>JAOUQZ010000002.1:19397995-19412233 GCA_028564935.1 Neosilurus hyrtlii
ACATACAATATATTTAGCTCTACTTCGACGTATCGAGCACTGTTTTACGGAAAATCGACTCAAGATTTTATATATATGTATATATATATACATTTTCTGAACTGCTTTATCCTTTTTTGGGGTTATGGGGAGGATGGAGTCCATCCCAGACGACTATAAATGAAAACGAGCAGTATACACTTAACAACTTGCCAGATCATTGCCGGGCAACAGGCACATAACTATTCTAAGTCACAACTAGAGCAATTAGGAACAACCAATTATCCTAATGTGCATGTAGGAGGAAGCCAGAGCACTCTGAGATTTTTACAGATATCACTTACATCATATTCAAAAAATTTTAACCAAGGTTTCATCCTTGTGAGGTGCAAGCTATGATTGTTGTATAGTTGTGTGTGTGTGTATGTGTAAGTGTGTGTGTGTGTGTGTGTGTGTGTGTGTGTGTGTGTGTGTGTGTGTGTGTATTATAGATATAGTGAAAATGTTGAGTAGTACTACAGAATACTTATTATTATTATTATTATTATTATTATCATTTTAAATGTATCTACATGCAAGCTGAAAGTAATGAGTCAGTGTGCCATGTTTGTTCTGCAGGCTCTGATTTTAACACCTGTAGTCGCTCATCAGATTGAGCTGTATTTTTCAGCAGAGGTTAAATTAGATTATGATATTTTTAGAAGCCAAAATGTGTATAACTTTTACCATAATCAAATCAATCATGGGAAAGGAAGGCATGTGTAGAAAGTAGTGGATGATAATTCGAACTATACTATACTGAAGCGATTTTCCCTCATGTTCCTAATGATTGATGAAGAGAAATTTTAGATCCATTTGCTAACCACAAACAAATCACATCTTTAAATGAATAAAGCAATCATTCAGCTGGACTTTAATGCAAGCCATGAGCGCTGCCAATGCTGAATGATAAGTACAACTAAGGAACGTGTAGCTCAGAGTGTTATTGGAGGACACTTTTCATTCAAACGTCTTCCATATATGTGTGTATTTTTAAATGTTATTTCTTAATATACAGACAGAACATTTCTACATAAATCAGCTACAAGCCCCACGTTAGCAATGCTTAGAGTAAACACATGCAGTATATCATTCTAAAGTGGGGATGAAGACTGTGAGAATGTGAACATGTATTGACTACATCTTACTGAATGATTTCTGCGCTCCTTTGCTGACAGCACTAACTTATAATAAGCCAACTCTCACTGGGTTAGTGCTAGTTTAGTCTCTAAAGTCTACAGTCTAGATCAGTTCAGTGCATGTCTGCTTTATGTAAAGCTGCCCTTTAACGCATATTGAGTACAGCGGGAGACTTTCCTAATATCCCCCAGCAGTCATATCCAGAGAGGGAAAATATTAATAGAATACAAAGAAAACATCCTCTACTAAGCAGGAGTGCTTTTGAGAGATGGGTCTGAAGTTCTATTTCCTCTTAGCTAATATATTTTTATGCCTTCCTCTTCGGTCCCAGGTTTTAACTGTTGCCCCATCCGGAACAATATCCGCATTATGCATGCTAGTGGGCACAGGAAAGGAAAAGCATCTAAGGACGCAGATTAAGAAAAACAGCAAAAGGTAAGAGATGTTATACTTTTTGTCAACTGATTCAATTCCAGCCGTAAAAAAAAATCCCAAGGGTTTAATTCAGTAGAACACTTAAGATTCTGTGGCCATTGCATTAGCCTGTACTGCTGATACTTCATCTCAATGAAGGGCCTACATTCACAGTGCAATGATCCTGTTTGGGTTTCTAATGGGTACACATGAAGTTTGACCTCTCAGTCCACTCTCTTGTGGGGGCTGGGCATTCAATCATTGTACGTCTGACGAAATGAATGCAAATGAGTCCCTCCTGGGAAATTTAACGTTGGCCCGGCCATCCATTGATATTTGTAACCCAATTAAATCTGACTACAAAGTGACTGAAAAAGAGAATGTAGTGACTGAAGGCTGAACAATGCTGTCCATTTGCATGAGTGTTGTTTAAATCGTTGGAAAGAAATCAGAAGCAGGTCCTGTAACACACACACACACACACACACACACACACACACATTTAGTTGAGAAGAAAAATCATAGTATCCATGGCAATGAATCCACGTATAAAATTTACATATATAAGAAAAAATGCAAATGTTATTCCAAACGTTTAATCAAGAACCCTAAGCCTTTCAGTACAGGAGGGAGATGGGGTGTTTTATTCTTCTTGTACCGTAGCAATTTGCCAGCAATTACACATCAGACATTTAAACTGGTTTTGTTACCTTTAATATGTGGAACAACCTCACCAACCTTACGGTACTTAATAAAAGTTAAAAAAATAATAAAAAAGAAAACATTAATTTGCTGAACTGCCCAATCCTACTAGGACCATGGGGAGGCTGGGAGACCATCACAGGTAACTCCAGGTAAGAGCAGGGTACCCCCTTACAACCAACACACACAAAACCATTCACACGTACAACTAGGGGGAATTTGGAACAGCCAATTGGCCTAATGTGCATGTCACAGGAAACTGGAGTACCCAGAGGAAACTCACACAAACATGGGGAGAATATCCAAACTCCACACAGAAATGTCTTCGCCAGGCACAGAACTCAAGCCCAGGACCTTCTTGCTGTGAGGCACATGTGCTAAGCCTCCATGCTGCCCCAGAAAGATTCATATCAACAACTAGGCATCAAGATACCTGATGATCTGTTTGTTAGAAGAATTAAAGTTATAAGAAATGTTAACATAATAATAAACCTGTAGTCAAAGTTTCTGTTATAGGAAATTAATACTTTTTTTTTTGCCTTATTAGAATCAAGCAATCCAACTGCACCTGGGTGCTATTTCTTTGGATGATTGTTTTTTTATACCACACATTTATGAAGTGGTCACATTAATGTAGTGGTTAGCATGTTCATCTCACAGCAAGAAGGTCCTGGGTTCGAGTTTTGGGTTTGCATGTTCTCACCATGCTTTGCATCGGTTTCCTCTGGGTACTCCAGTTTTCTCCCACACTCAAATGACATGCACATTAGGCTAACTGGCCGCTCTAAATTGCCCCTAGGTGTGGATGTGAGCGTGAATGGTTGTGTCTGTAGGCCTTGCGATGGCCTGTCGAGCGGTTTAAGGTGTTCCTGCCTTCGTGTAGTGTTGGCTGAGATAGGCTGCAGCCTCTTCTTGACCCGAGTAGTAGGATTATGTTCAGCAGGAGTACATAAAACTCATTTTGACACCTTTACCTTAATGACAGTTGATTTTCCAGACTGGTAAATGTGTAAACTAATTGTATTATACACCCGAATTTTTTATTTAAAAGTTGCTGGGGCAGCATGGTTGCGCAGTGATTAGCAGTGCTGCCTCACAGCAGGACATTTCTGGTTCTAACTTTGTGGCTGGCTGGGTCTGGGAGGTTGCATGATCCCCTCATGCCTGTGTGGGTTTCCCTCTGGGATTATGCTTTTTTTTCTCCCAGTCCAAGATGTGCAGACAGATTAAGCCAACTGTATACTCTACATTTTTAATTGGTGTGACTGTGAATGTCAACAGATGTTTATCACTGTTTTATTCATGCAGTAGATATTCAGGGTGTACCTCGCCTCTCATCCAAAGACAACTGGGTTTGGCTTCAGCTTCCCCCACAACACTGAAGGATAAGCGGTATAAGATAATGGATTGATGGCTTATTAGGAGGAGGGTCCTCCAAACAATAATCTGTCTTTAAATGACACCAAAATAAATTTAGTACAATTAAAATGAGTTACTGCTCTCAGAAGCAAACGGGAACACCCACATGCACACACACATCAAAGTGGATGCTGCAGAGAAGGTCAGCTGCTTTACATTCCTGGATGACACCATCAGTGAGGGGCTCAAGTGGAAACCAGAAGGTTTTCTTCTTTTCAAGTGACTGCTAGTGATAAGTGACTTACTGATGCAATAAGATGTGGGATGGTGGTCCAAAAGGCAGTGTTAGTGTCTCACAGCTAAAGTATTTAGGGCTTTATTTTAGGCTCCACTTCCTGTCTCTCTGTTTCTCAGGAAAATATATAGTTAGTAGGTGCTTTTGAATGGTACAATCAGCTCCCCATGGCACAGACATAGATTTGACCCCATAAAATGGGGTCATAAAATGGATTTGACCCCATAAAATTCCAAGGATGTGCGAATTTCCCTTTGAGTTATAATGAACTAATATTCCATATATTTAATTTAAATTTTTGTTTGTTTGGTATTAAAATATCCCTGATGAATTATTTCCCATCTCTAGGTTTCTGCCTCCTTAGGTTCTGAACTGTTTTTTTTCTGTTCACTCAGGTCTTTAAAAGCAGCTTAAAATAATCTTTATTGTAATACATTATACAAATACAAAAGTCTAATTCACGGAAGGAAAAGGAATCATGAACTTCATCAATTTTCAACAAGTGGGCTTTGTCTATCCTTACAGGATGTATGGCATTGTGGGAATGCAGCTGTTCAGCACAAGACCACAAGAACACTGCAGAGGGTGGAACTGATGGCTTAGAACATCACTTTTATATTTTATACACACAATGTCTTGCTGAGCAGTCTAAACAACATTACATTTAAGGATGTTTTTTTTTTTTAATAGTTGATGCTTCGGCTTTCTATGTAAACCTTTTTGAAAGTGAACTCTCTATTATAGGCTACTATGCCAAGGTCTCAAATTTATTCATTCATTTATTTCCTGAACCACTTAATCCTAATTAGGGTCGCGGGGAGGCTGGCACCCATCTCAGCTGACTCTGGGCGAGAGCAGAGTACACCCTGGACAGCTCGCCAGGCCATCGCAGCTCAGATTTATTTATTGATTTATTTTTATTACAGTGGTGGACACCACAACCCAGGATTATCAAATGCATTGTGTTCATCACTTCCAAAAATCCTCTGGGGACTATAACCAGAAGAGTTCCTAAAGTTATTAGCTTGTTTGAATATTCATTTGATCTGAATGAGTTCAATAACTTAAAATCACTTCAGAAGAACATGACATTTTAATTATATTCATTACAACAAATCTGTAATATTCTACATTTAGGCAACTATTCTGATATATTTCCCTACTGATAGATGTCTGAGGCATGGTTTGCTTTTCACTGCCTTTCCATTTACTAGCTGATTTCTGCTTTCATTTGTATCACCTGTCCTGTAAGTTTAAGTATCAGTTTAATGATTTTATGTTTTGTCAAGCTATTGATTTTAGCGTTCGCTCCATGAACATTTATTTACTTGCAGGTATGTCTGCCTACCTGATTTAGATTGTGTTTTTTGTTTTGTGCAAGTTTGAGTGGTGGTGCATGAGCCTCTACATTTTTGAGTTTCTGTTTAGTGATTAATCATGAAACTATTTTTAATTTTTTGCTGTCCGTTGTCATGCATTTCAGCCAATCAGCATCAACTCAGCAACGTGGCAGCCTTATTCGGGATCTTGTGGTGGGTAGGTACGGAAAAACGGGTGGACACAGGACAACCATCCAAGTCATATTCCATGATTACAGTGCTCCATTCGAGAGTTAATTTTAAAGGTAAGATTTTAAATTCTTTCATATAATCTATTCTGTTTTTTGATGTTTTTTCTGTTGTAATAGAACAGAAATGGCCTCGGCTGTTGGGGGTGGACCATGAAGGAAATTAGGTATTAGGTATATTGTGTCCAAATTCCTTGCATAATATGTGAATGAAGAAAAAGTTCAAGATGGGCTTCGAAGGGATTACTAACAGTGAATCTGCAGAGGTTTTATAAACAAAAAACAAATTGAATTCTAGGAAAGGTGAAGTGCCCCCTTTGATTAAACAACACGGCATCCAGAGTTTTCTCAATCTACACAATACTATCAACATTCAGCAGTCATTTTATTTCATTTTCCGAACCACTTTATCCTTAATTAGGGTTAGAGGGAGGCTGGATCCAGGAGGCTGGAGGCAGGAATGGGGGTTGAACCCAGGACTTTCTTGCTGTTAGTCAGAAATGCTTAGTAATCATTAAGTTCTTTATTTTCAAAAAGTGAAATCTTTGAAAATCTGGTTTACATATTTTGAGTGTATGTGTATTCGGGGTTGCCATCACAGAGGTATATAGTTGCATAGGGTTCTGATACTAAACACCTAACCCAGTGTACCTCAATACCATTGCACACTTGCACATCTGCATGAGACACTTTCTGTTTATATATATAAATTTCATTCTATGGTGCACACAAGACTTGGCTTGAAAAAAGTATATCTTGGGAGTAGTGTTTCATCCTTTCTTAGTCTTCCTGTTGTTTATCCACTTAAATGCTTTTGATTTTGTTTTCTGTGTGAATGTACAGGAGTGGCATTGTTGTCAGGCTGGGGTTTTCTAAGGGCTCTTTGTGTGTAGCGTATAGTTGCAGCCAAACCGATTCTCCTGATACTCATTTTGTGTTGTTGCAGATGCTGCAATTTGTGTGAAACTGGACCAGATTAAAGCTGCGCTGCCGTAAATTATCATTCTGCTGCTACAAAATATCTTCCACAGAAGTCGGCTGCTAGACAGAAGTACAGACATGTCCCTCAGCTCAATGAACAAACAACAATAAGCCATAACATACACACTGCTGGATTTAATGTAGTTGCAAAGACAACAGAGAATACTGTTAGGAACCTACACTAATCTACTGTCAACAATTACCACTTCTGGCAGTGTGTTATGGTATGGCTTTAATTACCCCCTTCACAATACAGATGACATGTATGATGACTGTGTCTAACCTTGCCTAATTCTGTTTCCCATGAGACTGGAGGTCCGTTAATCAGTGCGAGCATGTTTTATTCCTGTGTGAGGTGCTGTGTGTTTTGGGATGGGGTGGGGGGTGTACAAAGGAGATCAAGTGCGAGTGCAGGCAGAGGAGGAAAGTAAACCTGACATGGTGTGATGGTGAGCTATTTGGTGTGATGTAGTGAATATATTAAAACCAGTAGCATCTCCTGTAGGCTTATTACCTCTGCATGGGTTGCGTCTTGATCATCTGAAAGTAGCACAGGTCTACTCTCTGAAGACTCAAACTTCATAAACAAATGAATAGCTACATTTGTCAGACATCTCATTTGAAAGAAAACACAGTTGAGAAGAGTGCATTGGCCTTATCCCCTCACTTCATTTCCAGAGATTCTGCACTTCTGAACTGAAGACATGCCGACTCTGTGAACATACCTTTTTTCATTCTGTCTCCATTAGTGGTTTGGAACTGATGAACTGCCTGCAGTTCTGCTGGTTACTGTAATAAATACTCTTTTCAGCCCATGTGGATCTGAACTGTTAGTCCCGTCAAACATCTGATCAGCCTCCACTTTCCCTGAAGGTACAAAGATCTATTTCACTTCTAGTGATTATTAGCGGCTGGGACAATCTGCAGTTCAATGCAAAGGCATTTCTGTTGTGTGTTTGGAGAGAGTTTAATGGAATTGGACCCGGTTTTCTGAACGGTGCTGGAGAACCATGGGATGAGAAGTACAAATGTCTCCTTGCGGCTAGAGAGGGATGAAGTTGCCAATTCTCTTTGGATCGTTAAAACTCTTGAGGGAAAATGGGAAAGGTTTTTCTTCCAGTCAGCGGAAGAAAACTGATGATATGGTAAAGAGGGATGAGGAAAGATGGATGTGATCTATTATATATTGCATGTTTTCCCAGAACTATATTATGCTAAGCAAGAATGTGTTGTAATTTCTAAATCACATGCAACATTAACGAGCAGCTGATTTATTGTGTTTTCCCTTCAGGGTCTCGAGGTGGTTGTTTCAGTGAACTATTTGCCGCAGTAGGTGTGCATATGTTAACTAGAGGCTTTATGGGTTTGTAATAAATAGCTTCCACTAACATCATCTTGCTTGCTCATGTCTCATCCCAAACAATTACAATTCCAAACGAGTTTGCATTTTCTCCCCGTGCATGCACGGGTTTCATCCATTTACTCCGGTTTCCTCCCACAGTCCAAAGACATGCACATTAGGCTAAGTGGCTGTTCCAAATTGACCATAAGCGTGAGTGTGAATGATTGTGTGTGTTGGCCTTACAATGGTCCGGCGAGCTGTTCATGGTTTGCCCAGTGTCGGCTGAGATAGGCAGCAGCCTCCCCTGCAACCCTAATAGGATTAAGCGTTTCGGCGAATGAGTGAGTCAGCAAGTGTGTGTGTCTGGTTAGATATAATTGGATACAAAATATTGCGTTTCGCATGTTATCTGGGGATTTCTGTCACACAAATATGAAATATGCCTCTGGTTTAATTTTCAAATAAAGAAAACAAATTTCCAGTGGGGAAGCATGTTGATGCACCAAGTAGCGATGATGCCTCATAGCTCTCTGGGATACTGGGTTTGATCATGAACATGTGTCATTGGCTGTGTGGAGTTTTCCATGTTCTCCCTGTGGCCATGTGGGTTTTCATTGTTTTCTCCCACTTAGATGAATTGGTGACTCTAAATTGTTTGTGAATGGGGATGTGAATTTGTATACACGATGTCACTTTTGCCACAGACTGACATCCCATTTAGGGTGTACCTCCAGGATAGGCTCCTGATTCACACGATCCTGAAGAGGATTAACTGGCTGAAGAAGATGAATGATTGAAGTGATGAATGACATTCCAAGAGGATAAAAAGAAATGTCGGTGTAAGCGTGTCTAAAGAACCCTTAAAGCACCCTTTAGTCCTGAAGTGAACAGGAACCTCTGGATGATCCAAATTAAATGCGGGGTTTTCCATCAATCCAACCATGCATGGGTTGTGGGGGAGGCTGCAGCCAATCCAAGCTGACTTCAGGCGAGATGCAGGGCATATCCTGGACAGGTCACCAATCCATGACAGGACTAACACAGACACAAACAACCATTCACACTATTTAGAGCAGCCACTTAATGTGCATGTCTCTGGACTGTGGAAGGAAACCAGAGTACTTGGAGAAAACACACTCAAGCATCGAGAGCACATGCAAACTCCACAAAGAAAGGAACCAGTCACCATGGGTTTGAACCCAGAACCCTCCCGTTGTGGATGAGCAGTACTACCAAAAACTCCATGCTGCCCCAGGAAAGTTTCCATTTGAAACTATTCACTTTAGAGCAATTTCAAGGTTTCCACTTCTGAGAGGACTCAAAGAATCCCTAAGCATCCCTAATTCATTCAACCATTTTCCCAACACACACTCAACCACTCACACCTAGGGGCAATTTAGAACAGACAATGAGCTTAATGTGCATGTCGTTGGACTACAGAAGGAAACCGGAGTGCCTGGAGGAAACCCACACTAGCTTGGGGAGAGCAGGAAGGCACACAGAAAGGCCCTTTCCAAACCCTGGACGCAAAGCACCTTCCTACTAATCCACTGTGCGATCCGCATCTTCTAGTAGCATGCATATAAAGTATTACCAGGGTCAATTCCACGATGCTTGCCTCACAGCAGGAAGGTCCTGGATCTGATTCCTGGGCTCGGACGTTTCTGTGTGAAAGCTGCATGTTCTCTCCATGCTTGCGTGGGTTTTTCTCGGGGTCATCTGGATTCCTCCCATGGTCTAAAGACATGCACGTTCAGATAAATGGCTGTTCCAAAATGCTCCTAGGTATGGATGTGAGAGTGAATAGTTGTGTGTGTGTGTGTGTTGGCCCTGCAATCGTCTGGCACACTTGTTCAGGATGCACTGCCTTCGCCTAGTGTCGGCTGAGATAGGCACAGTCTCCCTGCGACCCTAATAGGATTCATTGGTCCAGCAAATGAGTGAGTCCACCTTCAGGAGTTCCATATAGCTCTCTAATAAAAAAGCCCCCCACCCCTCCCATGGTTATTTATTTATTTGCTTCTAACGGCGTGCAAACTCTTGTATTCAACTATAGACGTCAAGGCATCGTGATTATAAATGCAGGCATTGTGCGTGCAGACTGTACTTTTCATTGACATGGATGGCAGAGCTGAGCACGCAGAGGAGGAGCTCCCCCAGCCTCCTGAACCCTCCCGATGACTTGGAGCTGAGAGGGAGCAGGAGAAGGAGCAGGACAGGGAGCAGGACGTCATTTAAACTCCGCAGCACAGCACAGCACAGGACAGGACAGGATCAGCACAGGATCAGCACAGGATCAGCAGCGGCGCCTCCGCCACGCACTTCAGCACCATGAGGCGTGAACGGGCGCGTGCACAGAGCCATCCCGTTCCACTGAACGCGCACCAGCGTCACACGCACGCGTAGTGGATGACAAGCACGCCGCGTTCACCGCGATCCATTGGTATTTGTTTATTTTCTTTATTTTTATTTTGAATCGCGTGAATATTTTTGCGTGATTTAAGCACTGAACTACAAACTCTTGCACAGGGACCGCAATATCCTCGCTCATTATTCCGGGAGTCGGTAATCCCATTATATAGATATAGATATAGATATAGATTTAGATATAGATATAGTAAAAAATCATGGGTCGCATCCGGATGTTGCTCGTGATGTCGATCGGCGTCATGCTCGCGCACACGTGTGACGGCTGGAGCGCTCATGCAGGTGGGCGCGAGCGGAGAGACGCAGCCGCCGCCTCCGTGCGCGCCGTTTTCGAGCAGCTGCGAGCGAGGAGCACGAACGGAGCTCCTGTAGGTCAGAGTCGCATCACATCCCACGCACATGACTCCGAGGAGAGCCCGCGGTCCGACACCGACACCGGGCCGCCGGCTCGTGCTCTGTTACAGGAAGCAGACAGCGGAGAACCCCGGGAGAGAGCCGGCAGAACCCCGAGACAAAGTGGTAGAAGCGCGACTTCTCACAGAGCGCGGAGTGTCGGCAAAGCCACCGACACACCTGAGCGCGCGCACACCAAACCTGCTCATCTAAAGCGCCTGATCGGGTAAGCCTCAGCCCAGCAACACTGTCATACACGCAACAGGGTGCTTTACATGCACAACAAGCAAGGTTCAAGACCCGACAGAACCCTGCAGCTACCTGCTATTAAATGCATGCAGAATCCAATTAGAAAGCGACACTCTATACACTCTAGAATTATTATAGAATACACTTTATTGAGAGAAATACTTGGAAACTTTGGATAAATATGTTGAAAATAAAGAACAATGTTTGGAAAATGCTACCATGCAGAACATCTTTGGATGAACATCTCGAAGGTGGTGGACCCAAGGGGCGTAGTGGTTAGCAAGACAGTCCCTGGGTTCGAGTCCCAGACTTGGCGAGGGCATTTCTGGCTTCTGTGGAGTTTGCATCTTCTCCCTGTGCTTGTGGGGGTTTCCTCTTGGTGATCCGGTTTCCTCCCACCGCCCAAAGACAATTGGCTGTTCCAAATTGCCCCTAGTTGTGTGTGTAGGCGGGGTGGCCTGGGGGCATAGTGGTTAGCAAGACGGTCCTGGGTTCGAGTCCCAGACTTGGCGAGGGCATTTCTGGCTTCTGTGGAGTTTGCATCTTCTCCCTGCGCTTGTGTGGGTTTCTTCTGGGTGATCTGGTTTCCTCCCACCGCCCAAAGACAATTGACTGTTCCAAATTGCCCCTAGTTGTGTGTGTAAGGGGGTGGCCTGGGGGCGTAGTGGTTAGCAAGACGGTCCTGGGTTGGCATCCCAGACTTGGCGAGGGCATTTCTGGCTTCTGTGTTGTTTGAATTTTCTCTCTGTGCTTGTGTGGGCTTTCTCTTGGTGATCTGGTTTCCTCCCACCGCCCAAGGACAATTGGCTGTTCCAAATTGCCCGTAGTTGTGTGTGTAGGCGGGGTGGCCTGGGGGCATAATGGTTAGCAAGACGGTCCTGGGTTCGAGTCCCAGACTTGGCGAGAGCATTTCTGGCTTCTGTGTTGTTTGCATTTTCTCTCTGTGCTTGTGTGGGCTTCCTCTGGATGATCTGGTTTCCTCCCACTGCCCAAAGACAATTGGCTGTTTTAAATTGCCCCTAGTTTTGTGTGTGTGTGTGTGTGTGTGTGTGTGTGTGTGTGTGTGTGTTGGCTCTGAAATGTATTATAAAGGAACCACCTCTAATTTACCTCACCAGGAACCTTTTGATGTAATCCTTTTATTAATTTTCTGAACCGTTTTATCCTAGTAGGTTCACTGGGAGGCTGAAGCTTATCTCAGCCAACTCTTGGCCAAGGTGGGGTAGACCCTGAATAACTCAGCAGTTCATCAAGGGGCCAACCATTCACACTCACATGCATTGTTAATCCAGAAAAAAAATCACTCAGTGCGGTATTTAGTTATACCACTTTTTTTAAGACAAGCTTCTGCATTGGTATGATATTTATTTTTATCCCAAGTTGCATTGATTTTCATTGGGATGGCAGAAGAGCCCCAGGAGAGCCCCAGTTTCAGGGAACAAAACCTAGCAAAACCCGTGTCATTCAGTCATTTAGGTCGCCAGCTGGCTGCATTTCATTACTATATAATGTTGCTGAGCCTCGATGTGACCAAATAAACCCCAGAGCAAAACACTGCCTCCAGAGGCTTGCCCAATGAATGCTCTTCATGATGAGTCAATCACTTGCACATGTTGATGAATACAATGTTTTTTTTGCAATTCTGTGAGTTCTTTCACAGTGTGCTTCTGAAAGGAAGTTCTCTTACTTTCAGTGCTTGTACTTAAGTGTGGGACACTTAAACATAGTCTTGAGTTGTACTGTTGATTTTTTTTGTGACTTCACGATACCGACACATTTCTTCTGCGAAGTTAATGGTTCAGTGCTATCCTTCTCGTGGGGGCGGTGGTGTAGTGGTGAGGGTGCTGGGCTCGTGATCGAGACGTTGTTGGTTTGGATCCCTATTAGACCCCCACCGTATTAAGACCCCTGGCAAGGTGTTAAAACTAGTGTGCCTCTCTCTATCCATCAGTATAAATGGGTAACAGTAACAAAATTCTGGGAAGATATCCAAGGCCTATGCATGAGGAGTTGAACTCCTGGTAACATCACGTGATGGATACCGGGGACAAGCTCCAGCTCTGATGAGCCAGTAGGCTGTAAAAAGCCCAACAGACTTACCTTACTTCCTTCAAGCATTCTCCTTAGTTATTTTTTTTGCTTTATGCAGGCCAATAATTTGACCCTTGCAAAACACAGTAACATCTTTTCCCTGACCACAGGTTATGTCTTCCAACACGGACATTTAAGAAATGAAAATCGTTTTAAATAAGTGTTTTCAACTGTAACTTCCTAATCACTGCAGTTATTATCCAATCAAATGCTCTTAGGTAGTCGCATATTTAAATCCAAACTACGAGTTATTTATTTGGCCAGGCAGTGTAAGTATTTTCATGTACAAATGGCTATAAAATCTGAGAATGAATGGTATGAATGGGATTCCCATCACAAGATTAGTTATAGCTACATAAATACTTAAACCTATCGATGCCGATGAATGTCCATAAATCCCTCTCACAGCAAATCCCTATGGTTCGATTTAACAGCAAATCCTTATTGTCAACTTATAACACTGCTCACAGTGTCCAACTTGATTTGTATAAACACCGTAAGCGTTAATTCAACATTGGGGATTATGCCGTGCACAGACGAGGAACGACAAGAATGTGATTCTCACCCTAGCGGTAGTTCAGCGTGGTTCTGAATGAAGACTGGTGTATTATGAAATTTACAAGCAAAAACTTCCCTTCCCTTAATGGACTTCCCGGTCTTCGTGGTAATGCACAGGTGCTTGAAAGTGTGTACTGAAAACACATCTCTTGTTATTCACTTTAGGCTATTTGCCATCTGCACATGACATTAAATCCTAAGTGGACATTTGGTGATGTATGAACAATCTGATAACACAGCCGTCTGACAAATTTCTTACTGAGTAGTGGGAAGGGAATGTCTACATTGGCCATGATTCATTTTAGGTAGACTTTAGAGGGTAAACTTGGACCTGTGGAATGTATGAGTGGGTTCCGCTTGTGCTGCTAACTTGAGGCCCTCCACCGGGAGGGATCTCTTTTGCATAGTAATTGCTGACATATTAACGATCATATTATTATTATGATTATGATGATGATGATGATGATGATTATTATTATTACTACTACTACTACTACTACTATTATCATTCTTCTTCTTATTGTTTTTGTCATTAAAATTAACAATCATATAATTATTATTATCATTATTATTATTATTATTATTATTATTATTATTATTATTATTATTATTATTATTATTATAATAATAATAATATTAATGATAGTAATAATAATAATAATAATTATTATTATTATTATTATTACCACTACAACTATTATT
>JAOUQZ010000002.1:19461530-19479945 GCA_028564935.1 Neosilurus hyrtlii
CAATTCAAAGCTGAATCACTGTGTGTGTGTGTGTGTGTGTGTGTGTGTGTATGTGTGTGTGTGTGTGTGTGTGTGTGTGTGCGCGTGTGTGTTTTTCCAGAACCCAGGTTAGACGCGGTTCTCCTGAGGTCACATTGCAGCAGACTGCTGTAGTACAGTCTCATGCCTCCAGGACTGTTAAGCGTTATCCTTCATCCATGGCACCCATAACCTCAAATGCTCTGCCCAGTGTAAATGGACACAACAATGGACATGCACACACTCAGCATGCCGCTCCTTCTAATGGCCAACCATATGCATCAAGAAACACAGTGACTCCAACAGGTTAAACCCACACATGCACTCACTCTCACACGTGTGTGCACACACATAAACATGCTCACACACGTACACACACACACACACACACACACACACACACACACACACACACACAGAGAGGCCTTCTCCATGGAGCTGATGTGTGTTTGGATACAATGGAAACTCTTGTTAACTGAAACTGTTAATATGTCCACAGGGAAATCTGTGTGCAAACAAGCACATAAACACATAAACAGAGACAAGAAAACCCACATTTGTCAAGCGTCATTTTAACACAGTTTTAAACAATCACGTGTCATACATATATACACACTCTCTTCATTTAAATTCAGTGTTTCTCTAAGGGTAAAAATTCTTTCCCTCGATTTACATCACAAAAACACACACAAGGTGTGTTTGATGTTTTATTTCTAGTGCCGTAGGGTTTTTTTTTTTTCTTTCAAACTCAACACACGTGCACTACACAAACCCCGCATACACTTTGAAGCCTTTCATTTTTCATCCACATCGTAGTGAGGGAGGTTTTAAAACAACCCGTTCAATTAAAAGAAATAAAATCCTAATAAAATTAATTCAACCAAAAATATGAATAAACATGCCAGTGACGTGTGCATATGGACAACACCACCAAGTTATACCACAATGGCAATGTTTAATAAGTTCAATCTTCACAAACATTCCAAGAGATCCCTGTTTTCAGATGTCTGTTTTTCCATCATTTACAAGGCAACGGGAGTTGAACAGGTTCCCACCATTACACAAGACTTCCCTTCCAACTACAAACAGATACACACACACACACCCACACACAGGCATACACGTGTACACACTTGCACACGCCTTATCCTCGTGATGCTAGCTCTCTCTCACTCTATCTTGCTCTGGAGAGCTTTTGCAGTGACACATCCTTCCAGCTATCCAGACTGTGGTGTGCACACACACTTACACACACACACACACACACACACACACACACACTGACACGCATATGCGCTTACACTCTTATAAACCTCCTGTTCTATCAGTGTGCGGGCAGGGAGAGTGTGACATCTGAAGATGCAGGACTTCTGGTATGTGTCTGTTCTGTGCCTTCAGCTCTTGTTTTCTCAATGCTGTTCTACTCCATTACCATTTTTAGGAGCAAACCTTACAGCAAATGTGGACCGAATCAAGATCGTCTTTACCCCCATGGTGTGTAGGAGGATCTGCCATGGGGGGCAGTGCTACAATAACTGCGAGCGTGGAGATAAAACCACAGTGTACAGCGAGAACCAGGGCCCACCAACCAAGACCCACGGCTTCAGACTCTGTAAGTCTCTCATCGCCTCACTGTTTGTGCATATCTGAATCTGAATCGGTTCTCAATTTCTCACAAGAGAATGTTTTGTCTTCCTTTTCTTTGAAATGCACTGAAATGAAACATTTTCTAGAGATTCCTTTCAGCGTGCTATTAAAGAGTGAAAGAAAGGGAGAAAATCGGCTCTGTGATTGCGCACTGAAACCTAAGAGATGTTTAGAGGTGGGGAAGCTGCACACTCGTCCCACGCTCCCTCCTCTCTACCCCCTGCTTGTCTATGGTTTACACCTCACTTTGAACCTCACCTTAACCATTTCATAGGCTCACCAGAGGAAAAAGAAAGACAGGGGGTGGGAAAGAGAAGAAGAAAAGGGGCAAGCTTTAACAGGGATTACATTAAAGCCACTTTTATCCACCTGCTTTAAGCCCCGAG
Organism: Neosilurus hyrtlii; assembly: GCA_028564935.1. Classification (NCBI taxonomy): domain Eukaryota; kingdom Metazoa; phylum Chordata; class Actinopteri; order Siluriformes; family Plotosidae; genus Neosilurus; species Neosilurus hyrtlii. The sequence goes on from JAOUQZ010000002.1 coordinate 19,463,582, forward strand.
CCAGCGTGGAGGGCATGAGGAGAGGCAACAATGCTGAGCTGCCTCTCCTAACAGCTCAATCCTCTTTACAGAGATCCCACTGGATCTGCGTGTGGTTAATGAAGCACATTTCATACACCAGAGCTCAGTTAACACCAGTGGACCGTTTAATGCCCGTCCAAGTCCTTTTTAATCACCGGTGAGAATGTACTTCTAGTATAGAGCAATGAATCAATGGGGCTTGTAGCTGTTTATTCCCTTCTTTCAATGCCATGGCACTGCACTGATACTAAAAATGCAGAGTATTTTTAGAAATGTATTTAAATGTATTATTAAAACTATACTGTGAATCAATGACGTTGGAAATTCAGATAATAGCACAAGATCTGATACTCTCTTCTTGTGGTAAATATTGTTTTATTATTGTTTTATTGCAGTTTACTGCTGAATGACAATGAAATTCATACAAGCAGAAAAAGAAGCACTAAATTGTTCTTTTGATTGTTCAAGAGGTGGTAATGTTTCTTAACTTTAAGCATCTCTTACCATGACATGTGGATAAAGCATATTAATAAAATTTAAAAAAGACTTAAGGTTAATAAATGGACCATTATGTACCTTTTAAGGAAAAGATTAAAAGGTAAAACATACACACTGAAAGTATTAAATGGTATACTCTTCAGGATACCACACAAACGACAAGGAACAGTGTAGCACTCTTTTTCTAAGAGTGTAGGAAAGGTTTGTAATTAAGCGTTCAGGCTAGTGTCTTGGGGGCCCATTGAAAATCTTTTCTTGAGGGGCAACTAAAATTTTATTGACACATAGTTTCCATCCATAACAGGGATGGTCTGGCGAGCTGCATATTACAGAAGCCTTTTAATCTTTTAACCTGTTCAGTTCTCTGACATCAGTTCTCATCTGTACGCTCTGGTTATACATATTCAAATTCTTAATACCATTGTCAACACCATCATATTTGTCATCTTGTAGATTGCTAACTACCCTTAATGTCCCCGCTTCCCTGAAACAGGGTCATATAATTGTATGGTATTCTGGAAATGTAAGTCTACCATGTGCTGTCCTCACTACATCAGTGGTTAAGTCTCTGGGTTACTCATTGGAAGGTTGGGAGTTCAAGCACCAGTACCAAAAAGTTGCAGCTGTTGGGCACTTAAGCATGGCCTTCGACTGCTCAGTTGTATAAATGAGATAGAATGTGAGTTGCTCTGCTTGAGGATGTCTGCCAAATGCCATAAATGTAAATTTACATTGGATTTTTACATCCTTCCATCAACTATATCGCTTTTCAGTCAGGGTCAATTAGCCAGGATCCAATCCCAACTGACTTTAAGTGAAAAGCAGAGTACACCCTGAATAGTTCACTACAGCTAATGCATACAAACTAGAGCACTCAGTGAGCTCAGACCTCTGCCAATCGCCCATATGATCTGAAATCTCACAACGTTAAAGAATCCTTTCAAAAATTCCTGAATCCAGAATTTGATCTGGGTCATCTGCAAAGTCTTCTTTTTCCAAAACCCCTACTCTGGTTGTAATCTCATAAAAATCTGAACATAACCTTTTACATAATCTGGCTACAAACACACAAACTGAGGGAAAACATAACCTCCTTGGGGAGGTAACAACTACTTACACATCTATGGAAGGTTTAGAGTAGCCACTTGACCGAATGTGAATGTCATTAGACTATGGGAGGAAACTGAAGTACCTGGAGAAAACTCAGTTAAGCACAGTAAGGAGATGCACACAGAAAGGCTCACAACCTAAATTTGAGCATCAAACTTTCTTCTTATGAGGCAACAGTGCCAAACACAGATCCACCGTGCCTCCCGTTGGATTCCTTGGTAATATGAAAGAAAGCATCATTAGAAAATGGTGATAGAGAAAAATGAGCTTTTTCTCTTTTGCTTTTGTGAGCTAGCAGCTTGAAACCTGACTGTTATGACTTATGTTTGAGATTGTTGATTTTTTCCCCTATTTAGTCCCTCTGTTACCGCACTGGCAATATCCCCCTATGACATTGGCAGGACAGACACTGGCTAATTTGCTAAGACACATGGGAATAATAAAAACTAGAGAACCAACCCAAAAAAAAAAAGCACCATTATCTCCAGTCACATCACTGGTATTTCAGTATAAACACACTTAGTGCGCTTCAGGCTGAAGGACTCCTTTAATAGCTCTGTTTGGAACGGGGTGCTTTAGACACTTTCATGGCTTAGAAGCATTGGAAGTTGGAAAACACATTCCTGGCACCTTCCAACATCTGAGAGATGACCTGAGTTTTATTTTTATCCTTGCTCTTATACCACAGTTTCTCACATACAGTGCTCGATGTGTTTGATACTAAACCTTGCAAATGTGAAATGTTAGTCTATTACATGTCCTGATGTTTAATATTTCGATTCTTAGGACTTTTGATGCTTTTTTTCAAGCCAGAAGCATAACCACTGAAAATTGGGAAACTGTGTAATGTCACACCCACATGCTCATATCAAAAGTGATCTGGTACATGGTTTGTCATGGTTTTGTCTGTTCAAAATAAGACTGAGGGTGTCATGTTGGTGTAGTGGTTAGCACGTCTGGCTCACAGCAAGAAGGTCCTTGGTTCGAGTTCTCCGCATGGCCAGAGCATTTCCATGTGCAAGTTCTCCCAGCGCTTGCATAGGTTTTCTCTGTGTACTCCAGTTTCCCCCCATACTCCAAAGATAGTAAATTAGGCTACTTGTCTGTTTCAAATTGCCCCTAGGTGTGGGTGCTTAGGGTGTACCTTGCCTTTGCTCAGAGTCAGCTACGATAGTGAAAATGCAGATTGAAATATTTTTTATATTCTACTAAAGTTGCGGGGAGGCTGGAGCCTATCTCAGCCAACTCTGGGCAAAGCTGGGTACACCCTGATGTTTGTGTGTTGCCCTGTGGTGGCCTGGCGAGCTGTTCAGGGTGTACCCTGCCTTAATCCTAATTAGGATTAAGGGGCTTAGAAAATGAATGAATGAATGAATAAAATGTTAATGTCTTTGGCCCACAAAGAACATGTGGTCATTAATCCGATAATTCAGTAATTTTTCTCAGGCTCTGTTTGGTAATTGGAATTCAGGAAGTTATTAGAGGTCTTTAGGTAAACATCATTCACAAAAGGAAGCAGAGGTCACACCAGTGCTGTCTTCTCACCAATACAAGGACCACATTCATTTCTTAAACAAATAAGGATTGGACTTAGCAATACTAACTGTATAATACTACTTGGCAATGAAACACAGAAACATCAGTTATAAATATTCAAACTAATTAAGGGCTAACAGCAAACAGGTGAACACAATAGTTAACAGACGAATGGCAGGACTGGGGTAAAGACAAGACTAAAACTCAAACAAAAGCACATGCCAAACCAAACAAAAGCATGGAAAATGAATGGAAAGTGTACTGAGAGGGGGAATCTTTAACAGCACTGCCATACTTCCATTCACAGGGTATCCTCAGGAAGAATTCACTGAATAATGAGATGTTAGTCACTGCGAGCGGTACTCCACTCAGTCCCCCAAGCACGTTTCACAACTAGCTATTTGTGTGTTATATCGAATAATTTATAACAGGACTGATTTATCACCCTCTACTACTTTTACAAGTATTTAAACCCTTTTTTGTTGCACATGTATTATATGAATATTTTACCAATGACCCATCAGTAAAATGAATTGTAACAGTAACTCTGTAAACTGTTTATACATATTATTATAGGTGTGTTGTTTGCTAATGAGAAATGGGAAGCCAGTCAGAGTTCAGGGTTACGCCTGCTATAATTATTGTTCTCGGTCAGCTATATCCTAAGAATTAATTTAACAGGGCAAACTATCATCAAGTTCACAAACAGTAATGAGCGTTCTTGTTACTGACTTGTTACAGCACAGATCTTATCCCAGTCTATCACCAGAATCTGTGCTAGAGATGTCTAGGAGACACATGATAGACCACCAAACAGCAAGAAGGTCCCGGGTCTGAGTCCCAGGTCCGGCAGTGTGGAGTGTGCATGTTCTCCCCATGCTTGTGTGGGTTTCTTTTGGGTACTCCAGTCTCCTCCCACAGTCCAAGGACATACACATTAGTCTAATTGGCTGTTCAAAATTACCCCTAGGTGTGAATGGTTGTGTTTGTGTTGGCCCTGTGATGGATTGGCAAGCTATTCAGGGTGTACCCTGCCTTCACCCAGCTGGAGTCAGCTGAGATTTTTTGATTTTGCTATACTGTATTAATCTTGCAAGGGAAATTGTTACCCTGGTGTAAGGGGAAAATGCCACAAACATATATATGTTTATCCGGGGTCCGTATAATTGAGGGTCGAGTCTATGTTGTTTTCCTTTACTTTGTTTCCTGTACATTCAGTGTAAAGAGAAACAGATCAGACAGGTTGTTTCATTTCATTATTTTTTGTCTCCTTCTGTTTAGAACTGCACATTACCAAAAATTACAATTTAAATTACATATAACAAAAATATGTTTAAACAGCAGTGCTCAAATGAGAAGAACATGTGCCGTCTTGAGGTCTAAACCATTTTCACTGTTTTGTGACTACAAAGGCCCTTCCTTTTATTGCTATAGCTTCCCAGGTATTTTTCATAGAGCCTCTTTGAAGTCTGACTGCAAATGGGTTTGGTTTGAGGGTGGGGGGCGGGGGGTCTCGGATGCCCCGGTCACAGGTATGTAGGACACAGGCGCTGCTGACGGAAGTTAAGTTGAACTAAAGATGCTCTGTAAAACCACAGCTGTTCATCTGTATCATTCCATTCTTTTTTCTTCATGTCTGCATGAATGAGTTTGGTTTGTGGTGGTTTTATCTGTTCAAAGGAAGATCTGGCACACGGACTGAAATATTTTGGTGTTTGTACACTACTAGTATTTACTTTTTTACTTACTGTAGTTTGCTTGTGAAAATATTAGCAAAAATCAATTTAGCAGTTAAATTATCATCCTCGTTGTCCAGTTGAACACACAGAACATGATTACACTGGTATAAAGATTTTATAAAAAGTTGTCTACTTCAGAAATAAACTGTGTGATTTGTTATGGATTTTGGCATGCTGAATTCAAATATCACAAACAAAGATTGGCTACTGTTTCTAAGATATTTAAGGCTTTTTAAATTGACGTCTACATATTTATATTGTGTTGATAGCTATACTTTTTTTCAAGATAAATTATAAACATAGTTTTTTTCATAATTTTCAGTTAATATCTAATCAATCATAGTTTCTCTGTTTATTTATATAAAAATATCTTACCTGTTCTCTTTTTGTAACATTTTAATAATAAGCAGAAGGGTTATATATTCAATTAATTTGGAACAAAAGTGAAAAATAAATATTATTAGATAGGTATAGAGATCGGTTCTTATTCAATGTTTACTTGGCACTTCTTGGACTGTCCCTTGCATTCATTAAATAGAACTGCACAGCCCATTTCTTCTTCTTTGTCAAATCTTTCCCAAGTGGAGGTACTATACAGAAGCAACAATGGTTGATACGATCAGTTGGCTCTCTTCAACCAATGGTGAATATTTGTTCATTCATTATGTGTGGGGTCCAGTTCCTGGCCTAATTCCCAATTTTGCACCCAAAGTAAAGGTGGTAGGCTTTCTTAACCACAGCAGTTATACTGCAATTTGTGTCACTACAAACATATCAGAAGTCATTTTCTGTACAAACAAACAAAAAGAATTAAACACTGACAAATCAGAGAGCATAATTTGCCAAAGACTGAATCTTAGATTCAGTGAAAGATGTATTATTTACTGACTTCTCATTTAAATTCAGATCCCTTCCCTCTATAGCTCACCCATCCTTCATGATTCCCAAGTCAGGGTCGTATATGTTGTCCCAGTACCTTAAAAACCAATCAACAATTTTAAACATCATTTTCATTCACAGCGGCCCAAAATTAAAGTAAAGTTTGACTATGTTTATTTCAGAAGCATTTTGGCTGTAGACCATTGTCCATGTGTCATTGGTCTGTCTTCTTCTTCTTCATCTTCTGTACCGCTTAATCCTAATTAGGGTCACGGGGAGGCTGGCGCCCATCTCAGCTGACTCTGGGCTAGGGCAGTGTACACCCTGGACAGCTCGCCAGGCCACCGCAGTCATTCTTCTGTGTTGTTTTATTTTTAACTGACTCCGTCTGGTCATTAGAATGCAGGAAGTTTTTAGAGGTCCTTAGGAAAGAATCATTAGCTAAAGGAAGCAGAGGTCAAGCCAGTACTGTCTTCTCACTAATATGTGGACCATCTTAATGTGTTTTTCTTGAGGGTGAATGTTAGTCATCATAAATCCCCCCTCAAACGGGTGTTAACACGGAGTTCTCAAGAATGATTCTGAAGATTTGCTGCAATGAGAAAAGCTTGTTATATTCTACTGTTTTTTTATTTTTTATTTTGTATTTTTTTGGATAAATCATATAAAAATGAAAAAAAAAATCATTTGGGCTGAAGTACATTTTGCCCTTTCTGTGGGTGGAGTTTGCATGTTCTCCCTTTGCCCGTGTGAGTTTTCTCCAGGTACTCCTCCCACACTGCAAAGACATGCACATCAGGCTAATCAGTTAATCAATGTAAAATTGCCCCTAGGTTGTGTGTTGCCCAGCATGCAGTTTAGGGTATACCCCACTTTCACCCAGTGTCAGCTGAGATAGGCTTCAGCCTTCCTTCGTCCCTAATAGTAGGTTTAAGCGGATAGTCAGTGAGTGAATTTTCCAAATTGAAAAAAGTGCTTATTATCCTTTCCCTCACACTCTGTTTGCTTATTTTCTAGTTTTCTGTCAGATCCCATGCTTGAACGGAGGAAGGTGTATTGGGCAAAACGAGTGCTGGTGCCCATCAAACTCCACAGGAAAGTTTTGTCACCTTCCGATTCCGACTCCCAGCAAACCTTCACCCGGCCGACAGACGAACAGCAACCGAGTGCAGAACGGCTCATCTCACACCGTCTACACTTTGCCGCTGTCCAATCAGCAAGGTAAAGCTGAAACACAGTCATGGTCCCATTGTTCCTGTGCCTTTCAAATCCTGTCTTAAGAGAATTAAAGAAGAAGAAATGTAGCATCTGCTAACCTCTTGCTGATCATTCTTTTAGACATTTTGACATTCTTTGTATATTTGCTCAATTTGCAAATGACAGGCTATTTGTTATTACTTGGCTATTGATTTATATAAATCATAAATTCTTCAAAGAGACAAATATTAATGGTTAAATCTGAGTCTTCTTTTGTGCACATGTTTTAAATGGCCCATGTTGTTCTCACAGTGTTCCTTTTCAGCAAACTCATTATAAATATGAAAACCAGAATATGTCTCACCAATGCCAACGACAGCCATGTTAACAAAGAACACCTGTCATTTTCAATTCCAAAAAATGCAACTTTTCCTTCTCTGGCATATCTCATTCTTGCTTGCACTCTTTTCATTTTTTTATCCAGCATTAAATAGATGCAGAAGCTCTCATGTGGCCTTCAATGCTTTGCATTCCGTTCTCATTTGCTTGTTGATCTTTGTTCTGTGTTTTAATAAGTCTAATTCAGTGGCAGGGATCACATCTGGCCCCTTTTACATCACTGTACAAGCATCTCAGGCTTTGAGTAGCAAGTGAAACAGAGCCATTAAAGATGACTTCTTCTGTATTGTGTAATACAAGACGTTGGTTGTACAATTGAACCAGCAATTTCTGAAAGTTGTGAACATGTCAGGATTCCCTCAGGTGCTACAGGGTTAATGTAGCTGTATTATCTATGTTTTCATGTTTTATGCTTTTTATTTTCTTCCAAATTTTTTAAATATAATTATGTGTAGAGATATGAGTCAGTCGTGTTGTGTGGAAATGTCATTGCCTCGTTGTGTTGCATTTACGTTTTTCATTAAAAGATGTTGTGTTTATCAACCCGGAGATCGCAAGTTCGAATCCGGGTTGATGCCACAGCCATCCGTGACCGGGAGACCATGGGAGTTAATTGACCGAACTCTCACAGGAGGGAGGGATGGCATACGCTAACTTCCATGTCGCTCACAGCGATAACCAGCCAATCATGGGCGTCTGTGAGCTCATCCGTACGAGGGAGCGGATAGCGCTTTTCCTCCGAGTGTGTTAAGCCACCCCCAAATATGCATGTGCAGCAGTTTAAAAAGAGGCGGGCGGTAACATCGCATGTCAAGGAGGAGGCGTGTGCTTGCTTGCGCCCCTCCCTGGTGGGTGGTGGTCATGTGATAGGGAAAGCAAAAAGTTAATGGGTGGGAATTGGAAACAACTAAATTAGGGAGAAAAATGGGGAAAAAATCCCCCCCAAAAAACAAAAGATGTGTTATGTTCATAGTCTTTCATATATATTATATTATATGTTATATATGCTTTTATGACCTTTTCTTTGTTTTTGTAGCCTCCCTTTTACCCTCGTTAGTGAATGTGCATATCCAGCACCCACCAGAAGCTCAGGTTCAGATCCACCAGGTTGCACGGGTAAAACCAGGCCAGACAGCTGAAACAGGACACTCAGTACAACAGCGCTCTCAACCTGGCAATAATCATATCAATGGCAATGGGAATGGCAATGGGCAGAACAGCATGCTCAGCACTGTTCATAACCATGGGCACAACCACCACAGGCCACATATTAGGCCAAACGGACAAATGGGAAGGTGTTTCCAGGAAACAGTCGATGGAAAGGTATGTCAAGTCAACACATTAAGACTGGTTTGATGAAAGCACACACAGTACAGATGTATTTAAGTTATGGCACTCATAATTTGTCATGGTCGCACTATAATTACATGTTACTGTGTCAGCATCAACGGATATTAGTGTGTTAGTATTTTGATACAGCACAGTCTTTATATTTGCATAAGGTAACGATTTCCTTCAAGGTTCTCAACTGGCTTGAGTTACTTGGCCTCGGCTCAGTTCTCATTGACCCCGGCTGACTCTTTTCCCCATTTCTGAGTTCACCTCCTCTTGTCTCCGTTATAACGTGAACTGAGAATAGATGGTCCTGATTACAGCATTCGGATGCGTCTCAGTATATGAACCTTATGAGAGCCACAAGTGTTTGGATAGACTCTGTTCTTTAAGGCATTTCCTAAACTCGTAATCATAATTCAAAACATACATCAGAGCATAAGAGTTCATTTTAGACTTTCTGTAATACTAATTAAGAAACAGGGGTAAGCTTGGTCATTACTTATAGATAGATTCAACATATGACAAACCCAAAAAAAAAAGAATAATATACACGGAACAGAAAAACATCAGCGCATACCATGAGAAATAACGATACAAATGGTATAATTAGGCTCATTACCCAGTTTAGGTAAAACTAAATAGTAAGAAGCATTGCCCAGGCAAGACCGGAGGAGGAGAAATCCAGACGGGACAGCACCTATTTACTCACTCACTTAATTACTAATTAAACAGTGACATTTAAGAGTGACCTGTTTGTCCATGTTGAATATTTGAAATGTATACATTAGCATGCGGGCATCACAATTGTGTGGTGGTTCGTATGTCCATCTCACAGCAAGGGTCTTAGGTACCAGTCCTGGTCTTGGCAATGGTATTTCTGTGTGGAGTCTGCATGTTCTCCCTGTGATTGTCTGGGTTTCCTTCAGTCACATCAGTTTCCTCCCACAGTTCAAAGACATGTATATTAGGCAAAATGGCTGTTCCAGATTGCCCCTAGGTGTGAGTGTGAATGGTTGTGTGTTTTGGCACCTGCGATGGACTGGCGAGAGATTCAGGCTGTACGTCACCCTAGTAGTGTAAAATGGTTTGGCAAATGAATAAATATTAGTTTGTGGGCAATGTGGTGGCTTAATGGTTAACATGTTTGTCTTATAGCAACAAGGTCCTGGGTTTGAGCTTCGTATCTAGTGAGAGCCTTTTTATGTGGAGTTTGTATGTTCTCTTCATGCTTGCTTGGGTTTCCTCTGGGTACTCCATTCTTTTTCAGACAGCCCAAAAACGTGCACATTAAGTAGATGTGGGTGGTTGTCTGTTTGTGTTGGCTCTGTGATGCTCTGGCAGACTGTTCAGGGTGTACCACGCCTTTGTCTGGAGTAGGCTGGGATGGGCTCCAGCCTCCCAATGACCCTAATAAAATAAAGGATAAGGTGGATTTTAAAAATCAGTCACAAGGTTAGAATACACCCTGAATGAGATTTCAGCCCAATACATGGCACCATAACACACACACACACACACACACACACACACACACACACACACATTTTTATACTTATTCACCCTGGGGTCAATCTAGAGAAGCCAGTCCACTACAGGGCATGTTTTTGAAAGTTGGAAGGAACTGGAACACTTGGAGAAAGCCCACATGGAATACAGAATATGTGAAACTCTGCACAGACAGTAACTTGAGCCCAGCTTGGAACCAGAAGCACTGAAGCTGTGAGGTGGCAACACTACCCACTGTGGCACCGCAAATCATTGAATTATATGAATTTGTATTTGGACAAGAGATTGCAGTTCTCATTTGCCAAAATGTATATTAACTTGATTGATTGCATGGCAGATTGACTATTTTCTTTGAGATGTTCTCTGCAAATAAGGCTGACCTGACACGACTCACAAACTTATATAGTGAACAGACTTGAGTGAAAGATTTTTTATTTTACATCCAGATTTAACATGAAGCAAATTCAGAACTTGTGCACATATTTTGGATTTTATTATTTTTGTTTATTGTTCAACACTACTGTACTATAGTATGTAATATAAAAGTAGGTGAGGTCTGTTGGGCTTTTACACTCGAGCCCACTGGCTCATCAGAGCCAGAACTTCAAAGTTTCTGTAGCGTGGGGCATCTAGGAGTTTAACTTCTCCTGGATGGGACACTAGTCCACTGCAGGTTACCTTCCCAGTAGTTTTACTTGTACTCATTTATACTGTTGGGTGGACAGAGGCACACTTGTAGTTGAGACCTTAATCAAGACCTTACTTCTCGATCATGAGCCCAGCACCCTAACCACTACACCACCAGCTTAATCAAAAGCCTAACCATTCATTCATTCATTCATAAATTCATTAAGTCTTAATGCTACTTGGGTCGGGGGAGGCTGGGGCCTATATCAGGGCAACACACACACACATACACACACACACACACACACACACACAACCACTCACACAACCACTCACACCCATTCACATAATGTGCATCATCACATTATTCATTCATCCATCCATCCGAACTGCTTACTTGGGTCACGGGGAGACTGGAGCCTATCTTAGCTGACTCTGGGCAAAGGCAGGTTACATCCTGGACAATCACAGGGCCAACACACACAACCATTCACACTCACACCTAGGGACATTTTGGAACAGCTAATCAACCTAATGTGCATGTCTTTGGACTGTGGGAGGACATTGGAGTACCCCGAGGAAATCCACGCAAGCACAGAGAACATGCAAACTCCACACAGAAATGCCCAAGCCCAGGAACTGAACCCAGGACCTTCTTGCTGTGAGGCGAACATACTAACCCCTACACCAGCGTGCTTCCAAAGCATAATCAGATCCCCATATATTTTTTACTCTAATGTTTTATTGCTTTAAATGAAAGCTCATTCAAACTGAATCATTTCCTAAAACAGAAACATACAGTAGCCAGCATACATTGCTGTCAGACAGGAAGGAAGCTCTGCTTTTGATTTACTTCACAGTTGGAACTTATACACCCTGTGAAGTTTAGCCCTCTCAGATTCCAGTCACATTTACAGACATGTAATGACTTGGGGGTAAAAGTGCAGGCTCTGTTATGGTGCATTCAGACCAAAAGCAGCGAGAGCATCAAAGAGACTGGAAGTCTTTCATTTACTATTTGTATTTGAGTCTCTCAGCAGCAAGTGGGAACATAACGAATGGCAGTGCATCCTTGGTCTGAATAAACTTGATGGATGGGCAAATTTCTGGTATGGTAACTAACTTTATAACAAAGCAACCAATCAGAATTTAAAAGGGATCTGCTCTTAAGAATATTAACATTTTTTATTATTTTTTAAATTTTGGTTCTGTTCAAAGCTTTTGGTGGAGGAGAAATTTGTTATAAGTGGAAGCGGGTTTCCCCATTATTTATGATGTGTCCCTTTTTGCATGCAGGGACACAAATAATAATAATAAAAAATAAGCATGGACCAAGATGTCTGACATTATAGTTGATTGATTGATTGATTTGTAGCCAACACTTGTTTTTAAATGGAAATGCAATTTACTGGCTCAAAACAATACGAGTTTGACCAGTTACAGTAATTAGCTACTAAACTTCAATTAGGATCAGGATAACAGTTAATTTAATGTTGGATAAATACACAAAATAACAGTAAAGTTCATTCATTCATTCATTTTCTGAACCGCTTAATCCTAGTTGGTGTCGCGGGGAGGCTGGCGCCCATCTCAGCCGACTCTGGGCCAGGGCAGAGACAATAAAGTTAATTATGGTAAATATTATAGTGTCCTATGAATGTATATTGAAATTTCACATAGCACTTAGCTTCAGCATCGATACACTTTATGTAATATATTTTTTCCTAAAAACAAGGAGTTGAAATTTTATATTATTTTCCTTCATTGTTTAATTTCTTACCTTAGTATGTCAAAGATTTCATGAGGTTAACATATAGCTTACATGTGCTCTGTCAGAACAAAGATACCAGCTGACTTTAGGATGTCTGTTTGCGGCCCCTTTAAAATAGTTTGCAGGACCAAGCATGCCGGGTGAACTTCCAGCTGGCTGTTTCATCTATGTCATAGAGCATCCATGAAGTTTTACAGTGTGCTTGGCAGGGCAGCCAGAGCGAAATTTGATGCTTTTGCCGCTTTTGGTCCATGTGGTTAGGCAGAGGATCGAACTCTGTGCATCCACCTGGGAGGTGGTAAAGAGACAAGCTGTAGCTAGCATGATCTTTCAGCACAGTGTTATAAATCTCCACACATCACGTAAGGTTATATATTAGTGTATTGAATTTCTACAGTTTCAGTTTCTAAACCAAACATTTTTGTGTGTAAGACTGACATTCTTTTAGATAAATCGAGGCTGAAAGATTTGCTGAAGAACAGTACATTCTGTATCGGCCCCTTAATTGTCTCTGGTCTATTGGTAGTCATGACAAGAACAGAAAATACTGAATGCAGAATGACTCGGCAGTTTTTCCATTTAGGATAACGTGCTCATATTCTGATACAGGCGTGTGTATTGGGAATAGAGAGATAATGCCAATGCCCTAGTAATATATCTGACATAACAGTGCTTTGGCTTCCAAAATCCCACAAATCTAAAAGGAATTCAGATCCTAATCTCTCAGTTAGTTCAGATCCGTGAGCAATGTGCCAGGGGAGAAGAGAGTGGAAAAACGAGGTTGCTTTTGTCCTCTATAACAGGACTCAGCTGCTCCTCATCTTTTTTTATTTTAAATGTGAAGAGGCACGCTCTATCTGTGCTCTCTATTTTTAAGCACAGCACACATTACTCATTTAGGAATAAGAAGGAAGAAAGGATGCTTAAAGAAAAGGAGTTTTGTGATGATACTGCATGGGTTTTATTCAACTCCTCTGATGCGAAAACAGGCCTGGATTTCATAATATACTTCAACTGCCTGTTCCGAAACCTTTGTAACATTCATCCCCCTGAAAAGACCCTTGTGTTTGTCCAGAAACATGAGTCGCTGGAATTTGTGCTATTGTGTGTTTGTGTGCTTATGTTGCAGTGTGGGAAGCCTCTGCCAGGTCTTACCAAGCAGGAAGACTGCTGTGGCAGTGTGGGAGCTTCATGGGGTCTGCACAAATGTACCGAGTGTCCCAGCAAACCAGGTGAGACTCGCATACACTAGGGGCTAACACACACTTTGAGTCTGGGAAAGTCTATCAGATGTCACTGTGGGTGAATTCTAGCCAAAAGTTAAAACTGATAAACAGGCCATGATTTATTTTGACATATTTTGACACCCCTACTTAATAATTTTCTTGACAGTAAATGTTACTAAAATGACAAGGACATGTTATTTACTTTTTATTCTTGTCTAGGATTTCTTCCAGCATAGATCATGTTGCTAAGGAGCCAGTTTAAACAAACATGGTGATAAAAACAGTCAGGCTGCCGAAAGATGCTAGATAAAACTTCCTTAAAAAAAAGTCCTTATAGCAATACGACTCATCCATCATCAGCTATTTCGATAACGTGCCTGGACAGTAATTTCAGGCTCACCAGACCAATCTTCAGTCTAAATAAATGGGAAAATAGATGAAAAAAGAGGCCTTTTAAAAATGGCCACCAAGATATAAAACTTCATGTACATAATTACCAGCCAAATCTGATAAATATCACTTAAAAGTTAAGTCACTTTGCTCATGAACAAGGTTTAAAAAGCTTTTTTCTCACAGACCAAGGTTTCTATGAAGTTGTTATACTTCTACTATGTTCAACTGTGTGCTTGTATCAGTACAATAAACGCTTGGGTTAATATGTTTTTCAGTTTGGCAGATACAGCAGGGTATGGGTATATAACCACAGTCTTTGCTGTTACAGATTTTCCCCATTGATTTTAATTCAGGATAAATTGACTGGTCTTCTTCCTTATAACGTCTCTGCAAAAGCTGATTTAACACTGTGAGATCTCTGCTGTCTTTTAAGATTACTGCTTCTTACACTATACAAGATGTTCTCAATAATATCTTGGCCACATTCTATAGCACAGTATGTGATAATGTGTTCCACGTCAGATTATATGATGATTTAAAAAAAATTAAAATAAATCCCAGTCAGAATAAGATATTTCAATGCAAAATTTTCTCTAACTTTTGGCAGCAGCCAGGCCTTAAAGTTCTAGTACTTTACTACTGGTTAATATAAGGCGCAAAAGAAACATATTTCATTTCAGGAAGGTCTGGAATTTCCAGAACTATATATATATATAGTGGAAAATGTCAAACTGTTACCGCATGAAGCAGTTTTACAGGTCCCCATAAATATCTACAAGGATCCTCTTCTTCAAAGTTCTCACTACTGATGGTGTACTGTTCATATAGTACATTTACAACCCCTTTCCTTTCAACTAAGTTTGTGCTTTAGAAACTCAACAAGGCAACAAATCTAACCAGGCATTTCTTTGGATGGACGCAGCTTGGCAAAACTCAATGCTGTTAGATTGCTGAGCATTTCTAAAGACAAGGAACTGCCAACTCTTCCTCCAATCTATGGTCCTTTTGAAAAGCCCCAGTTTACACTCAGCCTGGTTTAGTTTGTGTATACGGAATGAAAGTTGACTGCTGGCAGACTTGCTGGGTTTCATGCCGCCTGGTACTAAGCGGACATTATGTGAGGCATGCTCTGCAATGTATGCAATATAATTTTAGCTATTTGCTATACTGAGTAAAAAAGCCGGCAAAAAAGACACACACTTTTGTTGGACCACGTTTAGATCTGATTACAGCATACAATTTCCATGCTATCGATGTTTCAGTTGGTCAGGTCAAGGCTCAGAAACATTATGTGGCAATAAAAATGAAGCTAGCTGACGACCTGAATGTACTAAATGATGGTTATCCCATTTATAGACTTTTTCTTCCCTGAGGGCATGAATATAAAATCGGTGCTCAAATAGTGAGAGTGGATCAGAGAGCATGAAGACCTTAGTGGACTGCAGCATGCACTTACCAGAGTGAGGTACCTATGCAATCTTCCCTTAGTCCTGCAGAAATTGTGCATTGTACATGCATGCCCCATATAGCACCACCCAGACTCTGCTGCATATTTTAATTTGGCTTTATACAGAAACACTTATTTAGTTAGTTAAAGTATTATCAGTGTGAAAGTGTTAAGCAACCCAAGTCTTATGAAAAAAATCCAAGGTATGTTTTTCAGAATAATACAGAATAATAATAATAATAAAAAAATATCTAATTCCATTTAAAATAACAAGTGGCCTAAATTGAGATCAAGGGGATCCAAGCACTGCAAGACCGATGTGTGTAAACTCCATGTTAAAAAATAAAGCACATTTGGTCAAATTGCACCATGGTCAGCCTATGAACTTTTCAGTTTCTTAATCATCAGAAAGAAAGTGGATACTCTTCTCCAGTTATGGTCTCTTACTCCTGATTATGGATGGCTTTATCATCAAATAAGGTTATTATTTTCAAAAAAAGATTAAGCAAATGTTATACCTTTCCTAGTTGTACTAAAGTGCATAAACAGCAACCATTATAGAAATCATTCTCGGTTTTAGTAAATCAGGGCCAAGAAGTCAAGTCAATTCAGTTTTATTTGTATAGCACTTTTTACAATTGACATTGTCACAAAGCAGCTTTACATAGTAAAATTAAATT
>JAOUQZ010000002.1:19480045-19500112 GCA_028564935.1 Neosilurus hyrtlii
GTCTTATTCTTAGTTAATTCTGCAACAATATTAAATAAGTATTTTGGATTATTTTTGTTATCTTCTATTAGATTTGATCTTCTATTAGATTTGGACACACAACCATTCACACTTACACCTAGGGGCAATTTGGAACAGCCAGTTAGCCTAATGTGCATGTCTTTGGACTCAAACCCAGGACCTTTTTGCTGTGAGGCAGATGTGCTAAGTGCTATGCCACAGTGTCTCCCATCATCACACTATCCACTTCTCATATCCTTCAGGGTTTTTTTTCCCTTCAGGAAAAGAGAACATGCGCTTGCACTTGTATGTGCTGACGACCAATCATAAGACCATCATATTTGTTTCCTTATTAAGTATAGCCAATAATCCAATGCAGACATCAGCTCGCTTGTGGCAAGCCTTTAGATCATTGACAGATATTTATTCTCTTTTTTTTTTACTGCTTGCCAGAAGTTCTAGCTCTCTTAACTTTCCAGATGTGTCTCTGCTCCCTGCTCTTTGAAGTTTGGATTTGCAGAAGTGTCCATCCATTCTCTCATTTTCAGTTTGTTTGGGAAGAATTCTGAACATCTGGTTTGGGAATGCTGGGAATGACATCACTGACTATTATGTTGTGAATGTCTACAGTGATTAGGAACAGTAAATGTGTGATAAGCATTCACAAAGTCTATGGGATTATGAAATATACATGACATTGCATATATAAATAACAATAAGCTGTAAGATCAGGGGTGAAATTCTCAAGTGAGCATGGGTCAATATAAAATCTGAGCTCCAGTCCTGTAATTCTGTGGAAATGCAAATCACCATCTGGTAAAATGCTGAAATATATAACAATGACACAATGCAGATGCTAAAACTGTCAAACTTATTTAGATAGGACCAAAATCAATATATCAAAAGCTTTTATTTTGACCTTTCACCACAAAATGAGTCTCAATTCATAAAACGGATTTTTCAGTAAACTGAAATTTCCTGAAAGGTTTTGTGAGTAAATTCATTAATCTTGAGATACATTTTTTGTCAAATTTAATCAGATTAAAATAAATGGGGTCATTTTGAAGCTGTGAGTGTTCTCTGTTTTTTTATGTACATCAGTCACAATGTCAGTTTGGTGCATTAGAGGTGACCATTCACCTACCATGTATATTAAAAATACATGAAAAACAGTGTAATCTGTTGGAAATAAAGTGGAATCGGCCACAATGTCTTCTGAAACCATTTGCTTACTCCTGTCCGTGAGTTTTAGTGACCCCAGCACCAGGCACGGTGATATCATTCATTCATCATTGATTTTCTGAACCGCTTAATCCTAATTAGGGTCATGGGGAGGCTGGCGTCCATCTCAGCCGACTATGTGCAAGGGCACCCTGGACAGCTTGCCAGACCATCGCAAGGTAGAAACACTCTGATGGCAAACCAATGGCCTACTCTTCACCAACGACAGCAATGGTTCTTTTACATGCCTGTCACCATAGACAGTGAGAGACATGGCCGGCATTTGATAATCCAGTTAGCTGCTCTGGGCGTGAATGCAAAATTCTTACTTATTTAATTTATAGATGCTGTTCCCACATTCCTGGTAATATCTTATCTCTATATAAGAGATATATTAAATTTGGTAATTTGGTTAATAGTGTGAATTCTAAGACTGAGGTCTACTAAAGTAGTTTCGGTCTCGCAACTTCCTTGTAACAAAAATACTCCCTACTACAGTAGTGACAAGCCAGAATATTTTTTGCATGTGTCTTATTTGGGCAAGTTTATCTTTATTTATTGCTGTGGCAAGAAGAGGCATCGTGGGGGTGAAGCTGAGGTTATGAAGTCCACAGCCTGTGAAGCAAATCTGATGACCATGATGACAGTCAAGAGAGCTTGTCATTCCCATCTTGCATGGGAGGCTACGTCCTTGACGGAAGTAACGCATTATCATCTCAGATGTTGCAAATTCCGGGCTGTAATGAACACCAGGCAGAAATATCAAGAGAGAGATAACGAGTAGGGGAAAGTGTGAGAGGGAAAGGAGAGAGAGAGAGTGAAAGAAAGAGAGAGAAATATCATGTTCATGTCTTGGACCTGAGCCTTTGCTTCTTGGATTTGAGCATCAGCAACAGACCGAGGAACTTATCAATGCTCTTTATCTTCTCAGGTTCTGATGAGACTAAATGTACGCTCCTGTTCTGAATCTTAACATTCTTATCATGGGATCACATTTTGGATATTGTTTAAAGGTTAGCTGTTTCTAAGAGTTTTGAAATAAGGTCATTGAGTTTGAGTAAGGCAAGAATATGTTGTAGTAGTGAGGATTGAGTTTTGGAGAGTAAATAAGAGAGTGGATGGAAAGAAAGAAATGGCATTCATATTCATAAGGATTGCATCACTGTTCATTACTGTGAACCCAAATGATTTCAGGGAGCCATACTCTCACTCACTCACTCATTCGCTGAACCGCGTAATCCTACTCATTGCAGAGAGGCATGCTTATTCGGGTCGCAGAGAGGCTGTGTCTATCTCAGATGATACTGGGAGTACACCGGTAACAGCTGGTGAGCTGGAGACCATCGCAGGGCAACACAGACACACAGCCATTCATACCCACACCTAAGGGGCAATTTGGAACAGACAATTAGCTTAATGTGCATGTCTTTGGACTGTGGTAGGAAACCCATGCAAGCACAGGAAGAACATGCAAACTCCACACAGAAATGGCCAAGCCCTGGACTCGAACCCGAACTTGAAATGTTGTGATGTCTCTCATGACAGAGAGTTCCAGGTTAAAGCTGATTGAGCTCCTAGAGGTATGGGCAGCATATTGGCATAGGAGTAAGCACTTCTGCCTCATAGCAAGAAGGTCATAGATATAAGCCCCGTGACCAGCAAGTACATTTCTCCGCTTCCTCTGGGTGCTTCAGTTTCCTCCCACAATCCAAAGACATGCACATTAGGCTAATTGGATATTCTTGATTGATGTGGATGTGAGTGTGAATGATTCTGTGTGTGTTGGCCCTACAATGGTCTGGCAAGCAATTCAGGGTGTATTTTGCCTTTGCCTGGAGTCAGCTGATAAGGGCTCCAGCCTCCCTGTGACCCTAATAAAGGATAAATTGGTTTGGAAAATGAAATGACATGAAATGAAATGTTTGTGTATGTGTAGGCATCCTAGCCAAAGATGCACAGTTTTCCAGTCCAGATCACTGGTGCCGCAGTAGACTTGATTGAGAATCTCATGCCTACATGAAAGTTACTCAGACATTTAGGTCAATAAATCTGGACACATACAGGTTAAAAGATAAACTGTAAAAGACAAGAGGGAAAAAAATCTCTACAGCAGTTTGAAGTTGTTCTCAAAAGACTTCCATAAAAACTGTGAGCAAACATCTACTAGCCCAGCCTTTTCATTAACTTGTGTTAAATTCTTTGAAGTCTAATGATATCTGTGTTTTACTTGAGAGCAACTTTGTTTTCTTTGCTTTCGGTCATTAATAATATCTTTTCAACTGGATGGTGTCTCAATAACAAATCACTGACTACATATTTTGCAAGTTTATTTTCTATTGCTACAGTATGTGAATCACACTGTACCTAAGTATTAGTGATGGTAAGGTTACAAACATAATAAATAGTGAGCTATAAATAGTTCAGACAAGTGGTCAAGTCTTACTTAGTCGGCTTGATCCATGAGTGTATGGATCGATCTGGGTTTGGATTAGGAATCATAACACCATACCAAATTTCAGTATCTGCTTTAAAATTTGAAATTAAAATTGTTTTTTTATTTTAGAGTGATATCTCTATTTGTGTTCCCATAAAACCCCAATCTTTAGTATGAGAGTTTGCCAATCGGCATAGCCAGAGGTAAATACCCTCCCAATGTAAGCTATCACTGACACGAGACAGGATGTGCCAGTTTAAATCCTGTTATAATCTTCATAGTCCTTTTCTTTTTTTAATTTCCTAAGCAAAAATACTTTTTGTGCTGTAATTTATAGTTGAGCTCCCGAGCAGCGCACCATGGTCATGGAATATGGATGTGGTGATTGTCCGATGTTTGTCCCGGGTCTGTCTATGTCCACCACAGAAAACCTAATAAGGCTGCCACGTCACTAAGTTGATGCTGATTGGCTGTTATGTATCAAGAAGAAGCCGGATCTCTGTTATTTACTGCATATTGAAAGAGGAAACATGATATTATATGATATTATAATGTATATAGATATGAATGTAGTACTGAAGAGTAAGTACTTATATCATCATCAAGCCATCCTAAACCCCACACTTCTGCACAGTGTACATACTGCCTGAGTTCAGGTTAAAATTGTTTGGATTTGTGTAACTCTCCTTTGCACGGAACCATTCACCCCTCAGTGGAAAAGCGGCTGAAGCAATCAGCCTAATGTACTATTAATCAAGGACAAAGTCACACATTGAGGCACGATCAAACATGACACAGTTGTAAATGACCAAGAACAAAATCAGGAACTTGGCCTCTAAATCAAAATGGGGGGAAAATAAATAAATAAACAAATAAAAAAAATGGAGCCAATGCATTCTTAGCATGTTCTTTGAAACCATCAGTTAAGTATAGCAAAACTAGAATAATACAGTTTAATATAGTAAAACTAGAATGATTGACAGAAGTGGCATGGATTTTTCCACATGTCACTGTTACTTGGCAGTATTATTATTATTTTTTTATATTATTATAATAATAATAATAATTATTATTATTATTACTATTCAAGGAAATCAGAGCTATTAAGGGGATTCTCTTTTATTGTGGCTCTTCATAATTAGCAGTTAAGTCTATTTTTCATTTGCAAGGGACTGTGACAGCAAAGTAAAGACATAATAAATCACACATAGTGTTGAAATGTGTTCCTAATGAGATCATAATTGTTGCATGTGCCCTGTTACTTTTAAGCTTTTTTCTTTAAAATAAGCTAATTGAATGTGCAGCTTTTGAAGCCCTGTATTAATTAAAATAAATGAGGGTTCGTGCTAGTGGTGCTAAATTTTTAATGCTTGTGAGAAGAGTAACACAGAAAACTCACTTATTTGCTGAACCGCTTAATCCTACCAGGGTCATGGGGAGGTTGGTGCCTATCTCAGCTGACATTTGGTAATGGTGGGGTCCATCCTGAACAGGTCACCAGACCATTACAGGGCAACACACGCAATCAATCATAAACACACCTAGGGACAATTTGGGAAAGCCAGTTAGCCTAATGTGCATGTCTTTGGACTTTGGGAGGAACCTAGAGTACCCAGAGGAGCCCCAAGCCAGAACTTGCAAACTCCATACAGAACTGCCAGTGGCAAGGAATCGAAAAACCTTGCTGTGAGGTGGACGTGCTAACCACTATGCCACCATGCTACCACACAGAAAACAGGTTTTTAGTATACTTTGATTAAGGATATACTCAGTGATGGTGTGATGTTGACATTGTAGCGCACATCTTCATCTGACACAGAACTGAAGTATTATACTACAGCTGTTAAAAAAAAACTCATCAGATGTTTTTAACATAAAGCAAATGTTTCCTTTGAAAAAGTGACTTCCTCTAATCATGATTATTCAGTGGAAAAACCAGGGTGACTGCACAGACTGTGAGATTAAATGGCCACGGTTTTGTCATTTGCCTGATCGGGAAATGAAAACAACTGATTAAAGAGCTTTGAGTTTCCTCTGACTGTGGCACATACGGTACCGTGCAAAGCTTCTAAATATAAATATCCACGAAAATTACCAATAAAAGGTTAAAAAAATGCACTTAAATCAATATTTAGTCTCACCACTCTTTGCCTTTAGGCATCACGCTCTTGCCAGATATCCCTGATAATGTTTTTTTTTTTTTTAGATACAAAAAGTGGTCTATTTCATTCATTCATTCATTCATCCATTTTCTGAACTGCTTAATCCTAATTAGGGTCATGGGGAGGCTGGCGCCCATCTCATCCGACTCTTGGCGAGGGTAGAGTACACCGTGAACAGCTAGCCAGGCCATCGCAGGGCAGAAACACGCTGACGGCTATGCAGCCTACTCTCGACGAAAATCAGCAGTAGTTTTTTTACATGCCTCACATCATAGACAGTGAGACACATGGCCAGCATTTGATAACCCAGTTAGCTGCACTGGGGGAGAGCAATGACAACACGCTGATAGTGGGGATTGAACCTTGGGATGAGTAATCCAGCATCCAACCACCAGGCCACCACTGCACAGTCTATTTCAAAAAGAATAAAATAAAGCAGGGTGTGTTGTTATAGAGAAATAATTTGTGACAGAGTGGTTTGGTGCAGCTCAGTGTCCTGCTGCTATGAAGTGAAGGCAGATGCAAAGATGTAGAATGAAATGTAAAAGGGATAAAGATCATACACAAAACAGTTTATGTCACAGACTAGGCACGGATCAGGAACAGGCAGGCAGAAACAGTTCATACACACCAAATGCAAACAAAGAGGAAACCAGGCTTGGCAGGTACTGACTACGGGAACACAGTAGTAAGCATCAGTACTGTGTTCCCATAGCCAGTACCTGCCAAGCCTGGTTTCCTCTCTGTTTGTATTTGCACTGCTCACGCATGTGCACTGCTTGTTGAGCATCCTTGCGTGTGCTGTAGGCATGTTGTAGTTCTTCCACCTTGGAAACTCGGAAGAAGCTGCTGCGCTGTGCACGGAAGAAACCATGATGCTCAGCAATAAACAGAATTTGATTCTTTTCCAATAAAAGCATGAAAGTGTTTTCACCCACTTATCCCACATCAATTCCAGAAATTATTATTTTTATTAATTTCTAAACAAACATTTCTAAACAAAAAACAAGATATCTTCACTTAAGATCACTTACTTTATAGCAAAAAGCCCTCTAATGCAAAGACTTCCCCATGTATTTTAAAAGAACTGCTTTACTCAATCAGAACTCTCTTGGACTATTTTTCAGCGATTTCCACTATTCAAATATTGTATTGTATTAAGTGACATTTTGGTTCAGAACTATTTGAGTTTATTAGAAAATGCAGCAGGAGGAAAAACCCGTATCCAACAGATCCAGTAAATATTGTATTATAATAACATCTTCTTTTGGCTCCTGTTATGCAAATGCTAACTTTTGTCATTAAAGAAAACATTTCAAGATAAAAAAGTTTTTTTTATTTTTAAAGTTTAATTATTCATTAATTAAAAATCAACAATGATCCCGAGAAGAAATATGGTGGAAACTTTGGGAAACCCTCTGTGATAAGCACCGGAAATAGCCACAGAGTCCCGAATGCCCCTGCTCCATGTGTAATATTACTATTACTATTTACTATTGTACTATATAGTACCGGCTCCAACATGGATCTCCCACCACTCAAGGGATTATAGAGATCACAGAGGTTTTCCAAGTGCCACTTTACCATGAGCTGACCCTAGAGGCTCCTTTTAAAAATCAGAGGAACTTTCACCATATCAACAGTTACACACATTTTTTTATATCGTTTATGTAAAATGTCCACTATGCCTGTCTCTGTGAACTTTGTTAATATACAATATTAAAGCAAATATAATAATATAAACCTTGCAGCTGACACTGCTATTAGAGCTGCTGTTAAAGACAAATACCCAACATATTTTGACCAGACCTTAGCATTCAACAGCACTATAGTATTATTAATACTTACATGGTAGTCTTCACTTGGATTTCTTTCTGTCACCCCCCTCCCACCCCCACCCATTCAAAGGCTCTCAGCTCAGCGTCTATGTCAAAAGATATAGAACACTTTAGGAACATTGTTTTATGTCCTCCTACTCACATTCTTCTCTCTTTTAATGCCTTTTGTTTGGCAGTTTGGCGCTGAGGAAAGAAAGCTAGGTCCTGCAGGGAAGCTCTCATTGCACATATATGACGTTGTTCCTGGAGTGATTTTGCATTCTCCACTTTACACGCTGGTCCACTGGTGATGACCCTAAATCATCAATCAATGCATTCTATCATTGAATGCTGACAGGCTTGAGCCAGTTTCACTCTTTTTTGACTTTGCTCACTAATAGCCCTTTTCATTAATCTGCAGGACCATCACCTGCTTCCAGTGTGGTACCATTTCACGAAGCAAATATATAATGCATGCATACAGCGCAGCAGAAATGGAAAATGCAGAAATGTATAATGTGGTAAATAATACTGCTAATTTATAAGCTTTGCAATAAATACATACAACAGTGACAAAAAGACAAACACGAAAGTGCTACATAAGCCTGTGTAGCACATATTTGGAAGACAATGCTATCTGCAATGAGCCTACAAATGTCCATGATATGCCAAAGGTTTTATTTTTATCATATCGTAACCTTTTTAGCAATCTTTGAATTTTGGCATAGTTTTTTTTTTTTTAACTTCAGCTACATCACTCGAGTTTGTAATTGGTTTCATCTAGTGATATGCATGGGACTGGTTTTTAAAATCACTATTACACTAGTAGTGTAGTGAAGATATTTTCATAATAAGTAGTGACCATTTGTTTCCTTTCAGAAACACTTCTGACTTCTCAGATCATCTTTTAAGGTCCTGAACTTTCTCATTTGCTCATTTAAAACGTTTATTTCATAGCTTCCCTATCTCTTCTTTCTACCATTTTTGTAGTGCATCCAGCTCACTTTCTCTGTTTTTAAAACCCTTTTGGAAGTGTTTTGACCCAATGCAGCACTTGTGGAGGATCAGAGACTCCTCTGACACTATAACTCCCCAATACCAGGGAGCAGGATGAGATTACTGGTGAAACAGGGGTTTAGCAGCTATTATTCACATAATCGGCTATGATTCCTGACCGCCGTGCTACCTGATACACTCTGCCCTATATCTGAACTGGAATATGAGAAGCAAAGTAAAGAGAACTTTCCAGTTCAACTATGGGTCCCATTTAGCTAAACGACAACTTGATTGACTTTTAGCTGTATGGTTTAAAACATTAATGGAAGATAAAACACTTCACAAAACTTTTACATCAGTATGAGACTGTTTTTAAACCTGTGGTCTGTTTGAACTCATTTTAAACTACGGTGATTAACTTCAGTTTAATCGTATTGTAAGGCATTCCTAACATTTAAAAAAAAAAAACTTGTGCTGTTGTTTTAGACTCACCTTGACCATAACTGTTTCCTCTGCAATGTCCTTCAGTATATGCACAAAAGGGCAGCATACTCCCAGAAGGACATATCGTTGGCAAGATAGCTTGAGTTGGAGTGAACAGTTACCACTTGGGAGGAAAATGAAACAAATAGAGAGGCTTCCTCTATTATCACTAGCTGGAAGAAGGATTGGGTTCCTCCTCTTACCCACCACTGATGACATGCAAACATAGGGTGGTGGATTTTATCATATGACAGGTTTTATACTTTAGTGTTTGTTCTATTGTCTCTAGTGTCCAGTCCTGTAATGGATCATGTGATAAGCGTTTATGTTTTTACATACAAAGCACCACCTCAACCTAGTTTATTCTTCACACATTCACTTTTTAAAAATAATATTCATTCTATGATTATAACTGTACTGCAATATTATTATCAGCTTATCCAATTGACAGGTGGAAGATTGTGGACATTGTGGCCCCAGTGTAAACCCAGGGTTATTGATGGCTGTTGGAGTGTAAAGACCATCTTAACTAATATAACCACCCCAGTTTCAACCCAGAAAATGTATTATAAATTAAAAAAAAAAAAAAAAAAAGATTTAGAGTATAAACAAGCCTTGCTTGAGCTGTTTTCTGAAATGAGAATTTTTTTTGTCATTAGTTAGTACAACCTTGATGTTCCTGTTAATTGATTCTGTTCCTGTAGCCTTCTTCAATTAAAAGAGTAGGTAGACATGTTATTCTGCCTTTTTTAACACTTTTTACAGAATTGTCATCTGGAGTGTATTGCATTTCAGAAAGCTCTTGTATGCACCCACTCTCTACTGCTGTAAAAATAATTCAGGGTGATGATTAATGTCCAGTTTTATCATGTCCACCACTTTGTTTACAGTTGCTTCTATTTGTTAAGTTTATGGTTGTTACGTCTATCTGTTTAAGCTTCATTGCTTTTATCAGAAAGGTACTATAGCATCCTCCTTTTTCTCAGGAGAATAGTTGTTTTATTGGTTTTTGGCACTTACTATTTTATGTTTTTATACATACATTTTAAACAGATGACTTTGGTGTAACAAGAATATATGTTGTGCTGTAAGTCTCCCCTCTGTGAAATTTAGCCCGTTTTAAACCTGGCGTGTGACACATGGTATAATGTATATGGTTGTACTTTCCGGGACGGTGGTATAAAACTAAAAATGGAAATGATGGAGATCAGTTCCATACTTCTTATATCTCAATTGGCCTAACAAGAGAACTCCTTGTTTTTCCAGCGAGATGTGACCATCTGTAATTTTTAGTTTAGTTTCGTACATTTTTTCTTTGTTTCCTTTTCTTTACAGCTCATGCAGTGATTGCAAATGGCCTAGTGGAATGTCCAAAAGGGTATAAAAGAATGAATTCTACTCATTGTCAAGGTAAGTAATGCAAGATTGTCCAGTAGCGTCTGACCTGCTCATTTTATGTTCCTGACATTTGTGTATGACTTTGCGATTTCATGCATCCAGGTGGACTTTTAAGAATTCTAATGAAGGCCTCATGTCTTTAAGGACTAAGTAGGAAAAGGGCTCCATTCCAAGTTTTTGGGTTACGTTGCACCATAAACATTCCTTTGCATTCCTGTAAATTCATAAATATCCCATCAGGATTTTATACAACAATTGTGAATTTTGAGATAATATACCAGTGGGAATAAATTGACTGGTTCAGAGGAGTCAAGCTGAGTTTAGCACCCATCATCATCCATCTACTTCAAGTGAAAATAAATGTGATCTCCAACAAAACTAGTACACACACATGGCCCGTAGACTGCTTGTGTAAGCTTTACAATGAAAGCAAGTTTACAATGAAATGGATAAGAAAACAAATATTCATCATAATAGATTCACTTTGACTTTGTACCAGAGAGATTTATGAGAATAATTAGAAATTAATTGATCATTGTAGCAATCTGTACTTTTTTTATACTATAATTGACATGAGGTAATCTCCTCGTTTTAGTTCACATTAAACTCATTTGAAATAATTTAGTGCTGTGATTTTATTGCTTTTGCAATTTAAATGTATATAAATTTATACACCCACAATTACAAAAAAAAGTATTACATTTTATTATTTCATTAAAAATATTAGCTCATTTTGAATTTGATAGCAGCAAAAAAAAAGTCAGGACTGGGCAGCAAAAGGCTGGAAAAGTAAATGGTACTAAAATGAAACAGCTGTAGGAACATTTTGCAAATAAGTTGGTTAATTTTTAGCAGGTCAGTAACATGACTGGTTATAAAAAGTGCATCTGGGCAAAGGTTCTCCGATCTGCAAAAAATTGTGTTTAGAAACTGTGGATTCATTTCAGAATAATGCTCCTCAGTGTAAAATTGCAAAGACTTTGGATATCTCATTGTCTACAGTACATAACATTAGTACAAGATTCTAAGAAATCTCTGTCCACAAGGCTGGAAAATCAATATTGGATGCCTGTGATCTTCTGGCCCTCAGATGGAACTGCATTAAAATCAGGCATGATTCTCTCATGGAAATTACTGCATGGGTTAAGGAACATTTCCAATAATCATTGAACACAATTAACAGAGGTGAAGAATTTTAAACTGATGCTTAAACAAGCCAGGTGGCCCCTTTACTCGTTAGTCCAGAGGACACAATGTCCATGTTTTCCAAAAAGAATTTAACAAAATTATAATTTTTTTTTTCTTCAGACCACAATAGCTTTGACCAATAGAAGATGGCAGCATTTCTAGATCATGCTCACATATGGCTGCTTTTTACATCATATGATAATCAAGTGTTTCTGAGTGTTTCTAAACTTTTGTTTCTGAGTGTTTCTGAATTTTTTGAATTTCATTACAGAATCATGCCTGATATTAATGCAGTGTTGCCTGAGGGTCTGAAGATGAAAGACCATCGGATAATAATTTTTCACCTTTGTCCCCTGAAAGCAGAGATTTCTTATGATATTATGTATTGTAGATGACGAGGTATTCAGATTCTTTGACATTTTTACTTTGAGGAACATTATCCTTTTATAGCCAGTCATGTTACTGACCAGTTGCCACTTAACCAAATTAATTGCAAAAATATTTCTCTGGCTGTTTCTTTTTAGCACGTTTTACTTTTCCAGGCTTTTATTTCCCAACTACGTCCCAACTTTTTTTTGTTTTTTGAGATTTGAAATTTAAAGTGAGCTAATATATTTTATAAAATGTACCACTTTTAAAATGTGATATGTTTGTGTGTATATGTATGTGATAAGGGCTAACTGGCAGTTCCAAACTCCATCTCAGTATGAGGGTGAGTGTGAATGGTTGTGTGTGTGTTGGCCCTGCAATGGTCTGGTGAGATGTTTAAGGTGTACCCTGTCTTCACCCAGTGTCAGCTGAGATTGGCACCAGCTTTCCTAAAACCCTAGTGGGATTAAGCGGTTCAGCAACTGAGTGAGTGATGAGTGAGTGAAGTTTGTGCGAGTGGATTGCCTTGTTCAATTCACTCGCCACAGGTTCAAATAAAAAAATTGAGTCGGCCTTTGCAAGTCTGTGCTGTTTAAACAACTTTGTATTGATTTGGATGTGTGTTTGAGTCTTAATGTTCTGGCAGTGCTTGCTATATTTCAGGGACAAATATTCTGGAATTTAATAGAATTCATGATGCCATCTGTCTTCACAAGAAGCTCTGCACCACTAGCCAATAGGTTTAAATGAAATACTTCTTTTGGGATCAATAGTTTTGCCATAAACGCTTACTCCCTCACTCTCAGTATTCACATATCGTAATCAGGGTTGCATTGTACACAAAGCCTGTCCTGGGAACAGTATATATATATATTTTTTATTGAGGGTGCCAGTAATTTTCATAGGGGGTAATGCATTCATTGATTTTCTGAACCGCTTAATCATTATTAGGGTAGCAGGAAGGCTGGAGCCCATCTCAGCCGACTCTGGGCGAGGGCAGAGTACACCCTGGACAGCTCGCCAGGCCACCGCATGGCAGAAACACACTGATGGCTATGCAGCTACTCTTGACGAAAGTCAGCAATGGTTCTTTTACATGCCTCTCACCACAGACATTGTGAGGCATGACTGGCCTTTTATAACACAGTTAGCTGCACTGGGGGGACAGCAGTGACAACGCGGTGACAGTGGGGCTTGAATTCCTGACTTTGGGATCAGTAATCCAGCACCCTACCTCCGGGCCACCACTGGGGAGGGTTGGGGATCATAACCAAAATGATTATGGTTAATTACTCCAATGTTGTTTTCATATCCACTAAAGGAACCACATTTATACTTGCATGAAGTGTTGAAGAGATAGACCCATGCCATCTGAACTGATGTCAAAAATTGCCTGAATTATTTGTCCTGCTTTGATTCAGTTCCCTTCTCTCTGATCACTTCAAGATGTTCCTCCTATTAGTTTTTTTTTCTTTTTGTATTTCCAGGATACTCCAAAACCAAGCTGACAGTGATTCACAATGTTTTCTGGCTGGCTTTAAAGTCTTGTTCCTGTGCATCTCCTTTTTTTCAAAAAAATAAAAAAAAAGGATACTTTTGCCCCATCTGATGGCCTGCCAGGGCACAGAGTGCTGTATATTATGGGTTTCTGTCATTGATGGGTTGATGACTTTTCAGCCAAACTGTGTGTGTGTGTGTGTGTGTGTGTGTGTGTGTGTGTGTGTGTGTTTGTGTGTGTGTGTCAACGCACATACCCCTAAATATATCCTCTTACCACAACGAATTTGAATGTAGCCTCCATCTTGAACATGTGTCAAATTCTGTAGTTCATATCATGGCCATGATTCACTACTCATGCAAACCCTGAGTTCTCATTAATCCGTCTGTCTCATTCCTGCCTCATGGAAAATGGCAGAAAGTTATCAGTGCTGTGAAGAGCAGCTTCCAGCTCTCTTAGATAGTTGTTATGGCTCCAGAGAATATGGCATGCAAGCTATTTAACACTATGCCTTTCTTCACAGAAGTAGACCACATCGTTAAAGAGTTGTGAAATCACAGCATACCAACACCCTGGATGTGAGCCTGATGTTGTTTTTAGAAGTTTTGTTTTTATTAACACTCATGACTATTACACTCTTAACACTGGTGGTAATTCAGGTGAGAGTGGCGCACTTTCAATCTTTCCTATTGTACAAAGCAAACTTTTTGATCTCAGTTTTCTTAAAGTAAACAATATAAGCACTGGTACTATTAAAACAATAGATTTTCTAATAAAGAAGAGTAATATAGTCAAATAAAGCAAGCATGTGTGGAGTTTGCATGTTCTCCCTGTACTTGCGTGGGTTTCCTCCGGGTACTCCGGTTTCTTCCCACAGTCCAAAAACATGCACAGTAGGCTAACTGGCTGTTCCAAATCATCCCTAGGTGTGAGAGTGAGTGCGAATGGTTGTGTGAATGTTGGCCCTGCGATGGCCTGGCGAGCTGTCCCGGATGTACCCCGCCCTCGCCCAGAGTCGGCTGAGATGGGCGCCAGCCTCCCCGCGACCCTAATTAGGATTAAGCGGTTCAGAAAAAGAATGAATGAATGATGCCCCTCATTCAATAATCGCTTATTATTAACCCAAATCATATTAGTTTAGTTCAATACAGCTTCAAGTCTGTGAGCATGCTGAACTTTGCATCCTTTACATGAGTTTAATAGTTTTTTCAGGTCAAGGCAGTGTGTTTATATATGAGCACCAGGCGACGTTACGCTCACCTATTTCATATTGTTCACAAATAAACGTGAGTGTGTGTGTGAGAGAGCGCTCCTCATCTGTCTCATATTCCTTACTCTCCTCCAGCACTCTCTCTCATGTCTTTGATCAAAACTGTCTTTCCTGTGTGGAGCTTGGACACCCATCAAGGCGTAATAATAACAAAGAAATCGTTCTCAAATCAGTTTCTCAGAAACATTCTCATGTATCGTTCATCATTCAGATTTCCTAATCCAAATTGTCAATGTGATGGCGAAGAAAAAAAATGTTGAGGGATGTGTTTGATTTTATTCTCCTAGTTGTTACAATATCAGGTATCAGATATAATAGAGGAAAATAGTCCAACCCTGAGCTGTTTCATTCTTATGGTCTGTTT
Organism: Neosilurus hyrtlii; assembly: GCA_028564935.1. Lineage (NCBI taxonomy): Eukaryota > Metazoa > Chordata > Actinopteri > Siluriformes > Plotosidae > Neosilurus > Neosilurus hyrtlii. The sequence continues at coordinate 19,495,246 of JAOUQZ010000002.1, forward strand.
CTGTACCGTCAGATATCAACGAGTGTCTGATTCCTGGAGTGTGTAAACATGCTGAGTGTCTGAACACTAAGGGCAGCTACAGGTGCACGTGTAAGCCTGGGTACATGCTGGACGCCGCACGCAGTCAGTGTGTTTGTGAGTTACACCACACACACACACACACACACACACACACACACACACACAACTACATACACTCTATATACAGGACACTATATAACAGGTTATGATCAGTCTTGTCCAGAGCTAAAAAATTTGAAGAAAATAATTTTAGAAAAATTATGGATATCCAGGGCAGCATGGTGGCTCAGTGGTTAGCATGTTCGCCTCACAGCAAGAAGGTCCTGGGTTCGACTCTCGGACTTGGGGCGTTTATCTGTGGAGTTTGCATTTTGTCCCTGTGCTTGGGTTTCCTCCAGGTACTCCGGTTTCCTCCCACAGTCCAAAAACATGCACAGTAGACTGATTGGCTTTTCCAAATCTTCCCTAGGTGTAAGTGAGTGTGAATGGTTATATAAATGTGAGTGAGTGTGAATGGTTGGCCCTGCAATGGCCTAGCAAGCTGTTGAGGGTGTACCCCGCCTTTGCCCAAAGTCGGCTGAGATAGGCGCCAGCCTCCCCACAAGCAGAATGAAGCGGCCTGGAAAATGAATGAATGAAACGAATGAATTATAGATATTTTTGTAGTCAAAGTAAGGCCCAGGAGACTAAGGTTCTACATTTTACATCTACATTTCCGTCTTTTACGTTTCCTTTTATTTATTTAGCAGATGCTTTTATCCAGAGCGGCTCACAATCAACAGAGGATACAAATCAAGCAGTTGAGTCTCAAAGGCCCAACACTGGTTACTTGACAGGGCTGTAATTTAACTCACAACCTCGAGTTCAGATCTTTCAAGAACACACACACATGTAAGTGGAGAGAGTGTGTAGAAAATAAGCTTTGAGTCAGACCTTCTGTATTATAATCTGAGTAATTTTGAGTTGTTGCATTTACTCATACACTCTATTCACCTGGGCGGCGTGGTAGTGTAGTGACAAGCACTACACCGACTGTGTGGAGTCCCTTCATGTACTCTGGTTTTCTTTGACAACCCAAAGACATGCACATTAGACTAACTGTCTGTTTGCAATTGATCCAGATACAAGATGCATGAAATGGCCATGTTTAAATGGAACCTTATGCATTATTTGTCAGTAGTGTACTGAGTACTACTGGAGGTTTCTCACATATTACATTTACATACATTCTACATGATCACAAAAGAGGCAGAATACAATTCAAACCTATGCTAATGTGCTTGTTATGTTTACAGCGGATAAAGCAGTGTCCATGGATCAGGCTTCGTGCTACCGCTCCATTTCCCTCGCTTCATGTAGCCATCCACTTGCCCAGAAAATTACCAAGCAAATCTGCTGTTGCAGCCGCGTGGGAAAGGCCTGGGGCTCCGCTTGTGAGCGGTGTCCATTACCTGACACAGGTATGACATTTTCCTGACTTCCAAAATCTGTTCCCTTGGTATCTTTGGTAGAACTTATGCAAATGTATTCAGGTTGTACTAATACACTACTGTAACATAAACACCATTAATACTATTCACATTGAATTTAGCATAGAAAGCTAGTGTGAAACATCTGATGTTAAACATCCTAAAAAAACTGCTTCTGATTTTATTTTAAAAGTCCAAAGAAGAAGTATGTGCACCATGTGTGTGCTAATGAAGTGATTTATGGACTACATCACAGATCTTTTTTCACGTGAGTGCATGAGAATGAACTATGGACAGCACAAATACAAAGGAAAGTCCGTGACAGTGCATAGATTTACGCCCCGTCCTTTTTGTTACACCTCCATTTTTCACATTCTCTCTGTTCTATAGAGGCCGTGTGAGTCAAAATAACACACAGGATCGAAGATCCAGCATATTTGTAGTTAGTCACTCTGTTTTATAAGTTTTATTGGAGTAGAGGAGAAAATTTTCTCTTGCTGAAAGGATAAAACCTTCATGAAATCTGCAGTGTACCACTGTGGGTCTGGTACCACATGCTGGCTATTATCTGAAGTTCATACTATGTTCATACTATGTTTGACCTTCATGAGCCAAATAAGATTTCTCCAATTTCTCTTCACAGTTCATATGGCATGTATGATCTGACTGAACATAATACATGTCTGGCTTAGGCTGCAGTCACGCAAACAGTGCCCTTCACTGTAATTGATGTTAGTTGTTCAGATTGACTGTGTGTTATAAGTCAAACCAGCATTAAGTTACATAACGAGGTCGCATTGCTGGTAGGTTGGAGTATGGGCCATCAACGTGTGGACCGTAGACCAGATGCAGGTCCAGTAATAAACAGTATATAAAGGGCTTCCAAGTATTTGAAAAATATTATCGTGGAATCGATCAACAAATGGAAAGAAAAACTGGCTATGGTTTAGTGACTTAACGTGAACCAGCTCTACTTCCGTTGCAGATCCTTCATGGCAACTTATGCAGTCATATGTATTTGTATAAATTACTCTGTTTGGAAAAGGAAAGTGTTTTCACAGAATTTCACAGATTTTTTTCATTTACTGTCTCTGGTTTAATTAGTGGAGTGATGTAGGTGATTAGATACAGAAGTGCCTCTTTAAGGTAATCCAGGCATACTAGTTGTGTAATCCAAAGTTTATAAGCAAAATATTTTCCTTTTGTATGCTTTCTCCGTGACATGCAATGCTGCCTCCTGCCTCCTTATGATCTGCTGCGCATGCGCATTTGGAGGCAGCCTAACATACTCGGAGTAAAAGTGCTACCCTCCCTCTTTGTAGGAATGAACTCACTAATGCCTATAGATTGGCTAGTGATTGCTGTGAGTGACAGGGCAGCGTATGAAATCCCTCCTTCCCGTGAGAGTCTGGCCAATTCGAACTTGCATTCTCCCAGTTGATAGTCACGCACCTTGTTGATGCTCCACTCGGGAGCCCCAATATTTTTATGATAAATAATTGTTTGATTCACATTATCTATTTTTCTATATCTAATTTTCACAGATCACTTTAAGGAAATCTGTCCAGCAGGCCACGGCTACACCTACTCTCGTTCAGATGTCCAGATCACACTGCATGAGCTGGAGGAAGAGGAGCTCTCAGAAGTCGACCCCTTGTTTTCCCAGAACCGGACATACCCTGAGCCTCCTCGGACCCTGCCAGAGATGCCTCCTCACCGACGGTATCATGAGCCTGCAGTGCCATCTAACCCTCAGCCACCCAGGACTGGTTACATTCCGCTTCACCCTCCTCCAGTCTCCTTACCTGAGGGTGAGCATAAAGAATATATGTACAGGGCTTTTGGAGAGGGAGGGAGGGAGGGAGGGAGAAAGAGAGAGAGATTTTGTTGATGCAGATCACATACTTTCAGGATTAGTTCTTCAATAACACCATGTCAGAAGTCAACATAAATCTGTTTGGATGTGACTCATTTATCCAGCATAATTTCCTCTGGCTTCTGGGAATAGTCATACTCTGGGGATGTTCAACATCTGTGGCATTTTTGTATTTCTCTGGAACGTCCTTCTCATTTACAGTTAATGAGATAGTTTGCTGCCCTTACTTGGGCCACTATAAACATTGACAAATTGTGTCCTTATTAGTGAAGTCATTTTAACTGTTCACTCCTGTATTTGCACATTTTTGGCTCCTCTCTTCTGTGGAAATGCTAAAGGGATTCATGCAATCAAAAGGCAAGATAAGCTATTTTTTATTGAAAGTAAATATTTTATTATGTGTTCCTGATGGAGAAATATACCAGCTTAGCTCACCGTGCTAATAGTAAAATAAATAACTAAATATATTCATTTATTCATTTTCTGAACCGCTTAATCCTAATTAGGGTTGCATGGAGGCTGGCGCCCATCTCAAACAACTATAGACGAGGGTAGAGTACACCCTGGACAGCTCGCCAGGTCATTGCAAGGTTAATAAATATAATAAATATTATAAATAAATAAAAACTTCATTCTATTTCACCTCTTCCTCCTCCTCTAGGTGATGAAGCCATGAATGAGGTAAAAACTTGCTTCCAGAAATTACAGTACAATATATATGACTCTAAGTTGTTATTCTTAACAGAATTACTCTATTTTTCCCAACAGCCTGTTTATACACGTCCTTCATACCCAGGTAGTGTTTTCATTATTACACTTACTTCATTGAGGAAAAGGATTCTGGATAATTTAACTGCACAAGAACAGGAAACATTGCTTCAACCTAATGTCCACAGCTTTTTCTGTATAACTCAGCAATCTTAGAGCCATGCAAAACAGAGGTTTGATCGGCTCTTGGGGAGCTGGAGTCCGACTTTATTTTTCTATAAATTGTTCTTAAAAAATAAGACAAGCAATAATTGGATTCTACTGCCAGTGTAAACACAAACAAATCTAATGTGCATCATGCAAAGCTTTTATAAATGTTTTTCTGTTGGTTTTCATGGCTGGAAAGTCATATTGTTGTTATGTTAGTATTGCTGCCGTAGAATTACAATGACGTCCACTTGAGATTAATATAACGATGGCGTGTACATTTTTCATCATGTGTAATGTACTGTATTATTTTTTATTTTTTTATTGTGTGTTGGTTTTGGCTGTTTCTTGCTGTAGGTGTAGTGGAGGTCACCTCTGACTCTCCGACCTATCTCATGCCAGACTTGGAGGGTCGTGACACAGCGTCGATTAATGTTGCCACACAGATCACAGGTCAGTGACTACATTCACAATGTGGAATTTCTTCAGCCTGTTGAACCATCTGAACTAACATTCATTTGCATTGATCAGTTCCATCTATTTCTTTGGGGCAGTGCACTGAATCAGTATGGTTTTAAATGAATAT
>JAOUQZ010000002.1:19500671-19511900 GCA_028564935.1 Neosilurus hyrtlii
TTGTTTGTTTTCCTGTGTAATATAAAATAAAACTATTATATGCCTCAGGCTCGGTGGATGTTGGTGAACTGAATAGCCCCATCAAGGTTTCGGGGACTATTTATTTCATCTACCGAGCCAGAACTTTACTGTACAACATTAAATTGGGGGCAAGGGGATAAATTAGATGGATATTTAAAGACAATTATGATAATATAAATAAGAATGTCTAAATAACAGATCATATATCATTTATATTGTCTACACAATGTGTTCTGTACAGATCTACAGTACAAGCAGACAAAACAGAGTTGAAGCATTGGGCCGTGCCTAGATGTACTAATGCAGTATGTGTAGAATTACAGATACTGTATCACACAGACTAAACAGACTATTTGCAGTTAGCTTTTATTGAGTTGGGCAAGAAAGTTCAAGTGAGGAATCTGTCTCTTGTGTGTTTAGCAGTTTTTGTTTTTATAATAGACTTTTGAGATGATTAATCAGTTTTTCTTCCCTTTTAGTGAAATGGTTGGTTATGGAGGCCAAATCATAGTCTGAGATCTCTGCAGATTAAATGACATTCTTTTTTAGGTCGTTACTTCTTTATTATCAAAAAGTCAGTCCAACTCAACAAACAGTCTACAAATATAAAATAATAATAATAGTAATAATAATAATAGCTCTGAGTTTTCACTCTCTTAAATGTTATTAAAAGGCAATTTTTGAGACATTTTTAAGAAATTAAGCTGTGTGTAAATAATCTGCGGCCTACTCATCACCTCAGTAAGTTTACTTGCGGTATAGTGGCTTGGTTTGAGTTTGTTCCACAGGTCCAGTTTCCTAAGAACAAAGTAAGCTTTGTGTAGGTTGTTTTCCTCATTTATGCTAGCCAAGCTCCATCTATTGAACCCTACTCAGTGGGTGATGAGGCAAACAGTCAAAGCAAATGTGCTGTTTGGACTCCGTATAACCCAATTAGAGTAAAGAATAAACTCCAGATTGGACAATCAATATCAGATTGGATGCTGAGTTGCTGAACTTTGAGAAAATGCTCATCCAAGTCTGTGTTTAGAAAAAGAGTACAGGGAAAAAAGGATGCTCAAAAGTCAAAAGCCTCATCGCTGCACATGGGCCCTATCAGGCCACTGGGAAAAGCCCTCTGGCCTGGCACGAATAAACTGCTAAATGAGTCAAGAAACAGCCCCCACTTTTATGAAGCAGATGGCCACCTTTTGGAGTGCTACACCACAGTAAAACATGATCCTACACCAAAGCCTCCACTGTAAAATGTGCTCCTGTGTCCTTATTGAGCAACATTTTCCACAGCTGTATATATTTAGAGAATGTTAGTAGAAGGTGTTACTAAACACTGGAGAATTAGAAAGTATTAAATGAGGTAGAAATATCAGTCTTCTTTCACTGTCAGTGAAATATTTTTTCTCCAACATTTTTTTTTCTTCATATGGTTCATGCCCTGATTTACTGAGATTCAAAATAACAAGTGCGTTCATTAAGTTAAACGCACAAACTGTTGTAACATGGGACTTTATGAGCAGTCTGCTTTCGGGGAGTTATGTGTAATATCCAGTGAAGCATTTGCACTTGATATTTTACAGATATTTCATATTTGAACATGTTGTCACGTCAGTTATTCATTATCCTGCTTAATCTCTTCTCGCAGACATTGACAAGTGTTCGCTGACTCCAACAATCTGTGGGCCAGGCCAATGTGTGTCAGTGCAGACTGGCTACACCTGCTACTGTGATCCAGGTTACACCCTCAATACTCTGCAGACCACCTGTATTGGTAAGCCTGTTAATATCTTCCAGATGAGAATCAGACTTCATTCCTCTATTCATTTGATGGCTAGTCATTTCATATAAGTTTTCAACATGAAGCTTTTCTCGACGTTATGCTTAGTCTAGTTATCTAGCCCCGTCAGTAGGATGCAAAGTTTCAGGTTCTGTATCTTTGTACACTTTTCTAGTGGGACAATATAGAATATTTAAGGTTGTAATCTGTTTGCTTCTTCACATTTTGTGTAGGTTCATGTAGTGGAACAAGATATTTCACTAGACTGAAAAACACCAGTTAACAGTGAGGAAATGACATACAAAGGTTCATTATTGGTCACCTACCATGTCATCCACATTGCAGTTTCTTTGAAATTAGATGCTTCTTTGCTACATTTATAGACACAGTGTATTTCTAGCTGTCTGTTGGGAGATTAAATTATGCTACCCGGCAAGTCGTACACACTAATATTTTCATGGAGTACATTTAACCTTGATCACAGCATGTAATCTCCATAGTATAGCATTATAGCATGACAGAGTTGCTCTAGTTGGTCAAGTCGAGGCTCAGCAACATTAATGTGGCAATAAAATTAAGTTAGTTGATGACCTGAATGTACTGAATGAGCAGGTTATCACATCAGTGGACTTTTTCTTCCCTAATGTCACGGATATAAAATGGGGACTCAAATAATGAACACTTGATTTTCACACATGTATTGGCACCCCAGAGTCCTGACCTTAACCTTATTGAAAATTTTTGGAATGTGCTGGAGAAGACTTTATGGAGTGGTTAAATTTTTCCCTCATCAATTCAAGATGTCAGTGAATATTTTTGCTCTTCTAAAATATAACCAACAATTGTGAATCAGACAATTATATTCTGAAAAGGTAAGAAGGTTCTGGGTTCAAGCTTAGTGCCTGGAAAGGGTGTTTGAATGTAAAGTTTGTATGTTTTCCTTGTGTTTGTATGGGTTTCCTCTGGGAGCTTTGGCTTTCTCCCACAGTCCAAATACATGCACATTAGGCTAATTAGATATTCTTTATTGCCAATAGGTGTGAATGTGTAAATGGTTGTGTGTCTGTGTTTCCCTGCGATGGTCTGGTGAGCTGTTTGGGCTCTACCCTGCTTTCATCTGGAGTTGGCAAGCCTTTCGAATGGCCACAAAGAGCCCTGTCCTGATGTAGCCATTCCTCTATGAACAGAAATTTCATGCCATCGTACAGCATTAGCAAACTTCTGAGAACTCCTGAGCAAAAGGAAAAACTTTATTTTTCTTGAGGTGTCATATGATGTCTAACACTGGAGTTTGAGACACCCAGATCATTGCCAGATTGCTGTCAAATGTAACCTCATACATATCTTAGTGTCCAAGTTAAGCCTCGATTTGGAAGGTTTATTGTGGATCAGCCCCAGTGAGAGCTTAACTTTCACATTTACTCGAGCTGTATCATACATATGCAATTTAGATTGGTGTACAGTGAGGCCATTTCTTGAATAGTGGCAGTATGAAGAAACGATCATAACCCATATCAGCATGAGATGCTGTACCTATATGATATGATATGATATGATTTTGATATATGGTATCATGATATATATATTAAACACTGTATGATTTCATCTTGTAACTAACGGCTTGTTTGTCATGTTCAGATATAAATGAATGTGAGAATGATCCATGCAGAGGAAAGGGGCACTGTGTGAATACTTTTGGCTCATACACCTGCCAGTGCTTCCCGGGCTACAGCCTGCTCTTGACACAAAACAAAAAATTATGTCAAGGTAAGCAAGCTGGGTTTCTGTGTAGTGAAGTTGTTGGCAAGTATAGTTTAATTTTTTTATTTGGCTATTCATCATCAAACATATCATTCATCAACTAGTATAAATCAGTCTGTAACTATAGTGCGGTTTTGTTTTCTATCTGTTCTTTTGTTTTCCTCATGAATCAGACATTAATGAGTGTGCCATACCTAACAAATGCCCCAATGGTGACTGTATCAACACTGAGGGATCATTTAGATGTGAATGCAGACATGGCTTCACCAAGAACCAGAGAGGAGCATGTGAAGGTATGATGAACAGCATTATACCTGAATAAATTTTGTCCTCATTAATGTGTGCTAATGTTTGTTTGTCAGCTTGTTTGAGAACAAAATCCTGGCCACAACCATGCAACCATGTCACCAAACTTGGTGGGAACACTACCCTACCCAAGTCCCAGAGATAGCTTGCTTTTAAAATGTCAAAGTCAAAGGTGGAGGTCAGAGCAAGGTCACAAAGCTTTTGACAAGAGATCGAGATAGATGATTCCCATGTTAAAATAGAAAATGCTTATATCTGAGAAACAAAGTGGCATAGACCCATAGACGCAATGAGGGACAGATTGGAAACTACATACACCCCTTCAAATAGCATAATCCCCTTTGACCTTCAGTGACATTGAAAGGTCAAAATGAAGGTAAAGGAATTTTGAGCACATATAACTTTGAGTGCCAGATGTTAGACCTGCTGTTACTTTGGAATGCTAATATGAAAAAATATGGACTTTCATATTATACAGTTATCTTTGACCTTAAGTTACTCTAAAAGCTCAAACTTTAGCTATCTTTTAAATCCTTTAAATAATTTTTTCCTGCTAATTTGGTAATGTCCATGCATTATAGAGCATAGTCTAAGATAAGCACATGGAAAATTTAAATCTCATATGTGGCCTATTTGCTACATCGTCCATGCCGGGGTGAAGCTGTTTTGCTGGGGAGTTAATGCTACTGTAAACTCACTGTTGTTCTGACTTCATATGTGACCGACTCCGGCATAATACAGACTAAGTGGGAAATTTGAAATACTGAAATATTCATATATTTGGAAAGAGCATGTAATATTATTCAAAATTAGGTATAATACATGATTATAGCATGAAAGGTTGCATCACTTTGTATGTTGCTAATCATGAAATGCTACTTTTGAGAAGATAGCAAAATTGTTAGAGAGCCAGTTTGGAAATATCCTCATCTGAAACTCCCTAGCATCCATACCTCAAATGAATCCAGCTCTTGACCAATCAGCACAATCTTCCTAGTGTCTTCCTAGCAACAGATGGGTTCTATTTACACAGAGTCATGTCCATTTTGAGGCTTCTCTTTATTTTATTGTTATATGATTCAGGGATTCTGTTAGTAGGTAGAGTATTCTGGTACCGAATGTGGATAATAGGTAAATACCCTGAGCAATCACAAAAGCGGTTTGAAAATAGCCAAAAGAAGTGGATATCCCAATTGTTCCCAACACACTGGACTTGAATCCCTTTATTAAATACGCATTATAGCATGGAGAGATTGTGTTTATGGATATTTGAACTTGGTCATGTTGAAGATTATGCTTTGCAGGATGTATTTTTGTCAATATCGCATTTTTGCTCAGGTAAGTCATTTTCTACTTACTTTGGATCTTGCTCAAAACACTATGCAACTTCCTCCGTATTATGCTGGAGCGGGGCACACATATGAATTGTTTCTCTGCCCTACACTGTAAGTTTTTTTATGCTATAAATCTTGCACATTTGCAAGGATTTAAATTTAAGGTATGGATCTCCAACTTGGAATGACAATGAAATGAAACTGTACCACAGTTTTTACTCCGCATTGCCTTCTTACCAGTGGATGAACTGTGGAGAAAGCACCAGCTGTATTTGCTTCAGGCATTTCTCTGGCACGCACAAAGGTTCAGAGCCGCTCAAGTGACATTTTGGTTATTTTTTATAAGGTTTGGACATGAATTAATATACCAAAGCCAGAGAATACTTAACCCGTGGCAACTATTGCAACTAGATAAAAATCAATGAAATTAAACCATTGTGGCCACAGGACTTTAAGCATAGAGAATAATATTAAACTTTACTTTAGTCTTGGAATGACACATACAAAACATTCTGGATACCATTATCCTGTGTCACCTTAATCTTAATTCTCCAAATTCACAAAGTGAGTTTCCCCCAAAAAATTATTAACTTGGGGCCATGTATTAAGAATGACATTCCACAACATAATAAACTGAATTCTCAAGTTACACAATTTGTGCTCATGACCTTAGTATCTCATGGACACAACATAATGATTTGTGGCCACAAGATACTTTGTTTTTGGCTTCAATATATTATTTCACATCCTCAGTATATTAATTTGTGGCCACGCCCAAACCACCATGTCACCACAGTCACTCTCTACAAGAAAATAAATAGTTTAGTGTCAGTTCTTGAATGAAAAACCACAACATTAAGAACCATGTTCATTTTTTTGCAAAAATATATTAACTATAGAGCAAATAATAGTTGTGTCAAAAAGAGGTCAGCTTATACGATATGACTATATGCCAATGGTCTAATTCTGTTTCAGCAACACAGTGCAGTGGTTTTGAGTTTTTCTGTAGTCACACTTGGCTGGAATGTGTTTACTGGTTCATTAGAGGAGGATTTTTCTTCATTATGATATAAAAGATGAGAGCAGCCGTCATGGGAAGATGTACAGCCAAGTGGAGGGATCCATAGCCAATATCTAAAAGCCAAATCATTTCATTCAAAGGACATTCCATTAGTTAGTCTGGATTGTGTATTCTTCCAGATGATGGCTTACATTGTAGCATCCAGAGAATCAAACAAATCCTTATTCATTTATCTGCTGCAGTAAGTTTCAGTTATCTTGGTGAGGGTCATAGTGGATCTGGGTCCTGGGAGCAACTTAGGAATACATCCTGAATGGGATGCCAGATCACGTACATTCACACCTATGAGCAGTTAAGAATAGCCAAAACCCCCAAACAATATGGGGTCAAACACAGTAAAGCACAAAAATAACAAAAGCAAAAACAGTTTATTTTAACAGTTATAAGAGTTTTACATCAGTGAATAATCACACCTGTATATTATAGATATTAGAAGTAACCCTGTAATCATAAACATTGTTCTATGCTCACCCCTGGACTCTTTTTCAGAAAATGCTCATTCTTTCAATACACCTAGCTTTTATTCTTTTACAACTTTATACCGCACGCAGTGGTCTGGCGAGCTGTTCAGGGTGTACCCCGCCTTTGCCCAGTGTTTGCTGAAAGGGGCTCCAGCTTCCCTGTGGCCCTAATAAAGGATAAATTGGTTTAGAAAATTGATGAGATAAGGCTTGTATAGGGTAATGAGTTGTAATCCCACTATGAATTATTTAGGCAGTATTACCTGAGAGGGCGTACAATTCTAGCGAATATTTGTACAGCTGTGGTTTGGTTGTAGACATGAGGGCGTAGGCCATGCGCCGAAGATCAACAAAGCCGTGCTGATATTCAGCAAAACAGCAAACTCTTGAGTGTTATATTGCTTGTATACAACAGTTCTCTAAACAAGATGTTAAAGGGGCTCAGATGTTGCACATGTGTGAGACGTGATATGATTTTGTGTCTTTGGAAAAAAAAAATTATGTGATATCCTGCACACGCCCAAATGCTGTGACAGAGCCCCCTTAATATTAACCTGATCTTCTGATTTCCCCTACTTTTGTGAACACCTACTTGTTTCTGATCTCCAACCAAATGTAGTTTTATACAAAAGACAACCTGAACAAACAGAATACACAGTTTTTAAAATGATCTTGAGATATATTGAAGGACTAAAATATACAAACACTTATGTCACCCATGTGAAAAAAATAATTGCCTATTTGTTACTCAAGCCAAATTTAATGGATAAAGGGCTTAATTAGAATAGTCATACCCAAGATTGATTGCTGCTAGCCTTGGTGAATCTACACATCATTTACAAAGTACAACCTTTCCAGAAATAAGGTGCATACCATGCAACATTCGTGTTAGAGCACATATAAAAGACAAAAGCACATATAAAAACACCTTAATTACCCACAAACCCTTACCCTTATAACCCTTAAATTATATTGACAGATAAGCCAAAAGTGGAACTTTTGGAAAGAGAGGTTCTAGTTACATATAACATAAAGTTATAATACAGCTTTCTACAATAAGAAGAGCATGCCCACAGTCAAACCTGGTGGTGGTAGTGGAATGATGTGAGGATGATTAGCTGTTTTAGGGCCTGGGTAACTTGCCATATTTGAGGGGGGAAATAATATAATTCTGTACCAAAAAGAACTAAGTGGAGTGTTCAGTCATCAGTCTGTGAGCTGAAGGTCAAGTAAATGTTCCAAAGCATAATAGCAAGTCCCTCTTGGAGAGGTCCTGAGTTAAATCCCATCAAAATATTATGGCAGGAACTGAAAAGATTAGTTTATAGTTGAAAACCATAAATTAAAACAATTTTATAAAAAAAGTATTATGTCAAAAATTGTCCACAGCAATGTCAAAGACTGATCTCCTGTTGCTGGAAGTGTTTGATTACAGTTTTTGCTGTTGAAGGTGGCACAACCAGATCTTGGTTTGGGGTGGAATACTTTTTCACATAGGTAGTATAGGGGTTGTTGAGTTTATGGCCTTCAGTAAATCAGTTGTTTGTACAAGTTTTTTTTTTATTATTATAGAAAAAATTTTTGAGGTCAGAAAAAAATGAAGTGTTATGAAAGAGGGATGTATAGGATATAGGAAGAAATGTTTAAAATTGTAAGTTTAAATTCATTACCAAATTTGTTTTGCTATGTAAAGCTGCTTTGTGACAAAGTCAGTTGTTAAAGGCGTTACACAAATACAACTGAATTGAACTATGGGTATTTTAATGACACTGTATGTCTGAACTCATCACTTGGTTTCGGGAGTTTATAAAGTAACGTTTTTCTCTCTGTTCTTTTGTGTTCCTCATGACTCAGACATTAATGAGTGTGCCATACCTAACAAATGCCCCAATGGTGACTGTGTCAACACTGAGGGATCCTTTAGGTGTGAATGCAGAAGTGGTTTCACCAAGAACCATAGAGGAGCATGTGAAGGTATGATGATTAGCATTATAACTGAATAATATTTGTACTTGTTAACATCCTGTTGAAATTAGTGCTGTCACTATATTACATTAGTTATCAAGAAAGAAAATCATGAATAGCTTTTACTACTAATTACTAAAAGTGTTATGAATATACAAAAATAAAGGAAATCAGAAAGGGGCAAGTACTTTTTCCCAGCAGTGTATATTCTTGAAAAGTGTCGTTTTCCATGTCCAATAATAATATTGCTAACACTAGTGAAGTAACTGCATCAAAGTAGGAAATTGAATTTTGCCTGGAGGAAAACAGTGAAATATCTCAGTGGGGTTATCAACTCAAAATATCAACATATCACCGCTGTTGAAAGCGACTCAACCAATCAAATCAGTGGACCAGACCTAACTGTTATTTCCCTAGAGCATAGTTTCTGTTTACTGTCTTGTTTTCCTCAAGTTGTCTCAGGGAGGTTTTCCATGCCACCGATTGCCACTGTCTTGCTCATTGGCAATCTCAATCATCATCTGGATTTCTGTGGAACTACTATGTGATGGTGACTATTGTTAAAAGTTCAACCCGGTACCTGGGGATCTACCTTGGAGTAGGATTTATCTACTACCAAAATCCACCACACCTGTGTGTATGGTCCAGCAGTTTAGTTGACGTTGACCTGTTATGTTAAGTAGGGGGGAAAAAATGAATGAGCGATTTAGGACGGCGCAGTTATCTTCAGGAAGGCAGATCTCCAGGAACAGAGAGACCATTGATTTAAGAGACATGCTCCCAAATAACTGACACTTAAGGCTGTTTGGCTTACGGTTTGTCAGGTTTTATCACTGCTTTAATATATTCAACTCATATAACTGGTGATAGATGAAATGATAGAAATTATGGGATGCTTTTGAAGATAAGATGATATTTGTATGTAAATTGATATCCCTGTATAAAAAGTAATGTTCATATTGCCAGACTTTCAAATTAAGCAACATGATATGAGTCTGAATTGTATTTACTGCTTGGGATTCCCCAGTAATCTAACAACAAAACAATGATTGTATTTCCCTCAGCCCTAAGCCAAAGGAAAAATAAGGTACTCAGTGGATTATAATTAGTTTACATTTTTGGTGTGTTTGTATTATAATGTGTGTGAGTTAGTGATGTTCATGGCTGATTTATTTATTTATTGCCCTGCATGTGGATCTTTGTATTACGTGGATGGTTTCTGTGGTTGGTTTCTGTTTGGTTCTTTGTTGAGTAATTTTTTTTATAACAGCTAAGCTTAACCCATGCATAGATGATTAGCTCACCTAATCTAATCGAGTTGTGCGAATGTGTTCATTGAAATGGAATCCCCTCTTCTCCCTCTGCGTTATAGATATGGATGAGTGCAGGAGCCCTGGTGTCTGTCCCAGTGGTAAATGTGTGAACACACACGGCTCATTCAAGTGCCAAGCATGTGGCCCTGGATTCAGGCCTAACGCTGGGAGATGTCTGGGTAAGAGGCTCCATCTGGGTTTTCCGTATTTCAGTTTATGATTGTGTAATAATAATATTATTATCCCCTCCGTCTGGCATGGGGCTGGAAACGTAGACTTGGTTTTGGCAGTGTTCCGCATGATTTAAGGAGGCATGGCAACAGTGTGCACCCCTTTCAAGTGTTGACAGTCTTTTTTTCTTCTTTTTTTTTTTCAGAAGTGCCATGAGGTGATTGATTTCATGTGCCTGATTTATTGCTAAATATTATTTTATCTCAAAACAGTTGAGGGATTAACCCTGACAACTTAATTTAACCTAATTAAACTCAGTAACCCTTTGAAATCGGTGCCTTTTTAAACATGACCTTGTTAGATGTAACTAAGTGAATGTTAAATTAAAGAAAGCGTATAGCAAATTGTGGCAGCTAGACCTCATCATGCGGGCGTTTTTATAGCTTTTGAATGCTGGGCGTCTCCTCACAGAGGCACTTCCAGCTCCTTTGCTTAGATTTTGTTCATCTGTATTTTTCCAGTGCCAAACTGGAAAAAAAATCTTTTTTTTAAAAAAAAAATCTGTATCTATATCTAATATCTATCCCTTTCTTGCCACCAAGTTCAACCCAAAGAGATCCACCCAAACTCTTTAAACACTTTGTCTTAATATTATGGATCTATTGCTGCTGTAAAAGATTGTTTGTGATACTTGCATTTGGGAAAGTCAAAATATTTCTTTTTTGGCCGCAGCCTTAAACAAACAGAATATTATTTTTAGACAGCTCTGGATGCTGCAGCAAATCCCAATTGGGAAAAGCTCATTTTCAGAAGTTTAAGGATGGGAGGACAGAGATAGAATACTGAGGCAAGAGGTCAGTCGACTGCATATAACTCCCTGAGCGTTGTCTCTTTTTGGCGTGCTTCTTGAGGTTGATTTTTAAAATGACATAGCATTTGGAATATATTTCAGTGAAAGATTAGATACTGAAGAGAATGTTAGTAATTCTAGAATATGAGGAAATAACAAGGATTTTAATGCTAGTACTCATAGCCTGGGAATATA
>JAOUQZ010000002.1:19518275-19533606 GCA_028564935.1 Neosilurus hyrtlii
ACCCTCAATTGCTCAGTTGTATAAAAATGATTGTAAGTCGCTCTGGATAAGAGCGTCTGCCAAATGCTGTAAATGTACAAGAATTAAAGGATGTGCTGTAAACTACCTGGTGCCGGATACCACAGCGCACCCTTGTGGATTCCATGCATTTAATAAGGAGTACACAATAATAGTCAGGTGGTTTTAATGTTACGCTGGTCTGTGTTCATACATACTGGTATGACTGATTGCTATATTTTGATGTGAGATGATTCATTCATTCATTCATTCATCTTCTGAACCGCTTATTCCTACTTAGGGTCGCGGGGAGGCTGATGTGAGATGATAAACAAGATAAAGCTTGTTCTATCTGTGATTTAGAGTAATCCAGGAGTTGTAATTGTTTGTTGTTTTAACCTCTTGTTTGTTAAGCACTTTTACTTTTTGAAATTAAAGTGAAAAGTACTAACTATATTATCATTTCTTAAAGATATAGATGAGTGTCGCTCTTTGTCTACGTGTCTGAACGGCATCTGTTTGAACTCAGAGGGCTCATACTCCTGCTTTATTTGCCCCACTGGTTTCGCAGTTTCTTCAGATGGAGAGCGGTGTAAAGGTGTGTGATATATTTTACTGTACATCAGAGTTCACAATAGTATGATATGTATTCAATATTCCAAAAAAAAAATCATGGAGGGGTTTTACTTGGATCCTGTTTCATCGAAAACAACATGTGGAAGGCTTTTACATGGAAGGTTTAAGTGTTCGTCTGAATGACTTCCATGTTTTCAGTTCAAATGTATATTTAACGTACTTCATTCTGGTTTATTTTATTAATGCCTTGTTTTAATCTTCGTCTTCCTGAACTTTCTTTGTGTTGTTGCTGTTTGATGATTATGCTGTTTACTGAATTTAATTCTATTCAGTATTACAGTATTGAAAGACTGTCAACTACAATGGTTTTCAAAGCTCTTAATTAAGCTTGAGAGCATCTCTAACTGCATGTCCTCAGGAAATATTCCCATGTGAAAAAGAAAACAGAGGGAAAAGGATTTTTAAAAGACTGTTTTGAATTAGACTTATTTATTCGTTTAAGCTTATTCTGTAACTAAATGATTAAGTACATTTGGAGTTCAATCCCAGTGGCCTCTAAGCAAGCAATTGTCCAGTCAGTATACAGGTATATAGTGATTCAGCTAATGTGGTATATAATAACTGCTTATTCGTACTGGAGTTGCGAAGAGACTTAAGTCGACTGTGGGCGAAGGTCACCAATCAATTGCAGGGCCAACATGCACACAACCATTCACACTCACACCCAAGGGGCAATTTGCAACAGCCAGTTAGCCTAGTGCGCATGACTTTAGACTGTGGGAGAAAACTAGAGTACCCGGAGCACTCCCACGCAAGCACGGGGAGAACATACAAACTATACACAGAAATCCCTTCAGTAAGCTCAGGACTCATACCTAGGACCTTCTTTCTGCGAGGCGGACGTGCTAACGTTCTTTAGAAGTCATACACTACAGCACTGTACTATTGTATGAAATAAAATTATGGGATGGATCTGGATTTCACTGGATATTTTGTCAACCAAGAAATGCACCAAAAGGCAGATTTATGACAGCAGAATGTGAGTTTAACACATGGTCCCATATCAGACTGTTTATCATGCTGTATCACAGGACCTGATAATGGACAATGCAGGATTTGTCAGAGCTGTGCTATATTCAGTGATCACATCATTGTTCGGTTTTGTGAGGCTGTTCTGTTTGGCAGGGTCCAAGGGATTTATGTACCGAGAAATTTAATTGACCATGAAAATGATGGCCAACTCTGACTGTGAAACTGTATATCCAGCTCAAATAAGATTACAACTGTAGTGAAAACAATATGATCCTGAATATATTCAAAGTAAAAAAGAAAAAGAAAACACTATTAAACTGTACTTTACCCTGCAGCCAGGGTGGTACCCTCAAAGTTAATGCTTTTCTACCTTCAACGAGTATTATTCTGCTTAGAAAGTTGATATAGTGCAGCATTCTTTTTTATTTTTTTATTTTTTGGAAGGGTTTAAGGATATTTTGCATGAAACATTCTAGGTAAAAGATATGCACTAATGCCAGAAAGGTGTTTGAAGCTACCACCCCAGCTAGAAGGAAAGGTACAAGTTAATACGCAATTTTAGTTATTCCTAGTAATTTTTCTATATTTAATATACAGAATGTCATACAGACATAAGAACTTCTAACTTTAATAGTCCCGGGATCAGTGAGGGAATTTTAGTGTGTTTGCATGTTCTTTCCATGCTCGTGTGGGTTTCCGCTGAGTTCTCCGGTTTCTTCCTACAGTCCAAAGATATGCACATTAAACTGACTGAAATTCTTGGTTGCCCCAAGGTATGAATATGAGTGTGAATACTTGTGTGCATGTGTTGCCCTGCAGTGGTCTGACAAGCTGTTCAGGGTGTACCTCACCTTTAGCTGGCATTGGCTGGGATGGGCTCAGGATTCCCCACGACACTAATATAGTAGAAAGCAGTTTGAAATATGACATGAAATGAATTTGTGTTGCAGAGTAACATCCCCTCCAGATGTGTACTGAAACATGTCTTTCAGCTGAACGTTTTCTGTAAACGCCTCTGGCTTTTGTTGCCTTTTGCCGAAAGATTTAGAATAATTCCATTCAATTTTATTTCTGTTTACACAGTTGCACAACAAAGAATAATCTTCATCGTATAATGGTTATTTTATAATGATTATAAATTGTGTGTTTTATGTTACGAATATATTAATTTAGGATACATTATTCACCTCCATGCACATGGGCTGAATTGCCTGTTCATGATCTTACTGTTAACCATTAGATGGTCAAAAGGTCAGCTACAGATATTGATCGTAATTTAAAGGGCTGTATTCAGCATGATTGAACAGACTGCACTTAAATATCAATAAATCAATCTGTCGTGACTGCAGATTAATAAATTTGGCTGTTCTGTCGATTTCCCAACTGGTGCTCATAGACAGAACACAGTACGGCAAAAAGAGAAAGAAATTCAGCTACGAGTAGATATACAGTCCGATAGAGCACCCTCTTGGTTTTGTGTGTGTGTGTGTGTGCACACACGCGCATATTTAACTGCAACGGAAAATGGTTTTCTTTTGGTTACCATGGTTACAGTTAGGGTTGGATTTAGTTTTAGGTGTAGCATCAGTTAGCTGCATAATAATGTATGTCCATGCAAGGTCCTCACAAGAATAGACAAGTGTGTGTGTGTGTGTGTGTGTGTGTGTGTGTGTGTGTGTGTGTCCAGCTCTAATATAGCACTAGTCCTCCAAGCTTTTGTTGATAGAGCCATTATGAAGTGCTTGTAATAGCTTGCCATTTCGGATTGTGCTCTCCACCCTACATACCTTATCTCTCGCCTCCTCCTCATCAGCTGCTCTGTCAGTGCAGTTTAATAAGGTTGGAGCTCTGTGTGCAGACTAAAAGACTTGAGCTAATTCGCTGTGGTATGCAGTCTGTTTTGTTGGTTTATCAGCACATCAGCACGCCCTTTTTGTGTCTGAAAATGAGTGGTTTGGAAGCAGGTTGTGTTTTGATTGGAAAGTGAAGAGGTATCGATGGTATCAAAATAAATCCTTGAATCCTTAAAGCGAATCCAGCAGAAAACAGAGAATGAAGACCACCAAGGTTTTTTTTTTTAGTTAATTGCCAGTTTGAGAACTTTTGTCCTCTTCATCCTCTTTAATAGTTTGCTGGCTTTATGTTTCAGATATTGATGAATGCCAGTCTCCGGAAATTTGTCCACTTTCTGCTTGTACAAACTCTGAGGGCTCATATTCCTGCCTGATCTGTGAATCTGGCTACAAGGTCTCCTCAGACCGGCGTACATGTGAAGGTGCCGTAAATATATATGTTTATATATGTGTGTGTGTGTGTGTGTGTGTGTGTGTGTGTGTGTGTGTGTGTGTGTGTGTGTGTGTGTGTGTGTGTGTGTTAATATTCACTGAAAAACTGCATAAGCAGCCACCAGACATCTTTTTAGAACAAAATGCTTAATAAACATACAGTCTAAGCCAATTTCCATGGACAGAAAATACGTTTTTAAGACAAGTCTTAATTGTTTAATGGAGTCCAATATTTTGTCAGACATAATGTTTCAGTGTTGTTTTAACCTTTTTTCACATATCCTGTTTATCCACTGATGCTTTGTTGTTATAGAATCAGCTCCAGAATTTATGAAAATTATTCATCATTCATTTAAATTAGGATTATCATTATTAATTATATGATATTACAAAATTTATATTACATTCAATGAACGATGGTTTTGGGGTTAGACATGTTGTTTTCTTAAATAGTGGAGTTTTTCTGCAAAGCACTACTCTAAAAATTATAATAAACAATTAGTATGTGATGAAGTCTTACGAGAATTACAGGACTGAGTCACTTGCTGTATTGTTTGATATGATGAAAGATCCTTTTAGTGGGATTTTTGTTTATTTTTGTTTTTGCATTTGGAGATTATCTTGGTAAAAGACAGAACTATGGACAATCCCTCTACTACTGCAAGGGCAACCAGAATTAAGAATCTTAGTGATCCATCGCCATGGAACATTGGGTGTGGGGGGCGTTTTATTCAATTACTCACTCATTCGCTGAACCACTGAATCCTACTACTAGCGTCGTGGGGAGGCTGTGCCTATCTCAGCCAAGACTGGTCATAGACAGGGTACACCATGAACAGCTCGCCAGACTATCGCAGGGCCAACAGACACTAGCATTCACACTCACATACACACCTACAGACAATCAACCCAAAGTGCATGTCTTTGGACTGCGAGAGGAAACTGGAGTACCCGGAGAAAACCAATGCAAGCACAGGGAGAACATGTAAACTCCACACAGAAATGTTAAGTGTTCACATGCTATCACTGCTTTATTTGCCATTCTAGTGTCATTTATTGAGGTCATTAACCCTAAAACATTCAGTCATCTTCATTAGAAGTCACTTTGAGAAATAAATCTGAATCATTTTTAAGAAGGTAACAGTGTTTGCATTATTCTTTTAATCTGTTTTGTTATTTTAAAGGGTGCCAATAATTCCCAGGTAAGTTGTGTATTAAATTAAGTCCAGTCAATTTGTCATGTGATCTTTTGCAGATATTGATGAATGTGAGGACATGGCGGCCTGTCTGAATGGACAGTGTACAAACACAGCTGGCTCCTACCACTGTGGCTGTGCTCCAGGCTTTGAGCTATTAAACTCCCTCTGCAAAGGTATTCTATTAACGATACATACAATATTCTGTACAGCCATAAGTGATTTGGTGTGTCTCTGAGTATTTATGGGTCTTAGGAGGTCTCTGTATGCGTGCATATGTGACCCGCTTCAGCATAATACAGATTAAGTCACAAGGTAGTGTATTGAGTTAGAGCCAACGTAAGTAGAAAATGGCTTACCTGAACGAAAATGTGATATCGCCAAAACTACATCCTTTAAAGCGTAATCCTCTACATGACCAAGTTCAAATATCCATAAACACAATCTATTCATGGTAAAATGCCGATTTTCAAACCGCTTTTGTGATTGCTCAGGGTATTTCCCTATTATACATATTCATTACCAGAATACTCTACCTACTTACAGAATCCCAGAAGCATTCTCCGAGTCATACATCGGTAAACCAATGAGAAGCCTCAAAAGAGACATGACTTGGTGTAAATAAAACTCCTTTATTGGTAGGAAGACGCTAGTATGATCGCTCTGATTGGTCGATTGGTTCATTCAGCGTATGGATTTTAGGGAGTTTAAAAAGAGGACATTCAGAAACTGGTTCCGTAACTGTAACTGCTATTGTATCGAAAGTAGCGTTTCCTGATTAGCAACACACAAAGTGATGTAACTCAGTCAGTTTTCATGCTATTATTATGTATTATAGCTCATACTGATTCATAATAAATTCTCTTTCCAAATATAAGAATATCTCAGTATTTCAAATTTCCTGGTTAATCCGTATTATGCTGGAGCGGGTCATATACGTCAGTTTGAATTGAATGCATGAAGCATGAAGAATTCCTTGATTAACTTTGGTTAACATGATACAAAATGTTTAGGGTTTTTTTTTTTTTGACAAACTGTGTCAAATCTGGTTACCACATCCATCTCACAGCAAGGTTTGAAGATGCGGGCTCAGTAAAGGTGTTTCTGTGTGGAGTTTGCATTTTTCCCTGTGCTTGTCTTAGTTTCCTCCAGGCATTCTGGTTTCCTACACAGTCAAAAGACTGTGCTGTTCTAACTGCCCCAGGTGTGAGTGTAAGTGTGAATGGTTGCATGTGTATTGGCCCTGCAATGGACTGCCAAGCAGTTCAGGGTGTACCCTACCTTCGCCCAGAGTAAATAGGCTAGTGAGTAGGCCAGTGACCCTAGTAGGAATAAGTTCAAGTTTAAGTTCTAGAAGCTTATTGTCATTTCAACCACATATAGCTGACACAGTACATAGTGAAACGAAACAAGGTTTCTCCAGGAACAGGTGCTACATAAACATACAACAAAGATCAAATTAGGAAAAAAACAACACAGAGCTAGGGCCAAGGTTTTTGTATTAGCCACATAAAGTGCAAAGTGTGCCACTATGTGCCAAAAACAGTACAAAAAGAAAAGACAAGAATGAGACACTTAGTGCTGAAAGAAAGAAAAAGATGAAATGGAATAAAAAAATTAACCGATTCTTTGAATCATTTCATGAATAAGCAGTTCAGCAAATGAATGAATGAGTGAATGAATAACTGTGGATATGTGTGTTAAGGGAAATTGTGGAGTGCTCCTTTAACTGTATATATACAGGTAAGGCTCATGAAAACCATCCCACAAAGTGTCTGAATTATTTTTTTTTTTCACAACTAGAATTCGATACTTTTTATGTAGGAAAGTAGAAGTGTTGAGCATCCATGTCCAAAAAATCATTTCATCCAATGACCAATAGTTTTTTTTTTGTGGTGTGCCCTTCAATAAAGGCATGTCAGAAGTGATTTTTGGGTAATTTACATTATTGACTGACTTAACCTTGTTTAAACAAGATTAGGAAATTTGGTAGGTACTTGTTGGTAAACATGCATAGTATACATGGAAATGTTTAAAAATTAACAAATGCTTGGTCTAAATTCTCAAAAACTTGTCTAAAGATGTGTAAAATGCCTGTGAACATTAAAAAAACTGAAAATGTGAGGTTTTGGGTCATTTCAATAGGCTGTTAGTGGGAGAAATATTGGTGACCGACCCATAAAAGTGTACATCTAGGTCATGAGTAGATCTGGTCATGCTCTTTCACAAGAGACTATAATAATCAATATATTCCCATTATTTCCATATTTGCAGCCATTGAACCCACATTTATACCCAGGAATAGTTTTCATGAGCCTTACCCATATATGTCAACCAGGTGATAATCAAGGCCAGGCTGGAGTTAGCTGTTAAGACGCACAGACTTTGCTTATTATAACTTCTGCTAAACTTGTGAATTTACCATGGTAAAATAACTGTCAAGCGAATGGGCTTTCATAACTTTCTGGCCACTTGTTTTCCACTTTCTGGAGAGTGCTTTTGAAATTTAGCTGTATCAAATTAAATGTTCAGTTACATCACATGATATGTTTAATGTGAACAGTATAGGCATGAGACAAAGCATGTAAAATGCGTTCAGTACGTTCATGACGAAGTTTTGTAACAGTACAAAAGTATGCATAGGACTTGCAATCTGCACCGCTTGACTCCATTTCATAGAAAATTGTGTTGAGTACAACAGATCCAGTTGAATTTGTATAGTGCATGCCAAAGTAATGAGTGCTTACAGAGAGATTGGGGTGAAATTAAGGCCATATCTCTCAGTGAAGGCTGCTGAGTTTGGATGTAGACCGCGCCCTACTTAGTGAAACAACCGTACTGTGGCGTAATGCCAAACATAAGTATGACGCCAAAGTGGACCAACAAACTTCACAATAGCCTTTTTCATTTCTGTAATCACTGAATAATCAAGATAAGCAACATGTCATGGATAGAAAAGGAGAGGGAAGGGAAAGCAGCGAGAAAGGGAGGCGGAGGAAATTGTCTAGAGGATGATGATGGATGAGAAAGAAGACAATTTGATGAGAAAGCAAATATCAAACCCACTAATTATTTATAATGAACCATGGCAAGATGTCAACAGCTTGTAAAAAGTGTGCATGGAGTGCCTGACCTTGTATGCAATTTGTCTACACATGCAACCCTATTTTCAATTCACATTCCCAGTGAAAAATTCCTAGACACCCTGCTGGAAACATCAGTAGAATAATCAGATGAATAGTTCACATTCACTGTAACAAGAACATTCACTGTAAAAAGGTTTGAGATAGCAGCATGCAGCAAAAAAATATAATAATGATTATATAATATAAAAGAGCAAATGGTTATTTTAGGTTCCACCAGGTGTGGTTATGTGATGTTGTGTCTGCGGCATGGTCTTGTTCCATCTTCAGCGCAACTCAATTCTACACTGAGAGCGTTCAGAAGTGGTTCAGTTTACAAGAGGAGTGTTTGTCCTGTTAAGAAATTGGTGTATTAATCTTTAAACCATTCTACATGCCTGGCTACATATCCATTTTCCACTTGGCGGCTGGCAAAAGTAAAACACGAGATTTTCAGAGCAGTGCAGAGCCCAGGAACCCAGGACCAATCGAACCCAGGACCTTCTTGCTGTGAGGCGGACGTGCTAACCACTGTGCCACCGTGCCGCCCCCAAACAAATCAATCAATGAAAACAAAAATCAGTCCATAGATTAGTAACTTGGGGCACTGTGGTGTAGTGGTTAGCACATCTGCCTAACAGCAAGAAGGTCCTGGGTTTGATCCCCGGGCTCAGATGTTTCTGTGTGGAGTTTGCATGCTCTCCTCATGTTTGTGTGGGTTTTCCCCAGATACTCCGGTTTCCTTCTACAGTCCAAAGACATGCACATTAGACCAACAGGCTGTTCCAAATTGCCTGTAGGTCTGAGTGTGTGTGTGTGTGTGTGTGTGTGTGTTGCCCTGTGATTATCTGGCCTTTGCCCATTGTCGACTGAGACTATTAAGCGATTCGACCCATTGTATAATATTTAAATGTCATTATTTATGCTAATACACAAAGCAGAATTGTTCAACACTTTAAATTTTGTATGAAATAAGAAGCTCTTGCCTATTCATACATGCCGGAATGCTCCCAATCCATTCCTAACACATGGCAAGCTGCATAATTCTCAATCTTGTGCAATGCCATTTAACCTACACAGAGGTATATACACCCTTCTGGCCTGTGGCCACTGGAAATATTGGCCTCTAATTGTGCTATAAATCAGGCTAAGCTTTTTTTCCTCCGTCTGCGTGTGTGTCCGTCTGCACACAGGCAGTGACGCCAGGTCACCAGCATGGGATTTAAAGGATGAAGTGATGTATGTGCCTATCTGTGGCTGCCAATACATGTGCAACTGTGCATATATATATATGCACATAAAAACATTCCTCCATCCCAAGTCAGGTATATCTGATGTTGTGAATTTTTTTACGAGATTATTTACACTATGTTGGTGTACTCTTGGCTAGACGTGTGCATTTCCAAGAACTGCAGGTGGTACAATATTGGAACTCGGTTATATATACATATTATTATATAAGATAAATCTAAAAGCAGTGCAAAAAGCTCTGCGGGTCTGGTGTCCCTGGGTGGAAACATGGGGTTACCCCAATTATTGAAAGAGGCCCAGTATGATATGAAGAATTATTCAGAATGGGGGTTGTGATTAATAATGTCCTCTGAGATCTGAATACAAAAGCCGAGTGCAATAATTGTTTTATTTTTTGTTCAAAATACTGATGAAAAGCGAATTGAAGCCTGAAGTGCTGCAAGTAGCCTGCTATTCCCCACTAACAGCATTTCCAGTTTATTCAGAAAAATTACACGAAAATAGAGAACAAAATAAAATTAAATTATTTGATGGCAAAAAAATTAATATATATTTTTTTATTTTCAAGAGTTAGACGTTTTTCAACTAAATGCAACTTTATCTGCTTGTTGTGATGACCACACCTGTAATCTTGAGCGTAGGCAGCCATTTTCTTGCCAGCTTTCTCTGTAAGGAAGGGGAGCGGAGGAACATAGATATAAAAAGGATAGACAGTCTACACCCTTCTGACAGCATTGTTGGCAGGAACATCGCTATTGGCTGAGGAACTTTGCGGCGCTGTCTTGGTCGTTGCTACACACTTTCAGATATGGTTTACAACAGCATAAATTAATGGGAAAATAAAATGAAGCTTTAACAGCTCAGGGACGCAGTGCCTCACTGTAAATTGTGCTGACTAACAAAGGTGTGATACAGGCGGAGACATCTGCCTCAAGGCAAAGCCTGTCGATCTTGTATATGTATGAGAAGGAATATCTGCATCATTGACGCTCACACTCCATAACTATTCAACGTATCCAATTTCAGTGAATATGTTGGCTTGTAGAATACCAAAATATAGCTGGTGGCTTTCCACCAATCAGAAAGGAGAACATATTTCGAATTAATAATAAATATATTTATTATGATATTTCTGTCTTCTAATTTTATAAAAAGGCACACTAGTAGTTCTTAAGTAAAACCTTCACATTTGTTCTCATTATTGACTCTTGGAGAAAGATTGGGTATGTAATATATTCCATAGTTGGCATCAGTAATAAGTCCCTTCTAAGTTATTCAATAATTTAACAATTATCCTACAGTCCTTGTTTAATCATGCATGTGGTCATCATTATTAATTTTATACTAGTTGAGTTTAGGAATTTTCCCAGCTCAATATATTTTTTTTTTCTGGAATGCCTATTGAGCTCAATAAATCCATAATTGTTTCAGTGGCATTATTGGCAGATGTGACTGTGCTTTTTATTTTCTTATTCTGTTTTCCATTTATTACTACGTAATATTAAACCAAATTGATTCAGTAAGATTGTAAAAAAAGTCTAAATTATAGAATGATCTGATTTAGTGATTTGTGTTGTGTTATTACAGCTGTAAATAAGTTTTATACTTCGAGGTAATGTTCCTATTTATGAATAACTGGTTTACTTTTGGGCTTCTGGGTTTCTGGACTGTCTAAAGTTTCACCTGATTGTCAGGAGATTACAAATTTGAATCTCATCCATGCGCAAACCAGCATTCCGAAGCGAGTCACTGGCTCAGATGTCTGGGATGGTATTTTATTCTTTTTTCTATCAGTCAAAGAGACAAACACACGTATATAGAATATGGCAGTCCAGACTTCTTTCTTATCATATTTTCTTTCTTTGCAATTATTTCTTATCACAGTTTAAAAAGATGAAGCCAGTGAAATGGAACTGCCATGTGAAATAGGAGATGTAATTAGGTTGAAATTAGCAACAATCAAATTTTTGGCAGGATCGCACGTTGGTCTAGTGGTTAGCACATCTGTCTCAAGGCAAGAAGGTCCTGGGTTTGAGTTAAGGGCTTGGCAAAGGTGCTTCCGTGTGAAGTTTGTATGTCCTTCCTGTGCTTGTATGGGTTTCCTCCAGGTACCAGGTTTCGAAGACATGCATGTTAGGCAAATTGGCTGAGAGTGAGTGTAAATGCTTGTGTGTGGTGCGCTGTTCAGGGTGTACCATGCCTTTGACCAGAGACGTCTGAGATAGACTCCAGCCTCCCTACGGCCTTAATATAGTATACCTCGTTTCAGAAAGTGATTGAGTGAGTAAATTTTGGTGGAAAATGGGTTTATAACACATTCAAATAACTAAATAGCAGGATTTTATATTTTTATATATTTATACAATTTTTATCAATTTATAATGTTGAGAGAAACGTAGGTAGTTATTATTAATAGTTTTGCAAACAAGTAGCTCCTGATCATGAGTAGTACTTTAACATTATTGAGGTATTTTGCCAAGAGATTTATCATAGTTCCAGATTTATCAAAGTTTGGCATCTTTAAAAAATATTACGTTATTGTTTCCTTCATTATCTACACCAGCACCTCATCCATCAATCCTCATGATAAGATTATTACTACTTTGACAAAGACACTCCCGTGTAAGCCTCAAGCATATAAAACCGCATCAAGCACATTTGTTTCTCTCACAAAAGAGATAGATGTTGAGCGAAAATATCTCACAGGATGAATTTCTTTGTGAACAGACAGCCCTTTGTCATTTGAAACAAGTTACTGATGGTCGCCTAGAGTCCAATAGTGCACTCGGGACTGAGTGTAGGGGTAGACACACACAGTGGAATATGACTCCACTTGTTCTCTACTGCTCTGTGTGTGGATGGGACTTAGCCAGATCCTTGTGTTCTTTCTGTCAAGGCTGTGGGCTATGTGGTCAGTAGCCTTTCCATATTCAGCAGCTTCACAACATTACACATCATCCACAATGGTTGCATGGTTAGTGGTTCAACACTGTGGCATAGATCTCACCCAGAATTGTTAGGAATCACAAGAAACTTGTATGTTTTCTTGTCAAGTTACACCTTCTAGCTTTCCAATGTGATTTTTAGGTTATGGACTATGTGAAGGGCCCGGTGGTAGGGTGCTGGATTACTGATCCCAAGGTCACGATTTCGAGTCCCACTATCAACATGTTGTCATTGCTGTTCCGTCCCGTACCCCCCCCCTCCCCCCAACTAACTGGGTTATCAAATGCCATGTCTCTCACTGTCTATGGCGAGAGACATGTAAAATAACCATGGCTGATTTTCGTCAAGAGTGGGCAGCATTGCCGTCAGCGTGTTTCTGCCCTGAATTGGCCTGGCGAGCTGTCCAGGGTGTACTCTGCCCTCGCCCAGAGTCAGCTGAGATGGGCGCCAGCTTCCCCGCGACCCTAATTAGGATTGAGCGGTTCACAAAATGAATGAATGAATGAATATGTGAAATTGTGCGAGATTATAAACGTCAATATTACATACATTATACGGTGTGCATCAAAGTGTATGGCATATCGCTATTATAAAATTGTAATGCATTTATTTCACATTAGTCAAAGAATTACAAGCTTCACTGAATGGTATCTCGCCCAAGCACTCAGCGTTCCACCCTAAATGTCTTCTCCTGTGAGTAAGGTTAAGCCTGAATCTCTGATTCTAAAGACTTATGATTTTTCCAGTGTTTAGAAAACTTGGCTATTTTCCCCATGTGACTTAACTTCAATGGTTTGATTCTTCTCTCAGTGTATCTAAGTGGTTTCGAGACATTTCCTTCACTTTGAACTAAGTGTACTGTGGTTTTGTATGGTTTCTCCTAATGTGTTGCTTTTAATGAAGGCCAAGTTCTTGTCTCTTTATTATGACGTATTTATATTATTAAATATTAAACCATTTATTACTGTGCAACTTTTCCACATTAGTCGAAATCTTATTAAAATGCATCAATCCGCAGCATTGAACTTTTCACTCTGAAGATGTTCTGCTCAGTGTGAGGATGAGCCTGAGTGTTTGAACATAGGCACATGACATTTCGTCTGACATTGTTTTCCATGTGATTTCACTTCAAAGCTTTGATTCTCTCTCACTGTATATTAGCGGTTTTCAGACATTTCCTCATCTTTGAACCATTTGTGTCATGGCCATAACCATGACCATTGCTTTAAATGAAGGCCAAGTTTAATTTTTCTGTGAGTATCCATATATGCAGCACCAGAGAAGAAAAGGCAAGACAAAAAAACAATATTGAACTATGACCTTTAAAAAAATGAACTAATACCCTGCGCATATCAACAGTTCTTCTGCAGCCTGTGCATTAGCTGTGTTATGTTGAAAGTCAAGACAACTGGAACCTGATTAATGACCAAGTCTTTCCGGATGTGTTCCTCCCAGACACATACCACTTCTTTGGTGGGATTTTGTAACTGCT
Source organism: Neosilurus hyrtlii (assembly GCA_028564935.1). Taxonomy (NCBI): domain Eukaryota; kingdom Metazoa; phylum Chordata; class Actinopteri; order Siluriformes; family Plotosidae; genus Neosilurus; species Neosilurus hyrtlii. The sequence continues at coordinate 19,532,173 of JAOUQZ010000002.1, forward strand.
CATTATTCATGTTTGACAGTCCATATTGCGAAGACTGAGTGTAAAAACCTCAATCTAAGCATCAGTATTAGATTCAGAATCTGTCTCCAGCACTACTGGGTATTTGTGGTTGTCAGAGAGGTCATAATTGGCAGGCAGCTCTCACCTTGGCCGGCCTGTAAAAGCCACATTAAATAAGAGCTCAGGCATTTACTTATAGGCCACCTTGTGTTCTGAGCTGTCGAGGCCAAACCCAGCTCTCAGACACAGGCCTCCATACAAAGCTTACTTGTTTCCACTTCATCTTGGAAATGCCTGCAAGGTGCTTCCATCATCCTAATAAAGCAATGGATGAGCGGCTTCCAGACGTTCCAATTACTCACTTTCTCATCCACTTACAAAAAAATCATCACCTATGTATAATGACCAGACTGCATAATTTGATTGTTTCTTTAAGAATTTGGAAGAGTGGAGATGTTTGGAGACGGAGATTATTTTTGGCTCTGCTTGATAATAGTTCAGGGTCTGAAGACGTCAGTGCACACGTGCCCGCGCATGTGTGTGTGTGTGTGTGTGTGTGTGTGTGTGTGTGTGTGTGTGTGTGTGTGTGTGTGTGAGTGTGTGTGTGTGTGTGTGCGTGTGTGGTCTCTTCATATTCATGTTGTGGGAACCTAAATCTTTCCACACACTCACATTATAGGGACTTATCTTCCTTGTGAGGACAAAACGCAGGTAGACCGATCAGATAGATCATTACATTTTAAGGTGAAGACACATTTGAAGGTTAGGGTAAAGTTAGTGTTAAGTTAGGGTTAGGGTAAGGGTTTATGTTAAGCAAGTAGTGGTTATGGTTAGGGTAAGTTTCCAGGAAATTATTGCATTGTATTAAAATTAATGTAGTGTAAGTCTGTTGGGCTTTTTACACCCGAGCCAAATGGCTCCTCAATTTTCGTAGCATGAAGAGATGTGGAGTTCAGCACCTCCTGGATGGGATGCTAGTCCATTGCAGGTTACCTTCCTAGTAGTTTTACTGGTAGTAGATTTATACTGTTGGGTGGACACAGGCACAGTTGTGGTTAAGTTCTTGCCCAGGGGTCTTAGTACGTTGGGTGTGTAATGGGCATTTGAACCCATGACCATGAGCCCAGCACCCTAACCATTACACCACCGGCCCCACAAATTAATGTAAGTCTATGTATTTATGTATTTATGTATTTGTGCGTGTGTGTGTGTGTGTGTCTGTCTGTGTGCGTGTGTGTGTGTGTGTATGTGTCTGTCTGTCTGTTTGCCTGTGTGTGTGTGTATATGTGTGTGTGTGTGTGTGTGTGTGTGTGTGTGTGTGTGTGTGTGTGTGTGTGTGTGTGTCTGTCTGTCTGTTTGTGTGTGTGTGTGTGTATATGTGTGTGTGTGTGTGTGTGTGTGTGTGTGTGTGTGTGTGTGTGTGTGTGTGTGTGT
>JAOUQZ010000002.1:19549456-19564460 GCA_028564935.1 Neosilurus hyrtlii
GTGTGTGTGTGTGTGTGTGTGTGTGTGTGTGTGTGTGTGTGTGTGTGTGTGTGTGTGTGTGTGTGTGAGAGAGATAGTGTATTCCTTCTTAACACAGCACTCACGTTTTTATATTGCAGAATCAGAATCAGAATACTTCATTGATCCTGGAGGAAATTTCATTATGGCTAAGAAGATTCATTCGGGTGAACATGTTGGATAACATCAAGATGCTTGTGTGAAACCACCTGCAATTTGGGAAAAAAATTAATTCAATTTAATTGCATTGTGTAGCAATAAAATAATTTTCTTTTTATTAAAGTTATTAAAGTAGTTATTACATTAACTGTAACAGCAGGAGGGAGATGAAATAAGAACTTAACCCAGAAGTAAGACATCAGGTTGGATCACACACGTCCAGGGAGCAGAAGGATCAGGATCACTGTGTAAGATGATTCAATAAAAGTGCCCTTTCACTTCTGAAAATCTTATTTTTGATGATTAATGCCTATTTTTTTTTTCAAAAAAAGTCCAATAATAAAAACTCATATTTGAATATTTATTATTATGGTTATTAATATTTAAATATTTTCACATTTCTGGTTTTCAGATTTATTGTATATTTGCAAAAACTGCTTAGGCACGTTTTTCAGTTTTTAAGAAAAATCTGATTATTTTTTTATAGTTATAGAAATTATCTGACAGAGTTGTCCGTCTTCTGCTACAATTTATAACACAACTCAGTAGGATTTAAAAGTGGAGCTATCAGTGGGACATGCACAGGTGCCTGAAAAAGGCTAAGGAAAATAACTGTTATTTTTATTTTTATTTTTTTTTTACAAAACTTGACTTAGTAGGTTTTGCAAGTGGCCTCCTCATTTGTAGTCACTGGTATAGGCTATATGTCAAACTGTTACAGTAAATGTAATTCATTTAATTATTTATTTGTTTTTCCAAACTGAGGTACCAGGGTTTAGTGGAGTAACAGGATTTGATGTGACAGAATTTCCATTGAAGGAATGACAGCATATTTTACTGATACCTTAAAATGCAAGGCAGAATAAAGTCATCTAAAAACTTACAGAATGTTATATTTCAGTATAAAGTATGAAACAACAGCATTTACTGTCAGAATAATACCATGGAAGGTCTTGATGTTATTCTTTAATTCATTAGAATTTTTAAATGCACCAGAAAGAAAGCACTTTTCTGTTGTTGAAAAAGTGAACATGAATTAATAATACTTAATGACACAGTATATCCGGAGAACCATTTGGATTTACCTATATGTTCTGACCGTATGCCTCTTTGGATTTGGACACAGCAGCCAGTAACTGTTGAATGAGCAGAAATAAAAAGAATTACGTCATCAAAGACATACCACAGTATGTCATCTGTGCTGTGCATGCACATCAGTTGAACTTAAACCTGTTAGTTAATCTGACATTCTTTTTATTCTTATTTTGTTCTCTGTATAGACAGACAACATTCCTTTCCATAAATCATTACCTTGAAAGCCGTGTCTGTGGTTGTTGAGAACTTTGCCGTGGGCTTTCTTGTGGTGTAGCTAGGCTAAGTGCTAACGGTTCATGCCTCTCATCCTTTTCCTCTGCTGACTTGTGTTGAGTTCACTATTAGACTTATTTTTTTATTCCCTTGACTCTTTTACATTTTTCCTTTTCTTGAGTCCTTCTTGCTGGATGTACAGCATATTCTATGTTAACATAAATTAGCATTGATTTCCTTTCATGCTACTGAATTTCAAATTGTAAATATCAAACTTTTGATATTTACAATCAAATCAGGGTGGACTGTGATCCAATCAGCAACAATAAGATTATGTACAGTATATAATGCCCCCGCACCGGATTATTTGAGCAGAACATCAGTCCAGACAAGCTGTGAATTGGGAACTTTCCTGCAGTTATCGAGATGGATGAAAAAGACCCAAGATCTGCACTCTTTCTCCAGTATAGGGCCAACATAAACAAATCTACATACATAAAAGAGAAAACATAAAAGAGATTAATGAGGTGCTTTTACTTACTGATGCCTGCTGGAGAAGCCTTGATGGTATATAAAAAAGTAATCTCACTTACTCTGAGAAAGTGACATATTATAGTGCTGTAGATTGCCAAATTGGTAAAAACCTCTTTTAGAAATTAATGCTTGTGTCATAACTGCAACCGCATACAATCTACACCATCTACAAAAATGAATAAACACCTGTAATGTCTAAGCAAGCGAACAATCAAAAGTACTCAGGAAGATAACATTGCTCTCTCTCTCTCTCTCTCTCTCTCTCTCTCTCTCTCTATATATATATATATATATAGTATGTGGGGAAAAAATAACAGTACTACAATTTCATCCGGACAAGCCTGTTTCGTGGTTGCCCACTCATCAGTGGATTTATAATATATATTTATATTTATAATATATATATAATTCATAAATCCCCTGATATGTGAAACAGGCTTGTCAGGATGAAATTGTAGTACTGTTATTTTTTCCCCGCATACTATATATTTAGCTCTACTTTGACGTATCGAGCACTGTTCTATGGAAAATCAACTCAAGATCATATATATATATATATATAACGGTTCAGCATCTCATTAATTATATTCATTAGAAATAATTATATCGAGTACACAAATGTTTGGATCGTACGTACTCCAACGATTTATTAATATTTATATTTCTTATGGGATTAAAGTTTGAGGTAAAAGTTATGTGATTTTAAATGACACTGGTTATAGAAAACCATTTAGAGAACAGGAAACGATTGTGCAAACACACACATGGCGTGCCAAAAAAACATCTGTGGTCAAGGTTCTCTCTGACATGGAGACAACCTATTGACAGTTTGTTTATTGTCTGTAGGAGAACATTAAACTCCACAGAACAATCTTTACCACGTGTTTATGGATTAAAAACTGCAATTTCCTCAAAACAATTACTTATGTAAAGAAATCTGTACAAAATAAACACTATTCTGTCCTCATATGTTGCCCATTGATTTAGTTTTTACTATTATTAAATTAAATGTGCTGATTATTATTGATGTAAGAGTTTGTATTTATGCTTGTAATGTGTAATATTTTTTTCCCTTAGGCCTCTGCAGAATGAGGCAACAGGTATCGACCTGCAGGTTCCACTGTATCAGGAAGTGCGGGGTGCCATGATGACGGGCCACGTGGAGTACCAGATTGTGGTGATCACTTGCCTTGCACCCTTCAAATCTGCTAAACACAAACCAGGAGATGTTATCCAGTTTGTGGTGAGTGGAGGATCCCGAAAAAAATCTCTGAGACTAAAGACTTTGAGATATTCCACCTGATTTTACAGCCAGTGGTGTGTTTTAGTTCCAATATTTTCTGCTCCCAGGATTATGTCTTAGTCCTGATTGGGTGTACATATACAGTTCGTTATAAAAATGAATTGTAGTTTATGTAGTTAAAAAAGGTGAGGCATTAAAAAAAAGCAGCTGTGTTATGTTGAAGTGTTGAACACATCACAAATATTCTCTGAAAAATAATTGTTATTAAATCTTCAGGTGTCAAAGAAGTACAGTGAAATTGATGAGTTTTACACCAACTTGACTGATCAGTATCCCAACATCCATCTGCCTGCCATACCCCGTAAAGTGCTTTTTGTGGGCGAAACAGACATCCGAGAAAGGCGAGTAGCCTTTGATGAACTTGTCCGTTTTATATCCAAACATCCGACTCTCTCTACCTGTCCAGAACTCATGGAATTCTTAGGTAAGACACGTGGTGATCTCTTTGTATTGCATGTTTTGTACGGTGTTGAGTCCGTTAGTGTCATCACTTTTGTGTTAAATATCACAGGAGCAAAAGGTGCATTTCATGATGTAAAAGCCACCAATACCCCTGATGTAGCAGAGGATGAAAATGAGGATGATGGAGTGGATTTTTTTGGAAAAGATGAGCCAGTTACTATTCAGCCTGAACGAGGAAAGAAGACAGTGGAAGTAGCAAAGGTACACGAGGTAGAAGAGGAAGAGGAAGAGGAAGAGGAGGAGTTGTTTGACCCCTTAGGCAGTGTTAGGTAAGAATAACTATGTACGAGTCCAAGATGTACACATCTGATAAGTCCACTAGAGGGCAGTGTAACATTTTACTTTTACTGACTTGTCTTCAGATCTGAATATAAATTGTTTTAAAATTTTAAAAAGTTTATATAATTTGCTGTTCATGTATAAAAACATACAGCTTTTAAAATAACAGGAGTCTATGTATATATTTGAGTGTGTGTGTATGTATATATGTCTATGGATGTATGTATTTTTTTATGCATATGAAAGAAGAGTTCAGATATAAAACCCAGTGAAGTCCACTTGACCTCTTATGTTTTAAAACAATGAAATGTACCTGGTGGTAAGGACAAACCTCAGTTATTTCTTTTTTTTTTTTATTGAATAGTTTAGGGGCAGTGTGAGTATGGATAGTTGTGTGAGTGTTGGCCCTGCGATGGCCTGGTGAGCTGTTTAGGGTGTACCCTGCCCTCGCCCAGAGCCGGCTGAGATGGCCGGCAGCCTCCTCGCGACCCTAAATAGGATTAAGCGGCTTAGAAATGAATGAATAGTTAAGGGGCACCGAATAAAATATTATATTATTCAAAATAAGCCTTTTATTCCAAAACTCAGTAATTACCAAATTTTGTTTGCTTTGTCTGCAAAACATGATAACATGGTAAATTCATTTGTTTGCGAAACTCAGTAAGTCCATCTTTAAAGATACAGCCTTACTAAAATGTTGCTGAATCAATAAAAACACAGTCTACAAGTGAACACAGATTTAAAAAAAATGCAGGTATGAACACTAAACTAATGAACTTAATTAATGAAATAGATTAACTAGGGTTGATCTTTGATTTTCGCATGCTAACATAGCGAATATGGGCGTGTCTGTCTTGTGCGTCATGTGGCCCGAGGCACACCTGTGATTGGTGCTCTGCAGACTACATGGTTTTGCATTCAAATGCCGATGGCACTTATGAGCTTTTGCAAACAGAACACATATTATCTTGGATTTACTGTAGTGCAAACGAGGGTTTTCAGCAAAGTGTATTTCTTCATCGGCTACTGGGTACAATAGACTTTCATATACAATAGTTATCTCATTTTTCAAGGATTTGGCGTTTACAGGGTTTTGCACCTGATCTATTCATTTATATATACACACACAGATAGATCTCAGGATAAGTTAAGCTAGTTAAGTGTCTCGAGCGGTGTCATTTATACTTGAAGTTTTGTTTAAAATCCAATAACAACACTGGAAGTGTTTTGAAAGCCACTGAGAATTTTCCAGTTACAGTAATGCTGGATAATTTGCGTACTGGCTCTGTTCTCCTTCTAAATGATACACACTCATGGGGCCAGAGCCGACACACCTTTACAGGTTTCAGTGCAAGACTTTTACCTTGGTGGAGGTAATAAATGTGGAATTTTTTTAGTAAGCCGAGGCTCGTTAAAGCATGTGATTTTATCCGTTTTGATCTGTTTGGAGTTCATAGCATAACTTTCTTTCATTATGTCTGATTTGTCAGTTTGACGTTACTGGATGTCTTCCAGTGGTACACACTCTTCAGCACTGTTCCAAACAAAATGACTTTAAAAGGTCAAATCATTTATGCTTTTTATAAATCCCAGCTGAGAATAAAAAAAAAATTGTGAGGTCCGCTCAAAAGACTTCTTAAAAAAAATGTTTTTACATCATTGCCCCAGACTGACCTAAGTGGTATCACTCACGTGGGATTATCTGTATAATTTTGAATTAAATGGTTACATCAATTATGCGGTACGTCATTTAATTAGTTGTGTGAGAAAGTGAACAGATAACGCTTTAATCTGATTGTCGGCTTTTTAAAATAATACTACTGGTAAGAGCTATTTGAATATCTGTGGTTACCACCCATCCTGGAATGATAGCAGTGTTGCGTCCCGGAACGTGAAGCTCTGACGATGTGTCTCAAAATCACAAGGCCATCCTTCTCTACGTCATTCTGAGTCATGAGCACGTTTACTGGAAAAGAACTCGTGTATCTCTTGAGTTTAGGAAGTGGCTGTAATTTCTTTTTGAAAACATTCTGGAGCTGTTTCTCTGATGGGAGAGATGTTAGGCTCTTCCGTCCACGTTGTTTTAACAGAGCACCCTTCTGTTTTAAATCACAAGCATTTATAAGCTTTTCTCTGGCTTTAGAAAGGACGTGGTATGTGAAACTGAAATGTTATGAAGTGATTTATTATTCTTCTGAGGAAAATGTTACAGCTAGTTTAGAGTAAAGATAAATACCCTGTCGATCACTGAGTATGAATTGTCAGCGAGTTTAATATTTGTCTGGTTGGTAAAAATAATTCTTGGTTATTCTTGGTTTCATTATTCAATGGTTAGCTTTGTCACTTCACAGCAAGGAATCTCTTGGTTCAAACCTTGCAGCTGACTTGGGCCTTTCCCATGCTTGCCTGGGTTTCCTCTGGGGACTGCTGTTTCTTTCCAGAGTTGAAAGACATACATATCAAGTTAACTGGCTACAGTAAATTGCCTGTGTGTATGATTGGTTGTGTCTGTGTTCATTCCGTGATGGATTGGTGATCTGTTCAGGGTGTTACCCGCCCCTCATCCAAAGTCAGTTACGATTAGCACCAGTTTCCTCCACGACTCTGATGGATAAGAGGTATAAATAATGGATGGATTGGGGGCCATTTGTTAGCAAAATTGTTTAAGGTGTCATCATCTTAACAGATAATAAAGTGAACTTTGTGTAAATTGAAAATCATGCATAGCACAAAAAGTCATGCTTATTGGTTTATTTCTAGTGTAATAACTTGGTTATGGATACATTATAGAAAACTCATCTGTCACCTTATCTCTATATCTCAGAATTAATATTTGCTACACAGTGCTCATTTTTTTATACACCTATTTAGTTTTTCAGTTCCAAGAAATCTGTAGTGCTGTGTAAAATTGGGTCCATGTCTGTAATTTATTATATCACTGGTAGTTATATTGAAATGATGTAGAATGATTCGACTTTACCTTTCTAAAGCTAATTAGTATTTATAGGTCTAAAAAGCCCAAGCCTGTGAAGCCAGTGTCAAAACCTGCAGCTAAACCCACACTTTCTCTGTTTGATGAGGAGGACGATCCAGACAAGGAGCTATTTCAGCCTGCAGTAAAGAGAAGTGAGTGTGGTTTTTGTGTTGCACCTAAAGTAAACTACAGTGAATTAACAGTAAATTAACATGCAAACACTCCGTAAATATGTTTAGGCTGCCACTTGCAGCAGACTTTTTAGATATAAACTTATGGAGGGAAAAGCACAGAGTGACAGTGCCACCCATCACCCCCATGCCTCCTAACCAATCAGATCACATATAAAATATGATGAATGCTGATTTCATTACTGGGTGATATATAAGGCGATTCAGTCAAAATATCTACCAGTATTCCCCACTAAGATAATCTGTATCTAAATATCACCACTTGGCACTTTTAGGACATTTACCAACATTCAGTGAGTTGGACTTCTTCAACAGTAGCTGCATACAAGTTGTACTTGATTTTCAACCTCCAAAACTACATCCAGAGCAAACAACCTTCTCATCATCAGATATTTGGTGATGAGAAATCTAACTTAAATTGCAGGCTATGCTAGTTATGCAATTGATACCAGCTAGCAGCTGTGTCCACAAATAGCATCTCAGACCTACATGGTTTTTTAAGTATAGTTATGGTATACTAAGACTGAAAAACCTGTAAACCGGAGTATTTCCTCTTAATCATGCAGAAGATGTTGGGAATGATGTATTACATGTTCATGGAAATAGGTGGAATAGTTGTGTAGTGATTAGCACATCCGCTTCACAACAAGAAGGTCCTGGATTCAAGTCCCAAGCTGAGCAACAGAGTTTCTATGTTCAGGGTGTGCCCTACCTTTGCCCAGAGTCTGCTGAGATAGGCTCCAAAATGGCTGAGCAAATAAATGAATATTTTAATGGAAGTGTTCTTACCTTCATTGTATCTACAGGTGATGTTAAAATATTTGAGGACCCAGATTTAGGTGGAACTGTCTCTCTTGGAGACTCTTTGCTGCTTCCTAAAGCCTACAAGAAGACTGAAGCCCCTGCTATCACTAAACTAGATGAAGATGTGGATGAACTCTTTAGGTCAGTCCTTGTGCCTTCTTTATTTTTCTGCAATGTCTTGAACTAATCATTCTTACAAAGGAGTAAATGACTGAACCATAAATTAAATATATACAGTGTGTATTTTAATAACAGTTACAGTATTTCTGTTAACTTTGTTTTGTGTTTGGAGGAAACGTGACATAACCCATTAGAGCATTATTACAGCCTGGAAAAACACAAATCTTGTTCTCCTTTTGAAATATGTGTCATTCTTATTGTGTCATCGATGAGATCATGTGAGAATGCATTGTTCAGCCTTAATAGTCAAATCATTTTTGTTAGAGTTAGATTAGAAATAGATACTTGAATTTAGCCCTTATATGTAATATCACAATCAACTGTGACTGACAGTGTTCATTTGTATGCATTATTGGTAGACCACTCACTGAAATACAGTGGTGCTTGAAAGGTTGTGATACCTTACAAATTTGATAAATTTCTGCATAAATATGACCTAAAGCATGTCCTAGAAGTAGATGAAGAGAACCCGGTTAAATAAACGAGACAAAATTTTACATTTGACCCCATATTACATATTTGTGAGTGGCAAAAGTTTGTGAACCCCTAGGAGTAGCCGGTAATTTGAAATTGAAAGGTGAAATTAGAGTCTGGTGTCTTCAATCAATGGGATGACAATCATGTGTAAGCAGGAACCCTGTTTGATTTAAAGAACACTCATCTGAGTGTCAACACATGTTTGTGGAAGTGTATTGTGGCACGAACAAATGAGATTTCTGAGGACCTCGAAAAAAAAAAAAAGGGTTGTTGAGGCTCATCAGGCTGGAAAAGATTACAAAACCATCTCAAGAGTTTGGACTCCGGCATTCCACAGTAAGACAGATTGTGTACAAATGGAGGAAATTTAAGACCGTTGTTACCCACCTCAGGAGTGGTCGACCGACTAAAATCACTCCAAGAGCAAGGTGTGTAATAGTCAGAAAGGTCACAAAGGACTCCAGGTTCTTTCAGCTTCTAAGCAACTGAAGGCCTCTCTCGCTTTGGCTAATTGGTTTATTAACGCTTTGGTTAATCTTCATGGGTCTACCATTAGGAGAACACTGAATAAAACTGGTGGGTATCCATGCCTGCTAGCATTTCAATATGAGATGAGTATGTGTATGAAGATTCAGTTACATACATCACTTTTAAATACATGTTGAGAACTCCGCCATTCAGTTAATTATTGTTAGCAATCTTCATATAAAGTTGTGTGTAAATGTTTTGCTTAAGCACTTGATTTATTAGGCCCATTATTTCACTGTATTGTACATCATTTAATGTTAACATATTTAAAAATATTTACAAGATTTGACAATGTATCTGAACATTATTTTCACTGAGTTATGAGAAGACTTTTTTTATTGGTATTTATTGAATAAATGAATACATTACTAAAGCAGTATGCAGGTTAAAGAGCAGGATTCATAGCTAATGTTTCAGATTACTCAAAGATTACTGTTGTGTTCTACATTTTACTCTTGTTAGGGTTGACGAGGATTTGGACAAACTATTAGCAATCAGTAAACCAGTAAAACCAAAGCCAGCTGTTGCCCTGAAACCAGCAGTGAAAGCCAAACCAGTGATTCCACGCAAGCCAGCCTTCCTGGCAGAGCCTAGCCGAGCGCTTCCTCAGCCTGCCGTGGTCCAGGCAATGGATCAGCATGACATCTTAAAGTACATCCAACAGAACGAGGCTGCAGCCAGTGAGGACCTGGACCTTTTTTAGTGTTGTTGTTTAGGGACAAGCCAGTTAAAACACTAGCCAGTGACACTAAAACATCCTTCTTCTCATCTTTTTGTTCAGTTAACACACCAACATGAGGACAGGAGAGTTTTCCTGGCAATTTGCATTCAAATAATATTGGTGCTCTGACAACATTTTTCATAGCAGATTAGAGAACTGTAGAATGTCCATCGAACTATCAACATTTATGGCATTTTTCTTTTTCAGAGCGACTTACATTTCATCTAATTCATACAACTAAGCAGATAAGGGTTTAGGGCTTTGCTCAAAGGCCCAGCAAAGGCGCATTAGTGGGACTGAGGCTTGAACATCCAACCTTCTACTCAGTAAACCAGAGACTTTACCACTGAGGCACCACTGCTCCTCTGAACATCAAACCAAACAAATGATTATTGTACCGAAAATATATTTTACACCAATGTGCACTTGTCCTGAGCTCAGTATTAAGGTTTTTGCATATAATGACATCCTACTTTTAATCAAGTTAATATAAATATTTAGCCACTGCCTACAAGTGGAGATCCAAAAATTCTTGCATTTATTTTGAGTAAAGAAACAGCCGTAATATAACTTACTGTCTTTTCAGTTTTATTCCAAAACTTATTTCTCCTCAAGTAGAAAAACCACTAATTAAACAAGAAAATCTTCTGCAAAATGCTAGTGCAGTCAGCGCTGACGACGGTAGCAGCGAGCGCGCGTTGGGTTGCCTGTGTGGGCACATGAGCAAAACAGCTTGTTTTTAATTTAACTTTTTAGTATATACTATGCAGAAACGTAAAGAAGTAGTGGTTAGCACATTTGTTCACAGCAAGAACGTCGTGAGTTTGAGACCTGGGCTTGGTGAGGGCATTTCTGTGTGGAGTTTGCACATTCTCTCTATGCTTATGTGGGTCTCCAGAGGGTACTCTGGTTTCCTTCCATAGTCAAAATACATCCACATTAGGCCAATAATTGGCTTTTAAAAATTGCCCCTAGGTGAGAGTGAGAGTGGAAAACTTTCCAAGACGTACCCCACCTTTACCCAGAGTCGGCTAAGATAGGCTCCAGCCTCCCCACGACCCAAGCAGGATTAAGCAGTTTGGTAAATGGATGGATGGATTTTTCTATTTTCTAGGTGTTATAATGATAACACCACCTGCTCCTGCTGATTTAAGCATTATCCACTTGGGATAAAATCTATTAACCCCCAAATTGCACTGTTCCTGTGTAGTATACACTAGTATAAATTGACTAATGGTAGGATGTCATTATATGCCATATTACATTGTATAGGCTCAAAATGAAGGAAATTATTTTGACAGTACATACTTTTTTCTTTTTCTTTTTTGCACAACCAAACATTTATTTTGATCATATGCATTGATAAGTTAATTTTAAAGTTGGAAATTAAAAAAGAAAAGCAATAGTATCAGCTTTGCAAACTTGTTTAATGGTATATGGAATAACTTTTCTTGTGTTAAATGTGATTTATATAGCTGTAAAATAATTATGCCTGTAAAATATTTGTTTACTTAATAAACCCCCGTCCTTTGTAGAATTTTATTAATCTTTTTTGTTTGTCTGTTGCCTCATGCAAACACAAGGTGGTGATAAAATATCAGTTGCTCTTATGAACTAGAGTGCATATGTAGTTTTTCAATGCAAGTCCAAATAGTGTTAACGTCATTGTATCAGCCTTCTAAAGACTTTAAGACTTTTTTTTCCCCTTCTTGAGGCGTAGAGAGAGTAAAGGGGTAGTGGAAAGTGGGTTTGTTTGTTTGTTTTAAATGCTTGACTGAATACTTGCTCTTCATTTCAAGCAATTATTGATGTTGAAACAATCAGTAATTCTAAACCATTTGACCCAAACCCCCAGAGTGTATCCAGGAAGTGAAAAGTTATCCAGTGTAAGGGTATGACAGACTATATAACATTACATGTTATGTGTAACAAGAGGGAAGGATCTGTGTTTATCAGAAAATGATAATGGGTCATCTGTCCTGTGCACATATTATGACTGTTGATGTGTACCGGACGTTATAATAACATAACCTTTAATAACTACTTATAAATAACCTGGAGGTTTATGTGATTGCCCACTGCCAGTATTTGACCGCGATGGAGAACTCCATTGATTGAGATGGACCACTCCATTGAACCTCATGGAGAGAATGCAAGAACAGTTTTGCAGAGGTCAAAGGTGTAACGATTCTGGCTTGTGAAATAGAAGAACATTTAATTGTGTTTCAAAAAAAAATTATTATGCAAACTGTGCAGAGATGTTGACGCTACAGGACACAAAGAACATTCCTGTGATAGAATTTGGATAAACAAATGCTTCTACGGAGATGAATAAATCTGAGTGAAAAGTTTAGAGTTTTAAGAAATGTTTCCTTTATTTGAATCTCTCCATCTAATTCCTAGGGTTTCATCTGATATCACATCAAATTATTAAGACAAATAGAGACGCAAACAAGCAGATCTTTTCCTTTGCAAATCCAGGTACCTTTAACAGCTCACAATTTATTTTCTGTTAAGCAGATTCATGTAGATCATATAGAAACTATTGTAATGTAGGAGTGTGAATGTACATGCAAGATTAATATTTTCCTTCAACCTTTATTTTAATATACAAGATTAACATTGGGCAGTACAGTGGGTCTGTGGTTATTACAGACACCTCATAACGCGAAGGTTCTGGGTTTGAATCTAATGGCTGACTGAAGCCCTTTTATGTGGAGTTTGTATGTTTTCCCCATGTTGCCTGGGTTTCCTCTGGGTATACCAGTTCCCTTTTACAGTCCAAAGACACGGACAGTAGGTCAGCAGGTTACTCTAAATTACCCCCAAGTGTGAATGTGAGTGTAAATTGAATTATGTGACTGTGTTAGCCTTGCCATACGCTGGTGCTGTATCCAGTGCATCTCCCGCCTCTCACCTGAAGTCAGTTGGGATTGACTCCAGCTTCCTTAGTGACTCTGACAGATAAGCGGGGTAGATTTGAATGGGGTAGATTCATGTTGTAGCACATTTTAACAGTTAGAAAAAAAGCACTTTATTCCAGTGCTGAACCTTGTTCCCAGAATAAAAGTACATTTATCTGAATAAATTACTGATCGTTTCACTGAGGAGTCAAGAAACCTGGGCAAACATTACCTAAATCTAAACAACATTTTTATTCCCATTTTCTTATGCTGGCCTGTTAAAGATACAAACTAGTTAAATGCTAATGACTAGCCATCAGAATAAGAACTGCCTCATAAATACAAAGTGTACCAAGCAACACCGAGAGAAAAGTGACTGGTGCTTCACTCTGTCTTCTTAAAAAGCTTTAGGACTTCAGATTAACTACTTAAAGTAGTCACTGTATGACTACACCAAAAAAAAAAAAAAGTCACAAAGTAATATTTGTAAAAGTGTTTGCACTGAGTAGAATTACTCTTTTTATGTGGTTTTTAAGTACAGCTCGATTAAAACCAGATTTAAATGTGCAGTAGGTTGGATTTGTTGTTTTTAAGACTCTAAGAGTCAAATCAGTGAAGTTGTTGGTGCAACTAGAATTAGCTTGATAACTGGTGTTAGCATTAGCAAAGCCCGTCATTGCATCACTTTCAAGCACGTGGACATTCAGCTGTTTGAAAGAAATGTTAAGTCTATGTGCCAGTCTATGCAAACATCTCCTCGTAGTGATTTACGAGGATGTGACGTGGCATCGGGGGTGTGTGTTTATAAATTGACTGAAAAGGGGCAGGTTTCCAAACCTCTTTTTCAGCCACATGATATTTGTGAACTGATACAATGGCTCAAACTCATTGATTCGTTTTCTGAACCGTTTAATTCTGAATAGGGTCGCGAGGAGGCTGGCGCCAATCTCACCCGACCCTGGGCAACTCGCCGGGCCATCGTAGGGCATGGCTTAAACTATTATTTATTATTTCTAGTCCACATTATTAAAATAATAAGTGTACAGTATATTTCCTACTGCACTTCTATATACAGAAGCGTTTCCAATTATATTGTTTGGATATATGATGGATCTGCACTGCAGCATTTTATTAATCACTTTTCAGTAGTACAGCATTTCCACTAAAACATTTGCAGCATTACATTTGGTAGTCATACTCTTGGTATTAATGGAGAATGCCAGGATTAACCCGAGAGGGGTTTTGTCCAAGAACATTCCAACATAGAGAAACAGATTTCCGTCTGCTTCTCTGTTTGTCCAGCTTTCTGGGCAGATTTCAGACTGGCTTACATTCCACCCCTACAACCTCACTCACACTCACACACACACACACACACACACACACACACACACACACACACACACACACACACACACAAAATCTTCCTTTTCCTGCAAGATCACAATGATCATATAATCTCTTTAAAAATAACTTTTTTAATGCTTGAAAGATTAAAAAGTCAAATTCAGGAGTATTTTTGCCCTAATCTCATATATTAATTCCCTCTATGATAGAATTGAGAAGGATTTCTCTTCAGTGAACATTCTGTGTGTAATGCATTGAGGTCTATCTATTTTCCATGAGAACATACATTTATTATATAAATAAGTCTGATTCTCCATAAAAAAATAAAATAAAAATCCGCCTAAAGACAGGAACAGATGGTATTCACAGCACTGCTGAGAGATTGAAAAAAATGGGCTTTCCCACAGACTCTCAGAATTGTCAGATCTGTCAGTGGGATCTTGGTTCTGGTTTTGTGCTGCTCAGACCAGCTTCCAGTGGTTACAGCAGGTCTGAATCCATAAAGCCTGTGTTGGCTTGAACAAAAAGTTTTAGGAGCAGAACTTAGTTTGGAGCCACATCTGTACAGGAAGTAGGGTCATGTTTGTGGGACCTTTATTAACCTTTTTTTTTTTTAATTTTTTTATTTTTTGGTTAGGAAAAACCCTGAGACACTGACGTGTACTGTATACTGGCACTGACTTGTTACATTGTACCATTTGTTTACTTGATTGGCTATTTCCTGTCCCCTGGGAAGGCCTTTAACCCTATGGGGAGTGTGTGAGTGTGTGTGTGTGTGTGTGTGTGGGGGGGGGGGGGGGGGGGGGGGGGGGGGGG
>JAOUQZ010000002.1:19620465-19633271 GCA_028564935.1 Neosilurus hyrtlii
CTCAGTGTGTGTGTGTGTGTGTGTGTGTGTGTGTGCGTGTGTGTGTGTGTGTATATATACACCCACACACACAAACACACTCACATACATATATGCGCACACACACACACACACACATACACACACACATATGTGTGCGTGTGTGTGTGTGTGTGTGCATATATGTATGTGAGTGTGTGTGTGTGTGTGGGTGTATATACACACACACACACACACACACACATATATATATATATATATATATGAGAGAGAGAGCTAGAGAGAGAGAGTACTGCAAAAGTTTTGGTATATGCAAAAAAATGCTGTGAAGCAAAGATTCCTTATTTTCAGTTATTTTGTATATACACCCACACACACTCACACACATATATGCACACACACATATATGTATGTATGTGTCGTTGATTATTTTGCAGGATGTGACCATATTTGTCTGTGGGCGGAGCTTTAGCTCCACTCACCTTGGGCGGAGGTGGGCGGAGTCCTTGTTCTCTCTTCTCCGAGTCTGTACTTATTAGTGTCCGTGTCGGTGTTTGATACTTTTTGATACTTGGACTCTTTGATATAAGACTTGTAGTCTCTCCGTGAATCCACCGAGTGAAAATGAAGCTCTATCCGACCCTCGCGCTTGCTGTGTGTCTCTGCTTGTGGATACCTGTTGCTCTGACGGTAAGTTGTGCGGGAATTAAAGCTGGGAGTTTGCTCTTATCCCGGAGTCTAAATCATCCGTCGGCGGTCACGTTTGGTGGATAATTTTGAGAGATATTGTTCTGCTTTGTTGCGTTCACACGTGGCACATAAAGCTCTGATGAAGCGCTCGAGCTCGGTGTGCTGCCTCTGCCATTGTTTGTGGTTTTTTTTTCTTTAATTATTGATTATTAATTGTTCATTGTCTGGTTAAAAGCGACCGGTCGGGATTATAAACGACCCTGGAACCGTATAACGCGATACATTTGCATGTCCTTCTCTGTAAGCAGTTTAATAGCGGGTTTGAAGCGCTGTCGGAGAGAATATCCGTGTTTGTTTCAGCAGGTACGAGTATGAGAGGCGCGACAGGCGCGCGCGCGCACGTCACACATCAGCAGGCCATGCTTCTCAGGAAACTAAATCCTCCTGCACTTCTGCATGAGCTCACATTCCTTTCACCTGGACGTGTTACACATGATCAGCTCAGTCTGGGGATGTCATGATCCTGATATTAAGCCTTATATCCTCCCACTTGTATAAGAACCTGGATATCAGATCTTTGCTCATACAGGCATGTTGTGTTCCTGTGTTTCATCTCATCACTGATGAAGGCTGAGATTCTGTGTGTGTGTGTGTGTGTGTGTGTTCTTTTCCTTGTGTGGTAAATTGATCTGTTCTCACCTTGCAAGCATTCACACATCCAGGAATGCTTCAAGTGTAATTTTTTTATATTTTTTTATTTTTCAAGAATTATTGATGCTTGTTGCTTTTAGCCGAGCTTTACTTTCGACCCTACATTTATTTTTAGAAGTAAATGGCTTTTCCGCTCTGTGTAAGCTCTGCTGGGGTTTTTAAACACACTTGATTTACCATATTGTCCCACCACGGTTACCAGGGAGCGTAATTATGCTAGACACTTTATGGTAAGAGCTTACGGCTATTTTTAGAATTACAGACCGTTTTTCGTTGCTTCCCTAATTCGGTTGCTGTACTGAGTTAAAGAAGTGTACAGCTTTCACTGTTTTTTCCCCATGTTCTTCCCATCTGATCACACTCCTTCAGGTCTACATGGGGTGTCCTAGGTGTACAAGACAGCATGTGTGTATTGGGTGCTCCCGAAAACTACTGTATGTCTCCCTATCCTGGTCAGAATCCATGTCTAAATTAAATTTGTTGTTGTAAACATTCTACTCTGACAACACACCAGAGACCTGTACACTGAGGCTGTGCTAATCTGGGATGAAAACAGGAACTTCCTTTTGTCTCTTGTTTTACACGACCATTTCCTGAGATCTGTGGATTAGCGTCTCCTTTGTGACGCGCAGTAGCCGTGTGAAGTGGGGTCTAACTACGGACAGGTCACCAGGTGTTATCTACGGCAAACACTGAGAAACACAAAGACAAACCGAACACACCCAGGCACTTCCATTATTATTGTGCCTGTCTATCATGCCCTCTCTGCAAGTTCAGTGTTCTTGGCGTCTATGGTTGGTTTTTCTTTGTTGCTCTGAAAGCAGAGTCTATTTTAAGATGAGAAACTTTTCATGAGGCTTTTTGGTACGAAATGAAAAGGTTTTGCGAGTGAAGATTGTATACCCATTTTCTCTCCTGGACGTGTACTTCTCCCAATGAGGCCTTTTTCTTTCATCTGTCTCATTAGAGGTTAAACTGTCTAGACGATGATTGTACTAAAATTAGCAAACTGATCATTCCCTATAGAGCAATTTTACTTTATATTTATCCTCTGAGCTGAGTTTGTTACATATGACAGTCTCTTTACTTCCCTTTGTTTTGTACAACTCAAATAACAGACTTTTCAACCCGGCTATGTACTATTTATTTATTTTTTGTACGGTTTTGTACAACAAAGTAGTTGCTGTGACGACAGACCACTTCACATGGCCGTGTCGTGTTGCCAGTCTCACTGAACTCGCGTCAAGAGCTCCACTATACACAGACGGCAGAGTATTGATCCATGTCTTTATTTGAAGGAACATCTTTTGTTGATTTTGGTAAAGCACTAAATCGCACCTTTTTTTATTTTATTTTTTATTTTTTTAGATCCTCTGCATTTGTGTAAGGTCTTTTCAGACATAGACACCCTCCACCCACCCCCAAACCCAAAAAAGGTGGATTGGTGTAATCTCTTGGTGGTTGATTAACATAACTGAAATGGACTCCCAAGCACTTTGATGAAATCTGAGTGGATCTCAATCAGTGGCTTTTTTTTTTTTTTCTTCCCCTTCTACTTCACACCTTCTCTGAAGTAATCTGCCTGTCTGTTATTCAGAGTGGACACCGACTGGCAAAGCTTTCTGAGTCTATTGTTTTCACCTTTCGGATAATCCTAGTGAATGATCGGGCTAATCCGATTTCAACAGTTGGCATTAGTTGTTTTAAACATTGAATGACTCATCACTACAGTGAAAGTGAAAATCCAGATAATTAGCCCCACGAAATCTCTAATATAATAATGGCTGTGAAATGTGAAAGTATAACTAAGAAGCCTTTCTCTCTAATATTTTTTTAACTATTGCTTGGGGGACTGAAACTTACAAAATATTTAGCAAAGTATGTCCATATATTTGCAGTAACATTCTTCCCAAGTTCATCACTAATCATCACACTGGACAAATCATACATTTACTATGAGGCAAATAAATCATCCATTGTACTGTGCTGCTTTTACACAGGCAGCAGGAGCAAGATCCCCCCAAAACAATTTTCTGTGTTTACAAGGTCACATTACATGTTTGCTCAATGATCTAATAACGTGAATTGATGCATTAACTGCAAACATGTAAAACCTACTACTTGGTACCAGTTGTGTTCAGATAAGTTGCAGCCTCAACAAGATGCACAAGCTGTGCCACCTCAAAAAATAGCACAGGTTGTACCCACTGTTGTAAAGTAGTTCTGGTACAGACTATTTTTACAAGGTCAGCTGTGTCCTGGGTGCAACTTATGGGTGCATTTATAAAAAAAAAAAAAAAAAATTCAATAAAAAAATACAAAAAAATTGCCCATGTAGAGGCAGCTCTACTCACTGAGGAACCCTAACAAATAGTGGAGAAAATGGTGCTTTGTGCGTAATGGGCTGTGCATTGATTAAATGGATAAGTATCTTGAAATTAGTGTCGAGCATATTTAGAGAGTAGAAAATGTTAGCGAGTCCTTGGCTGACATGTCAGCTATTGGGTTCCTTGTTCTCATTTTATCTTTCATTTAAATATTACTTTCCTGTTCCATTTCAAACCCCCCCCTACTTATCTTAAACCACATGTGCTGTACTAGCAAGAATTTTAGATAATATAACATCTGTACGTTCCTGTTTTTGGAAAAACAATTGTCTACCCAGAAAAAGCTTTTTTTTATTTACATTTTTTTTTTGGGGAATAAAAAGTGTGCTTACCAAATAAAACATGCATACCATATAAAACACTGGTTTTGCACAGGAAGGAAGAAGTAGGCTTTGGTTCCGTGTTTTAATGGTTGGTGGGTCGACGTGTCCACTTGGCAACTACAGAAAGATAATAACTAAAAATCCAAACAGTCCATCCATGAAATCAGCTGGTCCTTGGCATCATTTTTCCAGCCCCTCAATTGGACAGTGTACTTATACTTGGTGTTTTCACTGCTGTTCCTGCTTTATCCACACACAATTTGTGCATCATGCCGTAAGGATAATATACCTTTTGTGGTGTACGCCCTTTTGAGGAAAATCCCAGCTCTGAATTCCAGTCACTGATATGTCTCAGCCTGTTTGTCACATGCCTGAAAGCACAAGCTACGGTTATCAGAGCATGGGCACTGAATGCAAGCCATCTCTCCCCCATGAATATTCCTTAGTGCACTTGTGTCACACCCAGCTTTGTGTAAGAGGTTTTCATGCTCTTTTGCAGTTATCTAAGCAGCCTAAGCTTACGTGACATGTACAGGTGTGCATCATGTGGTTTTCGGTTTTTAACTTTTCTCTTCCATTGTCCTGGACCGTCGGAGAAGGGACGTTGCTGGGACAGAATGCCCATCAGAGTTGTCTGAGGGTTTTTATCACTGTAATGTGTGATCTCTCCGGTTGTGCTGGTTGTCGGTAAAGAATTTGTTTTAATGAGGCATTTCACAGGAATCCTTGAGCTCATCAACAGGTTGTTAACACTAATAGTTCCTCAAGGGAGTTTAACATGTGACTAAAAGCTTGTGCTGGCTGAAGTTGCCTGTAATTTATTTCTTTTACTTATTTATTTGACTTAAAGCACCATCAATTTAGAAGGTGCCGAAAGCTTTCAACATTTTCAGTATAACTGCAATCCCTTCATTCCTCGAGTGTGAGTGTGGAGGTCAGCCAGTGAAGTCCTTGAACCCTGCAAGGCAGTGTTTCCATAGAGTTAATAGGGTGAAAGGTGCTTTTTTTTTTTTTTGTTTTGTTTTTTTTGTTTTTTTTACAGCGACTGCCAATATAAAATACACATTTGTTGGTTTACTGAAATCTCAGAATAGCATAACATTGTTTTGAATAACTGAAAAGCTCAACTGTTTTCAAAGGACCTGGTTGCTATGTACTGTATGTGTGTTGTCGCTACATTGTATGTTGGTATCTTAGAAGCCTTGTTTACATTCAGGGAGAGTTGATTTCGATCAGTGATTCTGAACATGCGGTTTATATGAAATTGATCAGAGAGATGTGTGTTTATATGACCCATGTGTACAAACAGAATAGAATTTACATTACTTGGTTACTTTACTCTGCAGGTTGTATCGTGTTTCTTTTTATCTCTGATTTATTTGTTATTTGAAAAATTACAAAAAAAACCTACTCTTCCTAGACAGGACAAGGCAAGCACAGGATTTTTATTTATTTAATTATTTTGAAATGTCATCCTGGACAGAGCCATACCTTTTATTTATTTATTTATTTTTGCCTATTTCTTTCTTTCTTTTTTTTTTTTTTTAGATAAAGTACTGAAATAATTCTTTAGTAACTCGTAAATGATAATGATCTCATATAGAAAATACAAAAACCGATAATGGCATCCAAGCTTGGCTTATCCAGTACTTCTCCAAGCAGCCTGTGACCTCATTGAGGCTCTTACCGTGGGAAGGCAAACAAAGAACCCGGATGCGATCACAGCACAAAGGTGTACTGAACATGCACTGAAGTTCATCTGCTCGATTGTTAACACTGCTAATATTTTGATATCAAACAGTTTATCAAAAGTCTACGCCGCCTATTATACAATTATATTCGCAGTCAGAATGGCGATTATCATTCAGATAGTTCTAGAACCTGAGTAGTGCTAATTGTCCCTTGTGGAATAAGAAAAATAAGCTGGATTAAAATGAAAAATTGAATTCTTAGGCATCAGGTAAATGTGGCTAGTGTAAAAGTACCTCCCAAAGATCACACTTGGTACCTTACCAGATAAAATAAGGCTGGTTGTGGTGGGCTATTGGTTTTAATAGGTATCTTAATTCAAACTATAATTAAATCTGTTTGTTTGCAAAGTCTTAGACCGATAGCTGCTATTGTAATGGTTTTATAGGTGATTATTTGAAAAGTTTATCACAGAATGATCTCATCGATACTAAAGTTAGCATGCAGAAGTATGGCTATATGGTGATTTCAAAATATATTAATCCTGGTGCGTGTAGAGTTTCTTACTGCACAAGTAGTGATTTAAATCGAAGTCTTTTAAGGCCTCTGACACAAAGGTGACATTAACTGGCATGTATGTATCAAAATCCTTTACTCGTACATGTTAACTTGGGTTAAAGACGTGTCCATAAAATCATTAAATCCACCAATCAGTATGATTTTACACACAGAAAGAAATTAGTATAGAGATTTGAATGAGATGGACTTTTAACATTGGATGTCTTCTTCTTTAACTGGTGTGTGTTTTATTGTGCCAGTTGAACCCTCCACCTATTTAAATTTACTGTCCGGGTTTGCTAGACTTGATTTCCTTCCCTTTTGTGGTGCAAGCATGTGTCTTTTCCTTCAAGACTTCCTTTTGATGCCTGGCCTGAGAATGGCCCGTGTTTATGTAGGTCCTGTCATGGCCATAGAGCAGGGCTTAGAGCAATGTAGAGCATACCAAGCAGTGATTACGTCTCCCTTCCTGATGTGTTGGCTGAAATCTTCCAGATGCTGCTGAAGACATGTTAGGGTTCTTTCTGTTGAAGCATGACCAACCTGAACTGTGTGATTGGGTGGCAAACAAGATTTAATGTTTAAATAAATAAAAAAATCAGCTTAGGATTTCTGTTAAGAATGCACATTTAAAATAATAATAATAATAATAATAATAAAAGAGCATTGATATGTGATGGGAATCTTTTTCCATGGTCTGCCCAGAGTGAGTCAATGACCATGAGTGTATAAGGGAGGATAGAATAATTTGCTTGTTATCTTCTGGATTTCCAGCAAGGGTGCAATTAATTTTCAGTCTGCAGCCCATCTGTGCATATGCTTATATTATTATTAGAGCGTCATGGGTTGAACTCTGGGTTTTTATGTGAGCTCGGGAAATCAGCTCATTGTGTGAAATACATCTTCCCCCTTACGCTTCCTCAAACAGTATCTAACTTGACTCGGGGTTGAGAAGACTTCTAGAGGTCACATATGTATGTGAATGTTCAGTGCAGGGGCCTGCACTGGCTCGGGGCTATTTATACATGAGTTTAGCCTCCCAGCAACTCCATGCTATTCCAGTAAACAAGTGAGTTAACATAGTCGTTTACTGTAATTCACTTCAGAACTACTGATATGCATGATGCCATTGTGTCAGACCCTGGATTACTCTATGGAGAGCAGAGGGAATATTATGTATGGCAATACTTTGCTCTAAATACATACAGCCAACTGTTACGCAATGCTTGACAATGAAGTAAGCCATTTGATTTGCATTTAAATGGCAATTGGGGTTTTAAATGGTAATTCCTTTCATTGTCCAGGAATAGGATTTTTGTCATTGATGAAGGGGCAAAAATGGGGGCAGCTGTGGTCTAATGGTTAGAGAAGCGTCTCTGGGACCAAACGGTCGCTGGCTTGATTCCCAAACCAGCAGGAAAAATGTGTAGCGCACCTTTCTTTCTTCCACATTTATGGCTGAAGTGCCTTTAAGCAAGACACCTAACCCCCAGCTGCTCTCCGGGTGTGTGTGTGTGTGCTCACTTTGGATGGGTTAAATGCAAGAGTCAAAGTTTCCCTTGTGGAATTATGAGAGTATAAAATAAATTATTTTCTCTGTTTTGTACCTTGCTATAAAAATGCCTCCACCAAATAGCCTCAACTGGCAAAAATCTTTTAAAGATCAAGTCTCTACTAGAGAACCAGGATAAGAAAAGGTTCACTGTCTTAAGTAGCCTGAGAATTACTAGAACTCCCCTAAAGTGATGATTGATATATCAATGTAATATTGTGATTGTTGCCATGCAGCTGTTAAGGCTTGTTAGTGGAACAAAGTAGATTTTGATGAAATCTGAAAATGAATGTCAAATATCATGAGGACAGAATATGATCTGGCTTAACTTATCATTATTTTCTGAATTCTCATTGGATAAGTTAAAGCACCTGAAGTTGTATACATTTTTGTAATGTGAAGCTGCCCCACTGGCCTCCATTGTGATTGGCCACTGGCGTGGAACTTTGTGTAAGTGATAGCCTGAGGCCGTGACTCAGTGACTTGGAGGCTGATTTTTCAGGAGTGGATCACTTGAGCCATGTGAAAGGATTGAGCTCAAGCATGATTTGTAGTTCTTGAGCACTGGTTTTCAAAGATGCGTTTGTAAACACATTGTAATAGTACTGAACGCATTTCACTGTTATAAAATTGTATTTGAGTTTTTAAATCTGTCTCTAGTGATTAGCAAGAACGCCATGGTGCCCATGAGGAAGTAATACAATATCTTTTTTATGGGTCAGCCTAATGACTGGAACCTGTACTGCAGGGTGTTCTTGTATTTTTGTATTTTTTTTTTTTGGTTTATTCATTCATCCATTTTTCTAAGCCGCATAATCCTAATTAGGGTCGCTGGGAGGTTGGCACCCATCTCAACCGACTCTGAGGGAGGGCGGTGTACACCCTGGACAGCCCGCCAAGCCATCACAGGGCCGATACTCACGCAACCGTTGACACTCACACCTAGGGGTGATATGGTACAACCAATTAACCTACTGTGCATGTTTTTGGACTGTGGGAGGACACCGGAGTACCCAGAGGAAACCCACGCAAGCACAGGGAGAACATGAACACTCCACGCAGAAACACCCGAGCTGGGATTTGAACCCAGGCCTTCTTGCTGTGAGGTGGATGTGCTAAGCACTACACTACCTTGCCGCCCCCTATTTTAATTAATTTATTATTTATTTACTTTGGCTGGTTGCAAAAAGTTTAAGCACCACCACCGTGTGTTCATTTTCAATATAGCCCAATAAACTATACTGTAATATTTGTTTAAATATATTAATTGACATGCAGTACTTTGGTTTCTAAAACTGTTAGGAAGAACAAAAGTTTGATTTAATACATTAGTGTCTATACTTTTTTATTTATTAATTTTTTTTGCCGGGAGATTCCTTTATATTGATTCTTTATATAGAAGGTCTAAATTGGAAATCTATTATTCTATTCACAGAACACTTTTTACATTAAGGTTACACATGTGTATTGTTTCATCGACACGGACGGCGTATTTATAAGCTGCATGTTTAACCTTTTTTTTCTTGTATTCATTTTTTTTATTGCTGTACTTAACTGAAACTTCAGCTGTCCAGTGCAATACTTTGTATATGTCTGTGTCTTCTGAACATTGACTAATATTTTCCTCTCTGTTTAAAAATCCGTTGAAGCTGCGGAACAGGAACACAGTCAGTGGGATTGTTTCCTGTTATCTAACTACAGATCCAAGTTATCTAACTGTAAAAATGGTTTTATTGTCAAACTCCAAATTCCTTCAGTGCAGGATAATCATAAGCAGTTGACTAAAGGCTTAACATCTTTATTTAATATAGTCACAACTTCAATTCTATATATGAGTAATACTGAGTAGGACAACTGCTGGCGGACCACTATAGCTAAACCGGCTCCATGGAGTCTATGGCTCATAACCAGCTACACGGTTTGAGGGGTTAAAGGGCAATGAGCGTCGTATGAGGCTACAGGGCCAGGGGTTGGTGTAAACAGCAAGGGCTTCATTCTGGGAGCCCTCTTGATCTGTATACCTTAAAAATATACTGGGTGTGCTGGTTAAATATATTCTCTTGCTATGAATTATGTAAGAGCCTGTTTTTATTAAGTCAGCTGAAGTGAAACAAAGTAATATCTAATGAAAGAAAATGGACTAAACCACTTTTAAATGAGCAAACTTTGGACAATAATCATATGCTGTTGTAAACTATATGCAGAATGTCTGACCATAACATCAATATGTGGCTCTTCCATAAACCTTCGCCATGAAGTGGAACGCACACAATTGTCTAGAATGTCTTTTGTATACTGGAGCATTCGGAATTCCACCTTTGCTAGAACTTAGGAGCCCGAACCTGTTTCAGCATGAAAATTTCACTGAGCACTAAGCAAGCTGTATAACTACATGGTTGGCCACTATCGATGTTTAAGAACTCCAGTGCCCTGTATAGATCTCCAGCCTCATCCCCACTGAATATCTTTGGGTTAACCAGGACTGCCAGTCGCTTGCAAGGCCTCCTTTCCACAAGCATCAGTGCCTGACCTCACTCAATGCTCTTGAAGCTGAATGGGCAAATCCCCAAAGCCATGCTCCAAAATCTGGTGGAAAGAAAATGGGGACAGTATCTGGAATAGGGCTGCCACAAACGATTATTTTGATAATCGACTAGTCACCGATTATTTTTCCGATTAGTCGATTAATCGGATCATGTGTAAATTGCAGCTTAACGCACCAGCATGCAGCTGCTCTTATATAACCATCATTAGCTTCCAGCTTGAAGTGTTTAAGGTATGGAATGTAACTCCAAGTAGTTTCCATAAGGTTAAGCTGACCTTGATTACCACTACTGCGCATGTGCGTTAAGGACAGAAAGGCAGACAAGGCAGCGGAAGGTACCGCGGCAGTTTTGAGAGAATAAAAACAAACGACTTGTCGATTATTAAATTAGTCGACGTAATCGTGACTAGTCGACTAATCGTGTCAGCCCTAAACTGGAGTGGGATATTCAAAAAGTAGGCATACAGTGTATATAGAAGATATTACAGTTTTGAGGTAGTACAGAGGAGAAAACTGCTTAGGTTGTAATGATAAAGCTGTGAGGAAGCTATGCTAATCATTGTGTCTATTTCTTTCATCAGTATGGAGTTGTTGCACCAGAAGATCAAGATGGATCGGGAGATGATGAGGACTTCTCTGGGTCGGGGTCGGGGTCAGGAGATTATGGTAGGACATCTGTGTTGCATTACAAGGTTTTCATGAGTTTGTGATTGAAACAATGGATCTACTCTGTCACTGTGTACCTCAACATTTTTTTTTATTGTTCTTTGTCACCTTAATGAAGTTGAGGTGTAGTTCTATACATTTATATGAAAATATTTCTTGTATAAAATGCTCTGTACATAATGGGCATATGTAAGTTGTAGGTCTAATTAACATGACTTCTGTATTTTAATTTTGAGATATGCCGTTGGTTAACCTCGAAAGGAAAACTCAACCAAGTGATAACACTACAAAGATAGTCTTGTTCAGAGATGGTCCGTTTATTCAGCAAGAACCTACCCCAGTTGTCCACCTTAACCCTGAGCCTGAAACATCTGGCCACACCACTGAAGTTCCTGTGCCATCCACCACTGAAACACAACCATCTACAGTCAGCATCAACGCTTTTGGCTCAAAGGAAGATCATAAAGAAGAGACTACAACAATCCGAGATGTGGCGCATCCAGAGACCACTGTGCCTCCAGTTGAGAAACTACCTGTAGTACCAACAGATCAGGAAGTACAGACTACCTCTGCACATGCTGAGATAAACATTACGGAATCATCAGTCAAAGACCAAAAGAAAGATGGAGCTGGAGTTCCTGTTGAAGAAGTGTCTCTGAAAACTGAAGCACCTGACAGTGAGACCACAACAACGTTTCTGAGCACAACAACAGCAAGTAAGCTTCATGTTTCTGAAGCGTCCGGTGATGCTGTTGAATCCACTACTGTTCAAGGAATTCGTGATAATATAATTGAAGAAGCCATCTTCCCAGTGGATCGTGGGATGAACGAGGAAATAACGGTAAGAGAACTATTGTATTGTACTGCATTTTTAAATTTGTATTTTTTTATTTTATACTGTATTAATTCCACAAGGAAAAATTTGACCTCTGCATTTAACCCATCCAAAGTGAGTGAGAACACACACACACACACACACACACACACACACACACACACACACACACAGAGGGTGCAGTGGGTTGTCACACATTGCGGTGCCCGGAGAGCAGTTGGGGGTTAGGTGCCTTGCTCAAGGGCACTTCAGCCATGCATGTGGAGGAAGGGAAGGTACAGCTCACTGTCCCACCATCACACATTTTTCCTGCTGGTTCGGGAATCGAGCAGTGACCTTTCAGTCTCAAAGCCGCTTTTATAACCATTAGCCTACGGCTGCCCCCTGCTTTGAGATTTGTAGAGGCCGGAATTTAAAGCCTTTATTATTAATTCAACATTTTCTCATTTCCGACTAGTGAAAAGCCGTCAGATAATTCTTGCTATTCTTCTACCAGATGCCTTATCCATTATTGACTGCTTTTTGATGCATTGTCTAGTCAAGTTATTTTTCTAGATCTAGAGCATTTAACTGGACTACGGTCCTTGTCACATTATACAAGCACAACATGGGAATCGATTTATTGACCAAAGTATGTCAGCAAGTAGTACTGAGAAACAGCCCAATTTACAGCTCTGTACACCTTGTATGCTTTACTTTTTTTATGCATGTTATTAAATATTTTTATGTGCTATTTTTTTTCTTTTTTTAAAACTGATGCCCATCTTTTTTATGCATGTTATTTGTTTTTGATAAGATGCACAGAGATGATCTCTGTTATGCCCCCTGCTATGATGTTTCTCTGTATTAACCAGGGCATTAACTGTATCCT
>JAOUQZ010000002.1:19690026-19705019 GCA_028564935.1 Neosilurus hyrtlii
GATGACAGAACTTCTCACCCTATCTCTAAGGGAGAGACCTGCCACCCTGCGAAGGAAACTCATTTCAGCCGCTTGTAAAAATTAAGGGATCTTTCTGAATTATGAATTAGACCTTGATGAACAAATAATTTCACAAAAAAGTGTTAAAAAAAGGTAATTGATGTACATTCTGTGAATTCAAAACCCACCCCAAAAATGTCATTGAAAATTTTAAATCACAGGCTTGTCCTACTTGCATAAATGTGATTCATAATTTGACTCCATACCCTCCCTGGGCGTGCGTGTATGCCCTCTCAACTCTTGTTTGGGTGTGCTCCTGATGAGTCAGTGGGTGGTGTCCTGGAGAATCCCTCCCAGACCTGGATCAGGGCATCAGTGAACTCCAAGACATCTATCTCTATCTATACAATAATCTATATTGTACTTGCAGTGTCAGATGCACCGATACATAACGTCCCATAGGTTGCCAACTGGATTTATGTCAGGGAAATGACAGCACAGGTCAATATTATCAATGCCTTCTCATTCAGAAACTACCTACACACTCTGACCACATAAGGATGGGTGTTGTCCTGTACCAGGAGGAACCAAGGACCACCTTCACCAGCATAAGGTCTGACACTGAAAATTGCTCTGAGGATTTCATCCTGGTTCCTAACAGCACTCAGGGTACCACTGACTATGACATGGAGGTCTGTGCGATCCTTAAAAGATATGCCTCCTCAGACCATTACTGACCCATTGCAAAATTAGTCATGCTGGGTGATGTTACAAGCAGCATGAAGCCATCTCCAGACTCTTTCATGTGAGTCACATGTGTTCCTGTTCCTCCTGTCAAGAGATTGTGAAGCCAATTCCAATTCTGGTGTTCTCAGTCGAACGCCATTTGAGCTGCACAGTGTTGGGGACATCAGGCCCTCATGTCACACCCTCATGGAATCAGTTTCTCACAGTTTGGTCAGAAACACGCACACTTGTAGCCTGCTGGAGGTCATTTTGTAGGGCCCTGCCTTTGCTTTTCCTGTTCCCTCTCACACAAATGGGTAGATACCTGCTAATGGGTTGATGCCGTTCTATGTCCCTGTCCAGCTCACTTATGGCTGTGCCATCCTGGAAGAGTGGAACTTCTAGTGCAAGCTGACTGGCCTGTATGTACCACCTCCTGCTACCAGTAATGACAAGGACACTAACAGAACACGAAAATAGAGGAGAATCAGCCATAAAGGTTAAGAAGAAACCTGTGGCCACCACATGCACAACCATTCCCTTTGTTTGGATGTTGTTTTGCTTTTGCTTCTCCATTACACCTGTTGTGTAGATAAAACATTCTCCAAAGGATATGGTTGTAAATTTGTAGAATATGGCAGCATTTCACCGTCCCTGAGTTAGAAAAGCTCCAAATTGGACATAATATCAAGCAAGTATTTCTAAGCAATGGCAGAAGAAAACGTTTTCTTTCATTGCAGAGCTCTCTGGATATATTTTAAACCATACAGTGTTTTCTACCTGATTTTTCATGTCCGTTATGACCAACCTTCAATCTGTTCATCTGTTTGAACATTTACCACTACAGGCTCAGTGCCCACAAACTAGAAAATAGCTGTTTAAAATTAAAAAGAGCTCCAAATCTGAAATCTTTTACCTCATAACTATGGCATCCCTGTGATCTAATATGTTTTATGGTTAAATCTTTGTTCCTTCAAAATTTCCAGCAAGTTCAAGGTCCAGAGGAAAGCAGGACAGTCAAACAAAAAATCCCATCAAGTACAAAACAGTGTTGTCACCTCCATCTTCAACAAATCACTGGCCCAGTCTGTGGAATCTAGGTGCTTACAAGATCCCCGTACCAAAGAATAAGAAGCGGTCCTTCATGAATGATTTCAGGCTTGTCGCACTAATGTCAGTGGTAGTCATGATGGTGTTTATTAGACTCATTAAAAACATCACAGCCTCTATTCCCAACTTCACAGACCCTCTCCAGTTCACCCACCGCCTCAACGGATCAGTAGTGGATGCCATGTACCACATCTTGTACCACCACCTGTACACTCAGATACATGGACAGGAAACAAGTGTTCTGAGATTGTGAGATTGCTGTTCACTGACTACAGTTTGGCTTTCAATATAGTAGTCCTCAACTTCCTCACTGGCAAAGTACAAGTGGTGCAACTTGGTAGTTGAGTTTCCCAGCGCTATCACATTCAACACCGGAGCTCCACAAGGTGGTGTACTCAGCCCTCTTCTCTATGCCCTTAACACTCAGGACTGTGTGGCCACACACAGCTCTAACTCCAACAAATTTGCTGATGACATGATGGTGCTGGGCTTCATCTTCGACAATGATGAGACAGCATACTTGAAGAAGGTGGAGAACTTGGCATCTTGCTGTCAGAATAACTGCCTCTAACTGAACGTCATCAAAAGCAAGGATCTGGAGGCGGACTTCAGCAGGATACAGTAGAGGTCCTACACCACCTTCAGCATCAGTGGGACTGCAGTCGAGCGGGTAAGCACCTTTAAATATCTCGGTGCTCAGATCTCTGAGAATCTGATATGGGCTAAACATATACACATGCAGTCCAAAAAGGCAAGGCAATATCTTTAACACCTGAGGCAGTTGTGATACTTTGGGGTTTTTCAGTGATACTGAGAACTTCTTACTTTAGTGTTTTTTTTAGTTTAGTTTAAGCCTACAGAGAGCATAACGTTGCACATGATCAGCTCCTCTCTACAGGCCATTTACACCACGATATCTCTCTGTGTATAAAACTTACAATTAGCACATCGCACTTTACATCGCATAGATATTCCATTCTATTGCATGTACAGTGAACCACTTCATAAAGTCTTCTACAGCAGCTTTCTCGCAATAATAACAAATAAGGTTAAGGTCAGGACTCTGTGGTGCCAATTCATGTGTGAAAATGATTCCTCATGCTCCAGGAACCACTCATTCATTATTTGAGCCCCAATTTTATATCCGTACCATCAGAGAAGAAAAAGTCCATTGATGTGATAACCTGCTCATTCAGTACATTCAGGGCGTCAGCTGACTTCATTTTATTGCCACATAATATTGCTGAGCCTCATCCTGACCAAGCGAAACAATATGCTGTGTGCAATCTGCTGTGTGTAATATAGATTTCTATTACCTTAGATTTAACCCTTTCTCTTAATTTAATTGTTAACACGATTACACAGACTCAGGACAGAATCCTGGGCACATTACACTACATTTTGTACTTGTAAAACTGTGTACGTGCCAATAAAAAATCTTGAGCCACAATTTAAGGAATCTCACTGCAAATTTAGCACACTGTTTTTTTGCTTGCCTTCCTTGTGAAGTATAAATAAACATTTTTCACTCTGCCCCGTCTTAAATGCCCATTGTTAATAAATAATTTTCTTGGTATGGGTCAATTTTGAACTTGCCATTTTTACACTTTTAGCATGAATATGTATCTTTGCAAAGTAGCTTGCTAATGCAGAAGACAACTGACGATTGGATGATTGTCATTATGATGCTGCTGCAGCTGCTAATATTGAACTAGACAGATAAGGAAATGTGAACATGATAGTGAGGTACTATGGGGACAAGAAAACAGTGCACAATATCTTAAAGCAAACAAATGCGGCACTGAATGTTTTATTGTATTTACTATTCAAAATTCACCCAGGTGACTGGTAAATTAGCACGCAGGTCTAATACCGGTTTAAACTGTATTTGGGTCTGATTCAGACCAGAGTCTGGCTGCTGAGTATCAATGGCACTGAGTATTTTTGACAAGTGGTACCTGGTGTACCCTAGACCGTATAACAGGGTTCTTCTGTCAGAGGATAGAACAGAGCTTTTTGGCATAACTCATAACATAACTTTTGATTTTGCTATACTGTATTCATCCTGCAAGGGAAATTATTGCCTCTGTATTTAACCCATCCAAAGTGATCACACACACTCGGAGCAGTGAGCTGCCACACATTGCAGTGCCCGGATAGCAGTTGGGGGTTAGGTGCCTTGCTCAAGGTCACTTCAGCCATGAAGGTGGAGGAAGGGAAGGTGCAGCTCACTCCCCCACTCCCACATATTTTTCCTGCTGGGTCGGAAATCAAACCAGCGACCTTTCAGTCCCAGAGCTGCTTCTATAACCATTAGGCTACAGCTGCCCCCAGCAAACATTTGGATTTGGCAGCAAACAAACAAAAAAAATAGATTTATTCAGAAAAGGACCCAATCAACACTATGAAGAATGGCAGGGATCTGTGATGTGGTGTGCTTTATTTTTCTCTGCAAAGATCTATGATACTTGAGATACACGGTGTCATACCATTATTTTTAAATAAGGTCGCAACTAGGGTAAGCATGCTTCAAGTTGGACGATCTTAAATGTATATCTGAACCATTTTTTGTGTATTTAGTGACCATATCCCTGACCTAAACCCCTTTTGAAACATGAAATTAACTGATAAGAACTAGGCCCTTGGTCCACTGACTACTAGCTGGAGCTGTATATTTTAAGCAATACAGTGACCCCTTTTAAGTTTGAAGATTTTCATATTACTGAATTTAAAAAAATTCAGTTTTCATTACGCCTCCTTAAATCCTCCCAAAAGGTACTGTATCAGAACTACACAGCACCAACGATCACACCACTTCATAACAAGTTTCCACAGTCCTTTTCTTCAGACTGAGGAAACTTATGTTTTGTTATACTGGAAAGAAAATTCCCTTATCCGTTAAAACTCTATATTCTCATGTGTGTAATTACTAATGTTTCTCTGTCTCATCTATATACATGCTTAATGATAAAAAGCAAGATGTTTTATTGAGGATTTATTTATAAAAACAAATAAAATACAAAAAGTTTCCATAGAAAAGCAACATGGATGCAATCTCATCTGTTTCATATTAATTTTCAGCTGCATAATCGTCATAAATAATGCTACTTTAAAGTATTGTCATTATTATCATCTACGGTACAAACAAAAAAATATCTTAAAAGGAAAACAAACAGGAATGTGAATGGTTTGTGTGAATGAAGAGGCTTCACAGAAACAAAGAAAAAGATAGAAAAAAAATGCTCATCCTCCTGAATATAGTGGTTCGATATATTTGTTGTGTTGATGGTGTAATTCATTGAATGTTTAGTAAAGTGGGGTTTAAAACAACAGACCACTATTAAACACAGTAAATGGAAAGACAACCATATTGTCCCCTAGTCCCTGATTAAAGTAACTGTGCCATAAGGAAGCAAGGACATGCTTACAAAATAAAAAAAAAGAAGAAGAAGAAAAAAAAAAGCAAAAGCAAAATTGTGCATCTGAAATATTCTGGGCAAACGGACTAGTTACATTTTATAGTACAATGCAACTGTAATTTAATAACACTGGGCAGCGAGACTTTATAACATTAAAAGAGTCCATTAATGGGACAAAATCAGTGCATCCACGTTGACTTAGAGTACACGAGTTGCACAGGGTTTAGCAGGTAGCTCCAGGGTGCTTCCATAACCGCAGTGCCCTGGCATGTTCCCAGGGCTCTGCTCCTCAACAAGCGCTGGCATCCCATGGGCACGGATCTGCTGCATGCATTGCCTACAATACGGGACAAAATAAACAAACAAATAAATAAAAAGACAGTTTTATCAGAAAGCACAAATGGATTCAACAAGATTAGAAATTCAGTACAACCAGAGGCACCAGAAGAAATCAGAATGTGAACTCACCAAGCTGATCTGGACATGACGTAATAGATGTCTGGTTTTTGGAATCCATTAAAAGTGGATGAGGCAGCAACTGTATAAGCACCCATGTTTTCAAACAGCAGCCAATCTCCTACTTGGCGGTCAGGGAGAGTACACAGCTCTATAATACGGTCCAGGCCATCGCAGGTAGGGCCCCAAATACTGCATGGGTACATGCACTCATCAGGCTTAGCTTTCTGTAGAGTAAAACCAAATACTATTGTTTAATCTGTGCAAAAAAATAATCATTTAAATAACAAAAGGACATATTAAGAAAACTTCCAGAACATATGCAATTAATTCCATACCTTGTGCACGATCGGTGTCACATGTGCATGATCAAACAGGATGCAATTGAAAGATCCATAAACACCATCATTGACATAGTACATTAGAGTTCGGTCACTGGTGTCATCGTCTTCATCTGCATTACCAATAATAAATAAAATTAGGCTTCATTGTTTGAGATACAATACCACAAAAGGTAAACGCAAGAAGAATCTTACCATCAGAGCCAGACTGCTCCTTCATGTTCACTTTTTTAGCAATAATGTTGACAGCTAGCATATACGCAGAGGCTACATAGAAACGGCCAGGTTCAGCAATTATCCTTACACCACCCTCTGCAGGAAAGTACTTATCCAGTGAGGTGTTGATCACTGCAGTAATCTAAGTGAATCAAAATGAACACATTGTATTTTACTGTAAAAACACAAAAATGACAAAAAATAAACACACACACCACTCACATACATTTAAGCAATATACTAACCTCCTCAAACTTCAGCTTGGAATCATCAGAACCAGGGAAGCCACCACCAATATCCAGCAGGGTCATACTGTAGCCCAACTCGGCCTGAGGGAGGATGTGAATTTTATTTTAACATCTATAAAGGAGCATTTGACACCATCAAACAAGCAAATTCACAGCATGTCAGCACTCACCCCCATGTCAAAGACACAGCGTGCATCTGCAATGGCCTGTGTGTACGTCTCTGAATCAGTGCAGCCACTGCCGACGTGAAAGCTCACTCCAATGATATCCAGGCCCAGCTCTTTTGCCCTCTCAAGAAGCAGCCTGCTGTTTTTCAACGTGGCTCCAAACTTCACACTCAGCCTGCACACTGCCTTGGAGTCATCTGTAGCTATACGCAGCACTAGCCTGCACAAATACACGAAGTATGGTTAAATGGACTTTACACACTGACAAAAGCTCAAGAATATTTAACACCATGACAATTAAAACTCGAACTATAAAAAACTACCCACTTGGCATTATCATGGCTACGAGCGACCTTCATAAGTTCCACTTCACTATCAAAGGTCATCATTTGCACTCCATGTGCTGAAGCATATTTAATCTGCGACACCTGCTTACAGGGGTTGGCATAAATGATCCTATTGGGCTCCACACCTAGAGACTGTACAAGCTGGATCTCAGTCTGAAGGAAGACACAGATAAGTTAGTGTAGTAGTTTCTGCTACACCTACTGATAACATATTTCTTTCAAAATCATTAATATGAACTTTCAAGCAAAAATCTGCAAACCTTGCTTGCACAGTCAAAGCCTGCTCCCAATGTTGCCAGTGTCTCTACAACAGCCCTGCTGTCATTGCATTTTACTGCATAGAAAGGTTTGACACGAGGCAAGGCACGTGCCCATCTAAGGTGCTTCTTAAGTACATCCCCCAGGTCTGCCACGAAGAATGCATCCTTGTCATCCTACAGGGAAAAAATTAAAAGTTCAAAAGGAAAACTGCCATAGTAGTATGCTATACACATCAACACCATACTAAAGAAAAATAAAAAGAAGAAAGAGAAAACTTACTGATGAGATAGATTCATTAATCTTCTGCTCAACAATGTCTCGTGCACAGAAACCTTCCTCCAGGTAAGTAAAATCAGTGTCCTCAAACAAAGTCATGGTTATAATGATCTGACTGCAAAGGAAACTACAGAAAGAAAAGTACTCGTGTTAAACACCATCAAACTGTTCATGACAAACATGCTATCTCTGCCAGAACACTATACTGAATAGGGCTGCCCTCTGATAATTTGTTCTCTTGATAACTTTGACGATGCTTCCCCAAATAAAATAAAATAAAATAAAATAAATAAAAGTTAAGTTATTTATCAGTCATATTCATTTGCTGAACAGCTTAATCCTACTAAGGTCACGGAAAGGCTGGAGCCCGTCTCAGCAGTCTCTGGGCAAAGGCGGGAGGACACACCTTGAACAGCTCACAGATCCATTGCAGGGTCAACACTCACACACAACCATTCACACCTAGAGGCAATTTGGAACAGCCAATTATCCTAATGTGCATGTGTTTGGACTGTGGGAGGAAACCAGGGTACCTAGAGGGAAGCCACGCAACACGGAGCGAACATGCAAACTGAAACGCCCTCACTAAATATGGAAAATGCCCCACTCGAACCCAGGACCTTCTTGCCGTGAGGCAGACACACTAACCACTACACCACCAAAAAATGATTCATAAATCCCAAATGATCCCTGACATTAATTCATTAATCTATTATTGTATAGTAATTACAATTTTAGATTCAATATTCTAAAACCTTACAGGCAACAAATCAAAAGCTATTAAAGAATTTATTAAAAAGATTTAAAAAATAAAAGAATATCAGTATGTATTTATAGCAATAATCCAAAACTTGAACAATACAACAATATCACTTCAGATTTAGTAACTTTTACTTATTTATTTATCAATTTCAATAAAAAAAATAAAAAATAAAAATTAAATGTCCTACTCAGTGCACCCAAGGCGGCTCCCCGCTGAAGTTGAATCCTTTCAGATAAGCCTCAAGGCCAGGGCCAGTGTATGCTTTGCTTAAGCGAGTGATCTGAAATAAAGAAGCACTGAGTATAAGTTGCAAGCTTTTGGACTTTTTACATTAAATGCATCAAGAGAACATTGATTATGCATTGACATTTTAAATTATTAAAACTATTTTTTATACACATTCCATAACATGAACCCTAAAATGAAGAAAAATATTTTAATGGCAAGCCAACCCTTAAATGGCCAAACACTGGCAGTGTAAGGCTCCAGGGCTCATGATCAATCCCAATCCCAGCAATGCCCTACATAGGGTACAGAAGTCAAGACTCCACATTTTGGGATCGACCCACAGTGAGTCACCCAATAGGCAACCAGCTACAATTTGTACACCAATCAGAGAAGTGCTACGCAGGCATTATCATGGAAAGTCTGTGTGGGCAAAGGCAGCTTCAGTACCATATTACCTGCACGTTTAAAGGGTAAAAGTGTTTTACAGTAAATTCTTTTTGCCACAGCGTGTGTACCAATGAACCCACGTTTTCTGTAATCCATCCTCACTCTTACAACATTCTGCTGATGATCACGTTCCGGCTCGTGCAACATCCGGCCACGTGGATTATTAAATCGGTGTTATAAATGTTTAAACTCTAGTAATACGTACAGAACGGTCACGCTGATCAAAACAACTTAATATATTCGTCCAAGGACCAACTTATTGTTCACTCACTACGAAAGTTATCACTAGAACGACTTAATAACTTGTTTTTTGTGCTCTAATCGGACGTCCCGCCAGCCTAGCCGTTTTTTTTTGTCAGTCCGACCGAATCCGCTAGTTACCGGGTCCAATGACTGGTCAATTAAACAGCATAAAAAAAAATCAAAAGTCAAAATTAAGACGTCTTTACATCACCGAACAGTTAAGAAACACCCCCGTGTCGGTTTCACTCAGAAAACCGTTAGAGTTTAGCGGTTGTAGTTTGTGTTAGCACGTTTTCAAAACCTACGCTAGCATGCTAACTCTCTGGCCTTGTTAGCCTCCGACCCTCCGTTCATCACAACCTCGTGGGGGAAAAAACAGGGAAAATATCTTTCTGTGTCGGTTACGTACCTTAAAAAGCATTTACAAAGATTTTTGCCCATTAGACCAGAATCGGAGGAATTAAAAAGAAAAGTCCGCGTTTTGCTCTGTCTCCCTGCCGGCGCGCTCTGTTCCGAATGAGGTAAGTGATGTGCCGGCTTTCATTTATAGTTCATAGGTTTCCAGGGCAACACGCCAGCTGAAACCGGCCTCTCCTCTGCGCGTGCGAACCGGTTTCAGCTTGTTACCAGCCTTCACGCGCGACAGAATATGGTGAACTCACTTCACATTTTACCAAAGTGACACAAAACTACACAGATAATAGTGACACCTTAAAGAGTTAAAAAATGTGTGTGTGTGTGTGTGTATATATATATATATATAAAATATGGTATGTGAAAAAAAGACTACTTTTCATCCCCAGAAGCCTGTTTCGTGTGTGTGTGTGTGTGTGTGTGTGTGTGTGTGTGTGTGTATATCATTATGTTTATTATTAAAGAGGCAGCCAGGAGATTCTTACAGTTTGACTTATTATAATAATTAAATTGAGGATTGTTGCTTCTATGAGAAGGTTTTTCATTTTTAAGTATTATTATTGTCACCATCATCATCATCATTCTTATTAAATATTATTATTATTATTATTATTATCACCATCATCATCATCATCATTCTTATTAAATATTATTATTATTATTATTATTATTATCACCATCATCATCATCATGATCATCATTATTATTAAATGTTATTATTATTATCACCATCATCATTATTATTAAATATTATTATTATTATCATCATCATCATTATTATTATTATTATTGTTAAAATTATTATTATTATTATTATTATCACCATTATCATCATCATCATTATTATTATTATTCTTATTAAAATTATTATTATTATTATTATTATCACCATCATCATCATCATCATTATTATTATTATTCTTATTAAATATTATTATCATTATTATGATCATTATTTTTTATATTATCATTGTTATTGTTATTATTATTATTATTAAATATTATTATTATTATGATCATTATTTTTTATATTATTATCATTGTTGTTATTATTATTATTATCATCATCATTATCATCATTATCATTATTATTATTATTATTAATAAATATTATTGTTATTGTTATTAAATATTATCATTATCATCATTATTTTTTTAATATTATTATTATCATTATCATCATCATTATTATTTTAAATTATTATTATTATTATTATTATTATTATTATTGATGATGTGAAGCGAGCGCTTTCACTGGATGCTAAAGCCAATATTTGGTTGCGCTCGGTAGCCCTCACAAAATTTCATGGTTGACTCAATTAATGTCGTAGTACATGCGTGGCACGATTATAGGTTTGATTTGATTATAGTTTAATTTACTTGGGCTCCGTAGCCCTGCACACTTGCATGCTCTTAGTTCTCGCAATCGTCACCACCACCTCCCATGTAGGAATAAACAGGCCTAGAGAGATAAACAAAATGTGCACAAGCGGACTATATAGACTTGGAATAACTGCCCGTCACAACACTCCACTTCTCTTTGAGAGCTTCTAGTTGTAACAGTAAACTGCTTTCTTTCTGTCAGGAAGTCCAAAATCCAGTTGCAGGTGAAGGTGTTGATGCCAAGTAGGGAGAGTTTGTTTACTAGCTGCAGGGGGATGATTGTGTTGATTGCTGAACTGAAGTCAGTAAACAGCTTTCTCACATATGTGTCCTTTTCCTCTAGATGTGAGAGGGCGGAGTGTAGTGTGTGAGATGGCATCAGATGTCGAGCAGTTGGAGCGATAAGCAAACTGTGTATTGGACATGTGTCTTGACAAGCCGCTCGAAGCACTTCATCATGATGGGGGTCAAGGCCACTGGACGGTAGTTATTGGAACATGTCTCTGTAGACTTCTTCGGCACAGGAATGATTGTGGTTTTCTTGAAGCTTGCAGGGACCTGATGAAGATGTCAAGAAGGGTTGAAGATGTCAAGTGAGCACGTCCGCATAATTTCCACAATAGCATTTACATAAAATATAGTGTTAACACTGTAGATAGTCATATTTATTCGACATGCATTCTGAAATGCTGACTATGTTGAAACTATAATTTCTAAATTAAACAATGTAAGTAAAAAAAAAAACATAAAGTCATGAACTATTCATGTAATAATGAATTGCCCAGACAGCAGATTCAGGATAGTATATAATTCTCACTTGACACTATGATATTATTTAATATGTGTTGCCTTGTGTGTAAGAAGCCTAAAACCTCAATTTAAAGTGTCACTAAATTTGGAAGTAACAGTAACTTGTGTAGTAGATAGTTATATGTTTGTTTAT
Source organism: Neosilurus hyrtlii (assembly GCA_028564935.1). Taxonomy (NCBI): domain Eukaryota; kingdom Metazoa; phylum Chordata; class Actinopteri; order Siluriformes; family Plotosidae; genus Neosilurus; species Neosilurus hyrtlii. The sequence goes on from JAOUQZ010000002.1 coordinate 19,702,015, forward strand.
TAACAAACAACTAAAAGATTTGACTAAAGTTGACTGTGCTATGGCGTTTCCTCTAATTTGTTCATTTGTACAATTAGTTACAATTTATACTGAGTTAAATCTAAAGACAGGTTATATAATGCATCTAGACATACTTTTATCTGAAGCCAAAAAGAAGTGACAAGGTCCAAGCTTATAGAAGAGGTCCAAGCTTAGAAGTAAGCAATAAAGCTCAATAGTGCTGGAATTTGTACTCACCAAATTTCAATAAATTGCAGAGAACTTGTATCTGAGCACTGCTCATTTCGTATACGAAGGTTTAGAAGATTAGAGATAATCTATTATTTATTATGTATATTATTTGGTATATATTAGCACTGTTGAATTCTCAGACCTGGTTGGTCAGAAGGTATCTGAGAATAGTGATGGCTGTTGTACTATAAGCACAGGATTATCTCATCACTTTAAAATGGATTATTTGGCTGATGTATTTTATTGTTTACCTAATGTATGTTAAATAGGAGAGTGCCCAACTCAACTGGCTATCTAATTGTGGAATAATCCTGTTGTTCCCCTACTCTATTTGAGCATAACAACACTGAAAATTATGGGAATTTTTGTGAATGTACTGAGAGTATGGCGACAAGGTGAAGTAGTATTTATCATGACTGCAAGAAGGTTTTGGGTTCAAGTTTTAGGCATGGCGAGGGCGTTTGCAGCCCTGTGTGGCGCTTGCATGTTTCCCTGTGTTTGCATGTGTTTTCTCCAGGTACTCTGGTTTTCTCCCACAGTCCAAAGACATGCACATTAAGCAAACTGGCTGTTCCAAATTGCCCCTAGGTTTAAATGTGAGTGTGAATGGTTATGTATTTGTTGGTCCTGCAGTGGACTGGCGAGCTGTTCAGGGTGTACCCCGCCTTCGCCCTCAGTTGGCCGAAATCGCAGCCTCCTCATGACGCTAATAGGATTAAGTGGTTCGCCAAATGAATGAATGGATATTGAGAGTATATTTGACACATACACACATCTCCATGTCTGTTCTAAAGCTGGCGGCCAGTAACAGCCATGCTGCTTTCTAAACATTGAACAATTAAGAGTCTCTAAAATGCAAGCAAAGCTCTAGGTGTAATTTGAACTTTGAACTATGATGGTGTCCTATAAGAGTACTCAAATCCATAAACTGCAGACAAGACAGGTCATGCAAGTCATTAGGGATTTTAAAAAATATATATTTAATGAAATCTGTATTAATTATGCATTAGTGATACATTCTGTAATAAACCCTGTATGAGACACATTCTTGAATGGGATCAACCAACTTTAAATTTGATCTCTTGTTCAAAATTTGGTCCCTTGGACTCTAATGCATTTGGTCTTCAGCCGTCAAAGTTTCCACTTTCTGGTTAATGTAGGAAACTTCATGGAGCATAAATAAAAAAAAACAAAAAACAAGTACATTGCTGTAGTGGTGGTTGTGAATATGGCTTCCAGGCATAAATGTGCTCCTGCCAGAGTTTTCCCTAATCTGTTCTTGTGTTTCCAGACAGATTTTGTGATCCTTCTTCAAACCAGAGCATGAGGTCATTTTCTATTTCTAGCTTCAAACACTAGAAAGCACATCAGACTTAATGCATAAAAGTCCAAGGATGAGTAAGAAAGAGATGTTCCAATTTTGTCCAGGACCTATGAAGATGACAAACGCTGTTGGTTAAGTTGGTTACGGCTATAGGATTGAGTCAGAATTTCCTCTATAGTTTGTAGGTGGGCTTCTTTTTTTCTTAGGAGGAGTCAGAGTTGAGAAGGCATAGCTGAAGCTGTGTCTATGTCTGCGTGCGTAAATACTATATTTATGGAGAATAATACATGTGTACAGTATAAAGGCACATGTGGGCAGTGGTGGCTTAGTGGTTAAGGCGACGGGTACTGATCCGAAGGTCAGCGGTTCAATCCCCACTATCCCCACTGTTGGGCCCTTGAGTGAGGCCATTTACCCTCAATTGCTCAGTTGTATAAAAATTATAATTGTAAGTTGCTCTGGATAAGAGCGTCTGCCAAATGTAAAGTGTAAAACATGTAGGTCAGTTTGATACACTGTTGTTAAACTTCTAACTATAAATAACTTTATTATAGCTTCCAACTATAGCTGTTCCTTGGAAGATATTGATGGTGCCATCAAATTTTTAATGACAACAAATGAACAAACACTGCCATACTGGTTTATGTGTAGTTTCCGTACAACATAAGGGTCACATTGGTGATGTTTACAAATCAGTAGAAAGTGGGTGGAATGACAACAAATTTTACAGCCAACCGAATATTATAAACATGCTATGGGGATTTTTTTATTTTTTTGCTCAGATCTATTGTCAGTGGTTTCACAACTACCTATACTGTCTGGCCACAGACTTATGGGCAAAGCTGGCCTCGGCATGAGCGATCATTGGCAGTGGAGTTCTAGGCATGCAGTTTAGCAGAGGCTGCCTTGACATGTCTGTGGGCACATGACTGTTTTATTCATATTAGGGCCGTCATCAAACTGTTGCACTATGTAAGATATTTGTCTTTGTGTGGTGTAGTTACAAATCGCTTTCGCTGGAACTAAGAGACCTTAACCTGTTCCAGTATGATAATGTCCCTGTGTACAAAGTGAAGTCCATAAAGATATGGTTCGTGAAGTCTGAAGCGGAAAAAAATCTAAATGGTTTGCAGAGTTGAGTGACGTCAACATAAACGAGCTCTTTCGAGATGAACTGGAATACTCTCTGTTAAGACAACACACATTGTAATAACATTTCTTTTTGGGTTCCAAACTTGTGTAGTCACCCTCTGATAAGATGATGTGTTTATCTGCTGTTTGATGTCACTGTTCAACATATTTGCAGTTTCCTGTGCTGGCATGACATTTGTTTTTTATTAACATTTTTCTTTTTTTCCCCTGGAAACTGAAACTGTGTGTGTGTGTGTGTGTGTGTGTGTGTGTGTGTGTGTGTGTGTGTGTGTGTGTGTGGTCTAGCTATTCATCACAG
>JAOUQZ010000002.1:19705119-19722741 GCA_028564935.1 Neosilurus hyrtlii
AAACTGGACAGCTGCTGATTGGGACTGGCGGTGAATTGCCTAGTCTTCTTCCAGTCAACTGCCCATTTTGTGAGCCTGTGCCCACTGAAACCTGAAAAGCCTGTTCCTGGCATACATGATCCGATCTAATTCCGTAGTCCATTCGCTGTTCTTAATAAAGTACTTGGTGAGAGTATATACCGGTAACTACGTAACACTTTTCTATAATACATGTAGAAACAGTATTATTGAGGATGTTTCACTTTTATCTGTTCTACCTGAATATGTTCAGAAACACCAAGGACAATCTTCCTGTTACTTTCATATGTATGCTTTTCAATTAATTAGTTTTCTATGATATACAGATAAATTCATATTTTTATACACATTAGTGGGAAAAAAAATCCTTTTAATATTTTAAATTAAATTATTAGTAATGATTACTGGATATTAAATACTTCTATTATACTGTATGACAGTAAATGTTCAACATTTCCATCAAGGCAGTGTTACCTTTATCACTGAGTTGATAGGAAGATTGATGACCACAAATCTGCCATTGATGGGTCCCTGAGCAAGGCCCCTTAACATAGATCAGTTCTATAAATGAGACTAAAATGTAAGTCACTCTGGGTAAAAGCATCTGCCAAATGTCATACATTTAAATCTAAGTCCCTAGTTCAAGCAGGAAAATGCCTCTATGTAGCTTGAAAAGAATTTTGAAAAGCACTGGACTCTCTCTGTGTGGCCCCAACAGCTCACACAATATAATCTGCTACACAGCATTAAAGTGATCATTTCAAAAGGGTAAGCAATACTTTCTAGTAATCAAGAGACACGTGAAATTCTGTTTAAAACCAGCTTTACTGCTATATCTGGCCAGTCGTACCAACTAAGCCACTGTTGTTAGATGTTTCTTTTGCCTTGTGTTTATTCAGTCTGAACACAATGAGTGACTGATCCACCATGATCACCATGGCTTACAGTCCTCTAATGTTAATCACAGCTGAAGTCCACTTTCACCTTAAATCTACTCCAGCAGGATGATTACAGGATTGTCTAAAACTTCAAAATATGTAGTCAGACACAGTCCTGAAATCATCCTTAATCTGTGTCGGCACCAGCAAAAGAAAAAAAAAAAAGGATGCTTCTCTCTGGTACCTGCATTTATACCTTTACTTCGTTCTTTTACAGGTATGTAGGTAAAGCATTGGTGGCAATTTTAAATAAAAAAAATAAAAATTAATAAAAATAACTTAGTGTGTAAATGCTTAAACTGTTGAAGGCTGAGATCTTCATACCGAGCAGTGGAAGCATAATGTATAATTAGCGATCAGCCATAAATTTCAAACCACTGAGAGGTGAAGTGAATAACAGTGTTTGTCTCATTACAGTGGCATCCTTTATGGGGTGGGGTACACTGTTTTAGGTAGCAAAGTGAACAGTTAGTTCTCAAAGCTGACGAGTTGAAAGCAGGAAAATGGGCAATTGTAAAGATCTGAGAGACTTTGGCTAATTATTATGGTTAGATGATTAGGTCAGAGAATCTAGAAAAGCCACAGGTGTTGCAGGGTGTTTCTGGTATGCAGAGGTAAAGTACCTACCAAAAGGGGTCCATGGAAGACCAAACAGTGAACGAGCAACAGATTCAATGGCACCTAGGGCTCATGAACGTGCATTGGGATTGAGGGCTATCTCTTGTGGTCTGATCCCACAGAAGAGAACAAACTGTTAATAAAAAAAAAAGGTGTTAGATCACACCATATGAGGCTGTGTAGCTATAGACCGGTCAGAATGCCCATGCCCCTGTCCACCACTGAAGGATCCTAAAATGGGCATGTGAGAATGGAAACTGGGCCATGGAGCAATGGAAGAATGTGGACTGGTCTGATGAATCACATTCTCTTTTACATCATATGGACAGCTGGGTGCATAATTTGCATCACTTTTATGGAGAAGAGATGGCAACAGGATGGAAGCAATGTTCTGCTGGGAAACCTTGGGTCCAAAATTCATGTGCAGGTTACTTTGATAGTTCATACTATCTACATAAACATTGTTGCACAGTACACCTCTTCATGAAAATGGCAATTACAATGGTGTTCATAAGTGGGAGTAATCCCTTTCAAAAGGATAATGTGCCCTGCCATATGACAAAAGCTGATCAGGAATGGTTTAAGGAAAACTGGCCTCAATTCAACTACTTTACTGTGAGGGGAATGGAAAGAAGACTACATTTCATTTTCTTCATTTATCTATTTTTTAGATAATACATTAAGAAAATTTAACTATATATGTTAATATTCATTAAAGCAGCTTAAATATTTCAAAGTGACTTACATGGAAAGCCATTAAGCTTCTACATTGCATAAGAAATATGATTAATCTGATTTGCTCTGATCTGATCCAACAATGTACATACAGTATAAACGCAATTGGACAGTAGAGAATTTCAGCCATGCAGCTTCAGTGTTCCCACTGCTTTTTTTCTTTTTCTTTCTTCTTTCTTCATACTAGTAACAAGAAACCATTATTTCACATTTGCTGGCTTTGGAGTGGAGTGTGTGGGAAAAGAAAAAGAAAGGAGAATTACAAAGAATGCCTTCAGAATGAGTGACCAGAATTCCTCGACACTAATCAGACTCTTGTTTTAAAAAATGTACGCCAAGCAAGCTAGTTTGGGAAAACAAGCAGATTTCAATTTTTACAAGCATTTATGGCAGACCTCTGAATGATTGGCTAAGTAAAAGGCGCAAACAGCATGTGGGTTGAAAAGAGAAATATGCCTTGAAACCCTAAGCTCTTTCATACTCAACAAGGATGTTGCCTCATAGGGCGTTCTCCAACATACATTCATGATTACATTTTGGTAGATACATATTTGCTAGCAGTTTTTCATATTAAATTTCAACACAGGATATGCAGGATGCATACTGCAGGGTAGATCCTATATCAGAAATGACAACTGTACACCACTGCAAAAATGGTGTGAGTCAAGCAGCCGTTTGGGAATGGAGAGCGAAGCCAGAATTGGGAGTTTACACTTGTGAGGGATTACTAAAAATGGGTCTTCTATTTTCCAGTGAGCAGCAAGTGAGGATAAGGAGGGGAGAGACGAGAGCCGTGGAAGACAGACAGGGCTAAGAACTACAGAAATGCGCATGGTATATGAAGGTGTTGTGCAATAACAACAAAAAAGGGGGTTCATTTGCCTTCCCCACTAGCTGAAACTTTCCCATCTCTAAAAGCTACAGAGTCTCAGCAGGCAACTTATCTAAACCCATGTGATCACTGTACAGTACAGAATAATGTGAAAAAGGGAGTCCTTGCTTTTAGAGCACACAAATGAGGGCTTTACTGAACAAAACGTTTTTTTTCTCCTGTGAAAACGTCATTCAATGTGTATGGAACAAAATTTTTAATACCAAGAAGCTGGTGTATAGAACAGCAATCAGTAAAAATTAACATCAGACTGTTAGTACTACATGTTCAGATAACCAAGAAAGGGACCCACCAACACATGTATGAGAAAAACAGCTGGAAGAAAGCAGTACTAAAAATAAAACCCTTGTACTACCATATAAAAATTCTGAAAAGTGTTGACTTTCTCAACTGTAAAGGGCATGCATCATCATCATCACAATATAAAATGGAAAAACAAAACAAAAATCTCATTTTCGTTTGATTTTCTTCCAAACTGTAGAGTATAGCTGGTGCCACTACCATCTTATAAACCTTTCGTTTCACTCTTGCAGTCACTCTTCTTTTTTTCTCCACCCTGCCTACACTCACTTCTCTTCCACACTCGATTATCTCGGATACCTGAGCCCAAGTTTGGAAATTCATCTATTTATCTATTCATCTTTTATCACCTCTACCCCTTGCAGCTGCATTCTTCGGTCACCCTCACTCTCATTCACATACATGTACTCTGTCTTTCATTCCTCTTCTCTCCAGTGTGTACCTCAACCTCCCCAGACTTATCTCCACCTGTTCACTCCAGATCACAATGTCATCCACACACATCACAGTACATAGAGACTCTTGTCTGACCTTGTCGGTCAACTTGTCTCCAAAGGGATTACAGCTTACCCTTAAAGTTATCCCACCTCCACCTGTCCTATCATTCCTACTGCACACCTCACAGTGGTCACACTGTCCTCATACGTATCCTATACCACCCTCACATAATTCCCTGCCACACCTGACCTCTCATACGGTACCACAGTTCCTGTCTTGGCACCCTGTTGTATGCTTTCTCCGTGTCCACAAACACACAGCGCAACTCCTTCTGACTTTCCCTGTACTTTTACATCAACATTTTCATATCAAATATGGCATTTGTGGTGCTCCTCCATGGCATGAAACTATCCCGCTGCTTGCAGATCACCTCTCATCATATAACTTCATGGTGTGACCCTCACCTTACAAGATTTCGTTGAACAGTCTGGTTAACAAGTCCACTGCTATCTCACCCAAACATTTCCATGCCTCCACTTATATCATCGTTAGTAATCTGATTTACTATTGTTTAGTCACAATCTTTGAATTAGTGACCTTTGCTCAAATAACTATAATTTAAATATAAAAATGAGACATCAGTTTGATCACCAGCATTATTATCCACATCACTGTCTCTAGCCTTATCACTTGAGGAAAAAGCTAATTTCAACATTTAAAACGCAAGCTTCAATGTCCAATGTCTCTCCAGCAGTCTATAATGTCGTTCCCCCTGCATCTGTTCATCTCAGTGGCCTTTTACATTTTTTTCCATATTTAGGCTGAGTAAAAAGTTCAGTACTTTTAAGAAAAGCACTTCCTGAAGTGTTCAGTTCCTCTTACGCTACTGCAATTTTCCCAAAGTCAACATATATTTTTATCAATAAAACATTTTTAATTCTGCAGGTAACAGAAAGGAAGGAAACTGGATGTTCAAACCAGTGGGAACAGAAGTGAACTGAAAGATGCACAGAGCTGACCATTATAATAGCCCAACTAGCTCTATCAATTGAAGCAAACAAAATTCACATAGATCAAGAAGTAAAGGAGTAGTAGTACGTACATTTTTTAATTTTGAAAATGTTTGCATAAATTTGCATATTCAATGAATTTCAAAATTCTGTGTAGAACTTATCCCAATCGGATAAAACAGACAAAAAACTAAACAAAAAAAACAAACAAAGGTCAAGAAATAAAGTAGAAGAACCTTCTTGAAAGTTGTGGATGCATGCCAGACATACTGCCCATAAGGCTGCATCGCCACTGTATAAGTTCTTTGGTCCTATAGCCGGATGAGCTAAAATAAATAAATAAATACAGCATGCACTGACTATTTAATGCTGTGGAGCATGAATCCAAACAAGCTCTTGTTATGAATGAACGCGTCATGCATTTGTTCCTAAAACTCATTTATGAGGAGCATTTGTTATACACTACAAACTACAGATTATTACACTATTACACTGTGTTAAAACATTCATAGAACACCTTGATCAGAACACAGTGTCACTGTTTTGTTTTTCAAAGTTAAACAGCTTTGAAACTTAGCATAACAAAGTTAATTAACTTTTGAAAGTTAAACAACTACACAGTTGTAATATGAGAGTTGAGTATTATTTTGCAAGATGTTTCAAATAAACTCTGACAAGGAACAATAAAAACTACTACATGCATGTTAAAATAACCAGCTAACACAGTGGAGTGACATTTTCAAAAGGCAAAACTTACCAATAAATAAAAGCCTTTGAGACCAGTTTCCACAGTAAGCACTAGAAGACGTGAGGGTATTTTTAACCCTCGTTTCTGAGAACACTTTAAACAAGTCAACCTAATTCACCATCTTGACTCTGGTTGGATTAGTTCCCAAAGATTTATACAAAGTAATCTATAATGAATAGCTCAAAGCAGTAAAGGGTTGACTTCTGTTTAAATACAATGTTAATGCAATGTAAATATGTAAACGTTGAATGTTAAACTAAGCTGTTTTGCAAAAAGATAATTAATCCTAGAGGGGCATTCATAAAGTGTATGGCACCTCCACTAAGCAGCATGGATAATGTACCAAGTAGGTAACATATCCGATCCAAAATATTCTATAGGATGTGGGCATTTACTAAATTAGCAAGAAGAAAAAAGCTCTCTCTTTTTTAAGGTTTTACAAGATGGCTGGGGAAAAATCTTTTCGCAAAAACTGTAGAGACCTTCAAAATCTCCTAAAAGCAAATGAAAATAATTTGCAAGCAGCAGTAAGAAATTTCAGACACCTTTGGCACACAGGTAAGTTCGGTCATGCAAGGAAAACCATTCACGAAACAACTGGCCACACAAAAGTTGTAGTTCCTCCTGATGACTCCCTCAGAAGCTCCATTAGGACTCATAGCTAGCAATGTCCGATTCAGCATCAACTCTACATCATATTTCTTGCAATTTTGCTATGACCATCTAGAAAATTGCTGAACTCAAGAGTTCACAGAAGAGCCAGTCATGTATGAAAGTGAAACATCATGGTTTAAGGTCATCTCCAGTAGAGGTATCACAAATCTATGTAAGATTGTTGAGAACTTTACCAGACGCAAATATCAACAGATTATTGCTTCCCATTATGTTTCAAACCTGCAGGTGGCTCAGATTTCTCACCATAGGGTTGACAACACACAGTTTTCTGACCGTTTGATGTACAAGCTGCCCTCTAAAATAGCTCACTTGTGTATTAAAAATGGATTACAAGTGTCTTGGGCTTCAAGAATTTTTAGTAGCACTTACAAATGTTTATTATTTGTAATTTGAACATCTTGAAGGTTTCCGACTCTTTTAATATGATAATTATTCATCATGAGAAGCACCTGGGAGTCTGGTACCATCATGGCCATGAGTGCAGAGGCACTACTGACCTTGAGTGATGCTTTTAATTTTTCAGTATGATGTTGTATTTGCTACAATTTTATATATTTAGTTATAAACAAGGCCATTTGATTATTTTTTCTGTAATAAATATAATCTTGAAAATGAAATTAAGTCTTTGCGTGTTTTAGTACAGCAGAGCATATTATTCATCAGAATCGCATTTGTACTGTAGTCAGACTTTAGCACAGTACTACCACACTGTATATCCCCAGCTTCTATACCCAACTGGAAAGTGGCAGTGCTCACCTTTTTAAGAGCGAAGGTCAGCTGCTTGCTTCCGACTGCAGTGTCACCGATGTTAAGCATCCCCGAGCTCTCCTCCAGCTTTAGACGCTCCTCAAGAGATGTTCTGACACAGAAATAGTCCATTAAAATCATTTTATGCAGGAATACAATAATGTACAGTACAGTGCAGTGAAGATTATACACAACCACTTTTGTATAAAAGAGCTCCTAATAAAAAGTAAAAAAATTTTAAAATTCTCTATAATTTTTTGGTGAAAATGGATTGAATAATACTACTATAGGCAACGAGAACTAAAAAAATCATTCCGACAAGTATATTGAGGTAAAAGTATGGCTAATAAACAAAAACACTGAAAATACTACTTTTTTAGAAAAATTTAAAGGTGTCGCAAATTTAATTTTTTTTGACTTTTGCACAGCATGAACGAGCTTCAAACCATAAGGAATGATTTAGCGAGTGAAGAAATGAAAAAAAGTGATGCAGTAATGATTATACAAAATGAAGATAAATCAGAAATCAATTATTAATATTGGATTATATTGATGAGAATAAGTAAACAAACAATTTATAGCAATAAAAATAACAGTCTCCTATTTGACAAAAAAAAAAGTCAATATTAAGTGTGTCCATTCTTTACATTTAACCTTTCAGGCATAGTATTCACATATTTTTTAATTTCTTCACTCGCTAAACCATTCCATATGGTTTAAAAAAAAAAACCCATCTGACAGACACAAAACCCATCTGACGGACAACCATTTCTTTTCAGTTTCATTTTATCCTATGACGACCTTATATGAAAGTTGTCTAGAGACATTATGAAGAAAAATACATGGAGAGATCACTAGTGAGTGCGTAATAGGGTTAACTTGCTTTGCTGATCAGTCAAAGGTGACAGTACAAGGCCTTGTATATAAAATGCAAAAAAAGGACCAATTTCTACATCGCTAATTCTTATTTAATTCGGCTGTAACCAATTTCACTACTGTTTCTCACAGGAAAGAGAATGTTTCAGTGCTATTGTGAATTTATGTTAACGCCTGTGACTTTGGTAGTAAATGAATAAAGTCCCTCTGGTCAGTGTTTAATGGGCTAAATGTACTAAGCAACAGCATTAGTATTCATTTCTCAGTTTCTCAAGATATTGGCTTGTCGAGTAACAATGCCAGTAGTGTTTTCAAGAAAGGCATGATGACAATTCCTATCATAAGTGTCAACAGCGGCCAAAAATACATGAGTAAAAAGTAAGAGTGAGGTGGCATCCATGACTAAGATTAGCTGTGCTTGTAAAACTGACCATGTACAAATTGTGGGACTAAAATCTCCATAAACGACAACCAACACCATTTATTTAAATCTAAATCTGAGCAATCATGATTATTTATGGAAAGAATTTCCCATTGCACTTGGCCATTGACCTTAACATAATGGTAGTTTAGGATAATCTTAGCATGTACTTTTGCATCTTCTGTTTGCGTGCCACGTCCCCGAAGCTGCGGAACTCTTCTCCGGCTTTGATCTGGTAGAAGCGCGGCTGACTCTGGCTCTGAGCCTGGCTGTGTTGAGACTTTCGGACTGGATCTGAACTCTGCAGGCTGGTGTTGCGGTCCTGCTCCTTTCTCTCTTTAAACTGGCGCTCTCTCTGCTCTGCTCGTAAGAGACGCCGTTGCTCCCTCACCTCCTCCACCCAGCTCTTATCATCATCTGAGCTCTCCTCTTCCTCTGAGCTGGGCCGTCCCTCCAGCTCCTTCTCCTCATCATCCGACTGTCAGAAGTGAACAGATTGCAATACCCAAGTTTCATTTCCTGTCTGATGCATTATAATAAGAAAAACTTCAAACAAGAAAAATTATTGATTACATCATGTCCCAGAGAAGTTATATCAACTTAGTGCTGTGCAGTACTGAGATAATATAAACACTGTCCTGTTTGTATTGTCTGCTGTGTGCGTGTGTGTGTGTAAATGTGAAATGTTTCAAAAAGCGATGTAAGCGATATGTTAAAAATTAATCACATGTTTAATAATAGTATTATTTCACAACATTTTAAAAAAGGGTGGCACAGAGGCTTAGTGGTTAGCACGTCCGCCTCATGGCAAGACGGTTCTAGGTTCGAGTCCCGGGCATGGGTGTTTCCGTGTGGAGTTTGCATATTAATGGTTGTGTGGGAGTTTTGACCCTGTGATGGTCTGGCGTGCTGCTCAGGGTGTACGCCACCTTAACCCTGCGTTGGCTAAGATAGGCACCAGCCTCTCCGTGACCTTAGAGTATTAAGCGGTTTGGTCAATGAGTGAATGGAACTAAATAAAGCCAAGATTGCTTTAGATTGGAGTGGAAGAACTTGAGTGACCCTCAGAGAGCCCTGACCTCAACCTCACTAAACACCTTTGGGATGAACTAGACTGCAGATTGCTTGTCAGGCCTCCTTGACAAACATAAGTTCATGACCATGCTAAAGCGGTTGTGGCTGACTGAACAAAACCCCACAGTCACACTTCAAAATAAAGTGGAAAGTCTTTACAGACGTTATATTTACAGAAATGGGGATTAAATCTAGAATGGGAGGTTTAATAGCACAAAGGTCTCTTGATTGCTGATAATCAGACATATTGTACCTTTTCAATGGCCTCTTGTTCAGCTAACTCCTGCAGTTTCTGCCTCCTCCTCTGGCCCACTTTGGACACAATGGGATTAAGTAAGCGGTATTCCTCGCTCTGCTCATCTACTTGGTAGTCTGGATTCTCAAACATCATCTTGAAACGCTCATCTGTCAGGATGCTGGTAGTGGCCTGAGAGAGTGGGAGAAAACAGGGGGTCAGACTGATGCATCAGCTTTGTGTTCAAATAAAAGACATGCTCTTGATGAAATCACTGATTATTATACTGCTAGCATTAACAGATCTCTCACCTTGGCCTTCTTCTTTGCTTTCCGTGACTCACTGCCCTCTCCTTCCTCCATTAGCTTCATTGCAAGTGCTTTGTTCACCTTTGGCAGATTCTGTCCGGAAGGAGAGGACATGGGAGAAGGTTAGACATGTCACCTGCACATCTTTTACTTTGAAATGCATACAAATAAAATGAAATTTTCATGACTGAGAGAGAGTGAGAGAGAGAGAGAGAGAGAGAATTGTCACCTTTAGTTGTACTCTCTGGACTCTGGACTCTTCGATTTTCTGCCGTATCTTGTCCTTACGATATTCCTCATAGGCGAACGGATTTGCCATGGTTTTCACCTATGGGATTACAATAAATCAGTGGCATGCTCTCGTTTTAAGGAAGTCTTTAAAATATTTTAAACAGGTAAGTATAAACACCCCTGTATATATCTTATCACAAAATATTCATAAACCATCACAGCTTACAGTGTCTTACTGCAAATCAGGCATTATTTATTCTTACTGCAATCAGACAAACATTGTAATCTCTCACATATACACACCTTGTGGTAGAGTCTAATATCCATGAAGAAACCATGCATGTAGGCTCTGAGCAGAGGTGAGCCAATCAGATGTGTTAGACCTGGGAACACAAAACCAGTTAAACAATTAAGACAGAGAGAACATTTCAAGGCCAAACAATCCACAGTATATTCTCTAAACGAGTGGAATAGAACATTAAGGAAGCTGTGTGTAATGTTTGTGCCCCTACCTGCCTCTGAGCTACTGCAATAGAATAAACACTACAACAAACTTTTATTTGATCAATAAATGCTTCCTCCCCTAGGGTTGAAATGACCTTGTGAGTTGGCATTTATTGAAAACATTGATAAAAACAAGACAGACTTGTTCAGTTGTTCTGGGAAGTGATGGGGCCAATTTAAGGAATTAATTATTTAGAATTAAAAAAAAATAAATTAAAGGATTAAGTGTAAGTAACATTTGGAGCCATATGATTATATAATGCCTGGGCAAAAAATGGGCCAAACCCAAACCTGTAGAACATGCATTTCCGGAGCAGATTTTCTCACTTGTTTAAATCAGACATGCACAATTGCGTGCCTGTAAACGTCTGTACCTTCTAGTTCTATTAGAAGCCTGTTATCAGGTTGGGCTGCATCAGTTGTGGAAGATTACAAAATAATGGGTCTTTTTTTTAATTTATTTTTAAACGTGGAAAAGAAAACAAGCTAGATGCTGTTTTAATTTAAATTTTGGATAAAAATTTAAATCTTTTCATGACCTTATTTTTGCATATAAGAAGACCATGCACCGTAAGTGAATTTCCCCGTTTCAAGTGCTTCCCCCAACACTTTGCTGCAGCAATGACTTCTGACCAGCAAATTGTTGTAGAGGCCTCAGAAGTGATGATTTGATTTCTTTCTTTTTTTTTTTTTTTGCATAGGAGTGTATATAATATTATAACAGTCCAGAAACACTCCTCACATTGGTTCAGTGTTGAAGTGCCATAAATACACACACACTGGGATACATGTCGCTATCACATAGCAGACACAGTGAGATTGAGGAATCCATGCTGATCAATGTCATTTGGTATAGGAAGAGATAGGAAAGAAGGCAAAAGTTCATGATGACCCGTCACTGATTTGTTCCTTTTGGCCAATGCTGATTGTTTCACCAAAGAGTACAGAACATTAGGCAAAAGAAATAAGAAAACTAAAGACCAATGTGGAAATAAAAAATAAGCACAAATTAAAGAATTAAAGAATTATTCCTGTCACAATGGCATTGAGATGGTATCCTCTGCCAACAGAAATCTCACAGAAATCTTAATAAAGGTCTAAATTATTTATGACCTGAAATAAAGTAAGTTCTTCCATGTGTCATTTGAAAGGTTTGCTGCTTATTATTTCTGATTTAGAGCAGTAATGTAACAATACCATTGCAATGCAGTGATTAAAACCTGGCAGACTAGTTCTGATAGCAACACAGTATAAGTATTTCAGCAGATGAATCTGAGTACTACTTACTGAGTACTATTTATTCCCCATCAATAAATAAATTACCAAGTATATGTTTTCTAGCTGTTTTACTGGGTTCTTTCTATTTACTTTTAGGACTTATATGAAAGTCTGATAATGCTTTCAGTCATATTTATTAGAAATAAACAACTCACAGACTTTGAATAAGAATGTTGGCTTGCAGGTCTTTTGGGCTGGTGTTAAAAAGTGTGGCGATTTGGCACCAAAATATCAGCCCTGAACAACTAGACAACTGAACGCTTGCATGAATAAAGACTTTAAAACCTGTTAATCAGCTAATGGTAATGAAAGCATGTCTGTTTGTTACAGTCACTTGGAGCAGGTGGAGTCTTCATTGTCACTTTAAAAGTTAGATTTTCTTGTGTTTCCGTGTAGTATATACCAAAATGTTGAAGGGGTGTAAAAACACCGTTACTGAGTGCGGTTTACTTTCATTTCTGTGTAGTATATAGTAAAACTGAATACGTTTTGATTCCTTTAACTACACAGAGCTCAAACCTCAACTGACCTGCCTCTGTCATGGTTAAACTATGCTAAAATAAACTATAAAAATCATGACTTGGTGCGCTTTTTATGTTTTTGTGTAATATATACAGGGTGACCCAACAAAATATGTGACCCAATATAACCTCCCACATTTCAAAAGTAAATGGAAGAAAAGGTCAAAGATAATCTACTTCATGTGTGTGAAAAATATTTATAAAAACTGTATTGAATGAAGTTTCAAGAGATCAAATAATAAACTTGTTCATCTTTAAATGAGCATTTTACCTTTGGGTCACTCTGTACTAAACCAATGAATCACATCAGGGTTAGGGGATGTCGCCAAATAAACTGAAAACTATTCAGCAACATCCACCTCACCTTCAGGAAATAACTGTTGATTACCCAAGTGTGCATTACTTTAGAGTGGTTTGCACAGCAAAACAGAGGAAAAGGAAATGTTGCAGTTTACTGTGTTTACAGACTTGATGTGTAAGAAGCAGGAAAAATGAGCAAGTGTAAGGATTTGAGTGACTTTGGCAAGGGCCACTCTGTGATGGGCACAAAACTGGGCCTATTTATCACCAAAACAGCAGGTCTTAGAGGGTCCTCTGTGTATGCAGTGGTAAGTACCTAGTAAAGGTGGTCCAAGGAAGGACAACCAATGAACTGGCAAGTGTCATGGGTGTCCAAACCTCATTGATGCAACGAGGTATGAAGTAAACAGGCCTACAAACATACCAAGGTTGTCCAGGTCTTTGCGAGTAACAAATTTGTAGTCATCATAGACGGTACTCTCTGGGTTCTCCTCCAGTTCTTCAGTCAGGTTGTCCAGGAAGGAGCACCAACGAGGTGCAGGACCAAGGGCCTGAATAACAGTGAAGACAGTGACGGTAAAATTAAGCTGTCACTAATCAAACACACATTACTGAGACCTACAACTGGGTCATTCCGTGTCAGCTCAGCGATCAGAATCTCAGAATCTCTTGAAACTTTGTAGGAATGATCCCTGGCATCTGAAGTTAACATCTGCCAATTTTTTAGCTGACATTCCAACATTTTCATAATTTTCCACCCAATAGAAATCTGAATAGACATCTGAAAGCGGCATCTCCTTCAATTTCCAACTAGCGGGTGATTTATTGAAAATTCTCATTAGGTGAAAAATTATGAAAATGTTTTCTAAACGTTGGCAGATGTCAGTTTTAGATGCCAAAGACCATTCCTACAAGGTTTTAAGAGATTCTGAGGTAGTCAAGCAACTGACCTTCCCTAATCTTGCTGAGTTGACAGAGAAACGCATAGTGGGTTTAAAACGGAATATGTATATCTGCAACAGGTTCAAGATCTGGATGCTATGAGTTTTAGTCACCTATGGAATTTCTAAAATAAGTTTGGATCATTAAAGCCTTTTCTAAAGTCTTGCTATCTGGATGAACCATCAGCCAAAACTTTTATTTCCCAGTAAGCAAAATCAAACAGGTTGAAGTGCATTTATTTACTGATGGGTCAATGTTTTTTTTTGTCTTTCAATGCCCACAGGGGTATAACCTGTTATATAAACCACATTCACGTATCATGTGCTTAAACAAAAAAGTAAAAATAAAAAAAAATTATAATGAAGGCTGTTAGGGCTGAATTGGTTTTATTTGCAGCTTTCTGCAATAAGTTTAAAATAAGTGCTTTTTAACCTTCAAAAACATGAAGACTACGTTGCTTTCTTTTATAGCATTTCAGAATCAGTGAAAGCAGCAAACTGTGGATTTTTGTCCTTTGTTTTAATTCAAGCATTAGACTAATGTCTATCTTCCAGGAAGTGAACCAATCAGATTTTTTTTGTCGGAATGCAGACAAGAAAATAGTATGACACAGTAGCTATTGACACACACACACACACACAGACACACACATACACACTAAAACTCTATCGCAGGAAATAAGGTCACCAGTGCTTTTACCACACAAGGTTCCTGTAAACAAAAACACAAAAGGTGTGATAGTGGGGGGTGGGGAATTATAAAATATATATATATCTATATATATATCTATATATATATATATATATATATATATATATATATATATATATATATATCTCAACACCCTGGGGATTCCTTCATAACCAATACACAACATTTGAACAGACAGTAAAACTCTGTAAACTACTTACAGGAATGTAGAAAGTATTCATTTTGGGGTCTTCATTAGCAGTGAAGAGCATACCTGTAAAATGGAAAAAAGGGACACTGTTTGATTCCTAATGCCAAGATATTAATTATTATTGGACAGTTCAAGTTAATTAGCTGTGAACATTTTCTAATATGGAATTGTTATGATTAAACAAGCTATGGCACTTAAATTATGTGACCCCAAACAAGCAGACAAATGTGAAAAGACGAAGCTCATTCCTATAATTCTTCTTTAAAATGCGCTACTCTTTACAAACAAACACAGAATGCTGATTTATGAATCTTTGACTAATAAGCCCATGCATTAATGATTCTAGCCATTTCTGGATGATGACACTTTTTTCCATGAATAATGTCTGCAGACAGACGTGCGCTTCTAGACTGAATAAGAAAAAAAAATTCACATCAAGGTCACTGCGTAAGGAAGGAAGGTAACGTTTACCTGTGATCAGGCAAGTCAAACAACATCAATGCAGACAGATGATAAGATGAAGGTACTCACCTGATTCAGGGTAAACACACACATCGTTGATGTTGGCTGGGGGCTCGATGGAGGAAAACACTTTACCCTGAAATGAAAAACTTATGTTTTGGACATAATCTACGTGCAGGTCAGTCAGCCGGACTCATAGTGATATGGGTACTGATATTGACATAGTGGGTGTTGTGTTTACATTGTCTCTGTGCCACATCTTGATTATCTTAGAGTCTGCTGAAATCACCAGATCCATCTGCTTATGGAAATGGAGGGAGTGGATAGGCAGGCCGTAATAATGGTCTTTTACAAGCAGGGGATGAGAGGAACGCAGGTCATACATCAAAACCTGCAAAGGCAACAGAAACATTATGTATATCTGCATCTTGGGGATGAGGTTGAATTATTACTAGTGACAGACATTTGTTTACTCTGTTTAATATAACTTTTCCCATGAATGAACCACCAGGTAATATCACATGCAATGATAAATTATTTATTTAACTGTGCTCTTGAAAATGTTTTGGTTTTTACTACAAGTCATAAAGTTTAATCACCATATTAGCTTTTGACAATAAACAAGGATATCTTGGAACACAAATATATCTCTTAAGGCCTAAAGCACATTAAGTGAAGGATTTAATGTTAGAGTCTATAGGGGTTTGTGACTGCTTCACTTCTTAGCCAAATCATGCCAGGTTGTTTTTTTTTGTTGTTGTTTTTTTGGGTGCTGCCATTTTGGCCAGGGTTGTCTTAAAAAAAGTGATCTTGTAATCTCAATGGGACTTACCTGATTTAATAAAGGTTAAAAAATTAAAAAAATTTTAAAATTAAAAAAAATAAAAAATGTAAAAAACCTAAACAAAGTTAGAAGTAACCTACCTGTCCTGTTGTCGTGCCCACAGCCATACCCAGGGAGCCATTAAACTTAATCGCGCTGACAGATGGCAAGCTCTCCACTCTGAAAAGCAAAAACATCATAATACACCACACTTTACCCAACATAAAAACGGCTCTAAAACTTAAAATTGACATCATAAAACAGCTTTTTCATTTTTAAAGTAAAATTTGCAATAAAAACACATGATTTCAAAACCCGTTTGCTGTAATTGCGAAAACTAACCTCGGGTTTTATGCGGCACAATGAATTTATTTGTAATCACTCAGTTAAAAAGTATATTTATTAAGCATATATACACTATATACAACGTAAATAATATACATAAACGTTTACTTTAGTACTCAAACAGTAATGCAAGATAATGCATTTTAATTAGTAATTCTTATGACCTTCAAAATGTGGACGTTTTGAAACATTATGATTTTATTTTATAGATACTAGTAACTATAGCAGTTAACTTGGTAGAGTAAAAAGTGAAATATCTGCGTCGGAGATGGAGAGGAAACCTAAAGTTGAATATAAAGGAAATACTCAAGTCAGGTTCCACCACTGCTGTTGGCCAAACAAGAGCCTTAGTCATAGTTCCAGGAATCGCTAGTTTGTCATTATTGTATTTACTTTTAAAATCACATCTGCGTGACTACAGCCAAAGGCTACTGCAGTTTACATTACAATCAATTTCTTTTTTTCTCATGACTGACTGAACCTCCTGCAGTATTAATTAATTATTTAATTAAGCGAGCAGGCTAGTTTAGCATCATGGACCCCAGGAATAAAAGGGAGATACAAGGTCTTATTTCTTGGTAAATCTAAGTAGCTATGTACAGTGCTTATGAAATGTATTAGCTCACTTGTAACATTTAAGAGACTAATACAAATTGTTTTTGGCCATGGAGTCATACATCAGGAAGTCGACAATCTCAGATACATACAGCTAAACTATGTAGCCACTATCTGAACAAGAAACAGCAATCTGGAACTCTGGAAATAATGGACTGGCCAAGCCAGATTCCTGATCTGAATCCACATCATGATCATACAAAGATTTCCTCCAAAAACAGTCCTTGAGAAGAGCTACAAACATTGTAGAATACAGCGTTATTGTGGGGAAAAAAATGTAAAAACAATGCCAGCAAGCATGCCTTCCATAATAAATACCACAAGGAGGCCAAATAAACAGAGTTTATTAGATTTTTCACTTTACATTTAACTAATTTGTTTAATGATATTTTTGTTTAACTAACAAACGCTTGTAAAATGAATAGTAATAACCTTTTCAGAAATATTTGAATTTCTTTCATTTATGAGAGCTAGTCAAAGCACTTACGCAAGTCTCTCTAGCTAAGGGCAGGAGGAGCCGATGGCACAGTGTTTAGGATGCTGGGCTCATGATCAACAGGTTGGATATCTGCCGCATGCCATTAAAAACTTATCTGCCGCATGCCATTAAAAACACATCTGTCAGCAAATGCTTATAAGCTTATATATTTTTGTGCTGCAAATCAGA
>JAOUQZ010000002.1:19802093-19821095 GCA_028564935.1 Neosilurus hyrtlii
CAAGAAAGCAGTTGTGGAGGAATCACTTACCTGTTTATTGAAATTACTGTTAATGTTAATTAAAATAAAACCTACCCTGAAAATAAGCCCTATGGTGTTTTTTGAACCAAAAAAAAATTATTATCGGGGAAACACGGTATTTCTATCAGAACTAGTATTACCAATACTCCTATTACTACAACTAATACTACAAGTAGTCTCTTGTAGTCAGATAAGAGGCCCTGAATAATGCATGTTTTGTCACGGGGACCAGATGAGTAAGTTCCAGAACATGGGGGTCATGGGTCAACTATAAAAAAGACAGCTTGCTGCATATGCTGCATGCATGTTGTTAGCAAGGCGCCCAGGCTTTAGTGTTACACACTGCTGTCAAAACAATAATCCACTATTAAATATATTATATATGTGTGCATATATTACAAATATGATATATGCATACAGTATTACATCTGATCATTTTGTACTTTACACTTTATTATATAAAGTCACCTTACTTGTGCTTCAAAGTCTTTTCAAGAGTTAAAGAAGTTAAAGAAAAAAAATAGGAAAAAATTAAAAGGTTACTTACAGTTGTTCTAGAGAGTTAAGTCCCTTGAATGCTTGCTGGTCTATTGACTGGATTTCATTCTTGTACAAATAGCTGTATAGAGAAATAAACCGGTTAACATGTTAGAAACGCTGGAGCTGTTAACTAATGTGAAGATACTGATTTTATAAATAATTTCACTGATCATTCTAACTTTGGATATATAAGAGCTGTTTATTATTGCTGTTACATTTGCAGGCTCTAAATAATCCTGTGATGCATTTCAAGCTTTGGGGAATTTTTATTTATATATAAATAAAAATGGTGCATCTCTTTTTTTTATTTATATATAAATAAAAATGATCACAGTTAACAAGCAGAACGAAAGCCAACATTTGACAGAAATGTGAGCATCTATCATCTGTGAGCTGACAGGACAGGAGGGTTGATATATTGTCTGCAACTGAAATGGTTTGCTTTATCAATCAGTGTGGAATGTGAAGGGGTGACTGCACACGTGAACATGGGCGTTTGATGTTGGCAAAGCAGAGATGCACCGTGGGAAACAGGAACTCAGTACTATGAGTCGATCCTTTAGGGAATAGGCATTACTACAGTCAACTGTTCAGGGTAATATAAGTATTCTTGAAGTCTGGCTGATGATTTCCCTCATATTACATTACAAAAATACAGTTCAGTCATTCTCCTCAGCTGTTCAGTGTTTGGTCAAGTGATCTAAATATTCTAAGAGCCTGAAGGACTCCATTAACCATTCATTATAGTACACAAATAAAGCCAATAGAATATACTTATATTCTGCACTGACACAGCAACTTAAAGAATTTGAACTTATAACCTTCAAACTGCACTACAGTGCACACGGCATTATACTGTATATACAGTGTTCGGATGTCACCGTGGCTAAATTCAGGCAAAATGCCAAATAAGCTCAAAACTACAAAACCCAAATTGGGATTTGCTTCCAATAACAAACCCTAAATAAACATATATACTGTATATTTCACCAAGAGAGCATGGACATGTTTATTTATCTTTAAAACCTTGCCTAACTGTGTAAAAAGCCTTTTCAAGAAACAGTGTGCATATGCCACTTGGTGGCTACTAATCTGGAAGCTTAATGGTCAGATATACACATTTTCAGACTTTTAGTTTTCATTTCGTACACCATTGGTGCAACAAAGGATGTTTTGATTCCTAAACACTTCAGGAAGCTGCTTTCTCACCTTACCATAAAACCCTGATTCTGCATATGTGCACTAGGTAGCCTGTTTGGCTTCCTCCTCACATTTATGTTCTTTCCGCTCTCTGTTCCTACTCTGCTCTGGTTGGTTAACTAAAAACTCCATGCTTAGAATGTGGGGATGCAGGCTGGGATGGACAAAGATACCACTGTGTATGGGGAGGGGCAGTGGGGGAAGGCTAGCTAATCAGAAGGCCCAAGACTGGTAAACCCAAAAAATACAAAAGAAATAATCGGTGAAATCTTGTGGGGTGGTATGATGACATAGTGGTGAGTATGTCCACCTCACTGAAATAAGGTCTGGCTCTGGTGTTTCTGTGTCATGATTTCATGTTTTCATTTCATGAGTTTCAGGACATTCTTCTTCTTCTTCTTCTTCTTCTTCTCAAGAAAGCATGGCAATGCTTGGTGCGACAAAACAAACTTTGATTCCAAAACCTTCCCTACTGTTTAATAATCCCAAACAAAGTACATTTTCTATTGTCTGACCCAAAGTGGACTTAGCAACTACACACCTGGGCTTTACTGCTATGTTTCAGTCATGCTTGTTTACATTATACTCCTCTCTCAGGTTCCCTCTTGCAATCTCATCAGCTGTAGTTCGTCCCTGTACTCATTTCCATTCACAGTACATTTCACACTGCGGGAATTGGTTGTCACAGTTGGATCCAGATATTTAGCCTGCTAGATATCATTCAGCATCTGTGATGCATCAGCGACACATCAGCAGCGGCTTGTTAATTTGCCTCCAATCTGGGGGTTTTCCTCTGCGACCTTCAAAAACTGTGACTGGAAATCCAGAGCTAAAATGTCGGAGTGAACTCGGTATAAAGGTCACCAAAACCTTTGCTTGGTAAACTATTTTCCTTAAGCACTAAACATCATGATTTTATCAAGCTGTTGGACAGCCCCATAAAATAGGCACGCTGACATAAACCAAATCCGGTTAGCTAGTAATATGATGGTGTCTGTTCAAATGTCTGTAACGCTCCTTCACTACTGTAATCTTTAAACATATTCCTGCCATGTTGAAAAAAAGGGAAAAAAAAAAACCCACGATTCGTTATGATGTTATAATATGAAAAGTATAACAACAATTTTTCTTGTTAGTACAACAGGCAAACATATCACTTCATTAAACACTTTTCATGTTATAAAAAGACACTGTTTATGTTTTTATAACAAGTTATTGTTCTTGATAAGTATGTAACAAAATATTTCAATACAGTTTGATAACGTGTGTTGTAATGTTTCGTATTATAATAGGATTATTTATTTTTACCATGAAACTCATGCTTGAATGAAGAGAATGGATAGAATGAGGAATATGGCGGATTTACAGGATTTAATTAAGTTCTACAAATTTTTGACTGATTCTGTTATTATTGAGTATTACTCATTTGCCAAACCGTTTACTCCTACTAGGGTGGCGAGGAAGCTGGACCTGGGCGAAGACGGGTGCACCCTGAACAGCTTGCCAGTCCATTAAAGGGCCAACACACAAACATTCACAGTCATAGTCTCACTTAGGGGCAATCTGGACGGGACATTTTGCCTAATATGAATGTCTTTGGACTGTGGGAGGAAACTGAGTATGTGGAGGAAGCCCACACAAATGTGGGTAGAAAATGCAACACTCACTATAGTGCAACACTCTATAGCGTTCGGACTCAATGCAGCACTGATGTCCCTCTTTTTTGTCGCCTAAATGATCTGAACTTATAGCCCATGTTAAAAAATCCTGGATTTAGTTAATTAACACTTAATTTAGCAGTTATTTCAAGCCATTTTGAAACAAACCCACATAGAAGAGGTGATGTTTTGTGCTACTGCATGAGTCATTTTTACAATTTGGTGAAGTCAACTTGAAAGAGTCTTTTCCAAACCACAAGCTGTAGAATTTCGGAGCAGGGGCATAATGATATGGGATGTAATAGTAGAAGGAATTCTAATGCCTGGATTGGATTTATTTAACTAAATGTAGCAGTATTTGAAGTGATCTGGTTGGTGATAACTTAATTTACCAAACTAACTCACTTTAGAAAATTGACTTCATGATGTCTGCTAAAAACAAACAAGAACAATTCAACTGTAGCTTGGGCAAAAGGTGTTTCTGGTGATTATATCATTATATTTCCTAATTTCCTAGGCAGATAGTACCATTTTGAACAATAGGGTGTTCAAAGGCCGATATCTGACAAAGTGACCTAAGAATGAACTTCCTAACCTGCATTTTTTTTTTAAAGCTGGACACTTACTAATTACACTCAGCAGTAAACACTTAAATTTCCTTCCAGTTCCAAGCACCCAGAGCACCACTCACTGTGAACAACATCCTCGCCACTACAGACCGCATCCCAACCAAAAAAAGGATTTGGCCGTAGAAATACCAGGATCTAGAAATATATTACTTAAAAGCTAGCTGACTGCTTAGCTAGCTTGAAAAGGTCTATATGTACTGCATATGGGTAGAATTTCAAGTAATGTCAAAGAATGCAGAATAACATTCCATAACTTCCTTGTGCAGTGCCTGTTTTACTGGATGTATAAAGAAATCTTAAATCAATTGTTGCAACTATCTTATTTAACAAAACATCTGTACAGTTTATCTGTCAGTCTCAGAGGCAGCTGCAGCCAATAACTATTGACTATGAGTGAGGGGTGGAGTACACCTTCAAAAGATCGCCAATGAATCACAGGACTAATACAGTGCCATCCAGCCATTCACACTCCTATGAATGGTCATTTTATTTAATAACTGTTCTGAATTAATATTTTTAATAATTTAATGATACATTTCTGAGGGTTTGGTAGGTTTTATAAGCTACCCACCATTCACAACCCTATATAATATATTTTAGGAGCACTGTGGATTTATGTACTTAATTTGTATGCACGTAAATAAATAAATAAATAAATAATTACACATAAGGCTTGAGGAGCACTGGGCTATACTGGAAGCATGAATTTAAAGGAAACAGCCTTAAAAACACCCTGCAATATGTCACATTTAATACTATATATATATATATATATATATATATATATATCTATCATTGAAAATAAAAAAAAATCTATAAATATCTTGTTTAAATTTGCTTTGATTTTTTCTTTTCGTTCATTCTTTAGTATATACTAGAACCCTAAAATAAGTGAAGGTGCCCTTATGAAGTGCACTGACATCTGCCACTGTCACGATTGATTTCTTTTGTTTTTTTGTTTAGTTTTTTTAATAAATCACCAAAATATTACTTCAGTGTGCTTTTTATGGTTGTGTTTGTGTGTAGTATATAATAAAACAATCATTCACCACATGGATTCATGGATGTCACTGAATAGAATAGTCTTCTGATCGATTCAGTGATATCCACCTCGTCTTGGTGAATAATTGTTGATTAACATATGAGTCAGCCAGTCGTTCTCTCTTCAATAAAAATCAACAGACAATAAGGAAGTTAAATGCATAAAGCAGGTGTTATATTAAAGACGAGAAATGTCGCCATGCTGCCTGTATGTAAACCTAAATCCAGACAGCACAGCTGAGGCTTTCTGTGACTAACAAGTGCAAAAAGTGTGGGAAGGACTGTTATTCAAGCTGTCTCTGTTCTGCCGTGCCTTCAGGTGATGAATCCCAGACAGCTCAAAGCACAGCACGGGCAATTAAGTGCCATAATGTTTGAGATTCATTTTCCTTCCCAAACAATAGTAACCAAGTGTCAGGATTCAAAAGACCAAATCAGAGAGTAGTGTTCGAGGGGAATTGTGCCCAAAATGACTGATTAAATTGATGAATGTACCATTAATGTCTAGAATAGATAAAGATAATGACCTCTATGTAAAAATCAAACGCCAGACACGAGGTGAGAAGTGTGAGAAATGTCAGTGCATGAGTCAACTCACAGGTATTTCAAATTCTCCAAGTCCTCAAAAGCTCCTTTGGGGATTCTTCTGATGTGATTGTTGTTTAAAAGACTTGGGAGAGAGAAAAAAATTAAAAAGAACAACACCAACAACAAAACAGAATACACATGTTAAACAGATGGTTAAACAGTATACATATTCTGTCAAACACCATGTTGTGGGGGATTAAAGAGAAAAGAAATCCAAACAAAACACAAACTTTTATAGTGATACAAAGAGTGCATTCTCGTAGCTTCATCCAAGTTCAGGACAGTGACAGATTTCGGGTTCTCACGCAGCCCTGCTGGCGTATGTTACTAACCCATAATGTAGTTTTCAGATTTACGACAGCCTCTCTGCGGCTGCCACCGATTCAGAAAGCATCAGTGGACCGATTAGAAAAAAGCGTCACACTCTCTTCCAGACACAAATCTATTCCAAGACTTATTGAATCTGCTCTGGTGGCTTGTGTTTCCTGAGTAGCTTCTTAACACACCTAAGTGCTTTCCATATAATTTACTGTTAGTCTCTATATATACACAGTCATGTGAAAAAAATAAGTACATCCCATGAATATTTAGATGAATTTTACAAGCAAACATTTCATCCTCTTTACTACTACACCTAGAGATGTCGGGATTAAATCCCCCCAAAAATGTAAAATATTAGGTGTTTTGAGGTTCTTGGCAACTTCTTTTCACATCAAAGAGCTGAATTTACTAGAGCATTCAGTCCTGGACAAATCCTTTGAAACCTATGCCACTTGGAGATGATTTTCCTTACAGTGAAATGATTCATTTCAAATAATTTACAGATCTGTTTAAATCTCTCGCCAGACTCACAGGCATCTACAGCCTTTTTTTTCCCTGAAAGCCTTAGAGAGCTCTTTAGATCTTGGCATGGTGACAACACACACTTCCATGGCAAAGAAAACACCAAACATGATCCCTGGTTTAAATAAAACAGGTTCCACCTGCAGGAGGTTCTAATCAGTGGCACCTAATTTGAAACAGCTGATTCTAACTTAATAGCCGTGAAGATGTAATTATATACCGATGTGCTCTTGTTCATTGAAATCATGAATTTTTTTTTTTTAAATAGTCTGTTTTATTATACAACCTTGAGGCATTGTGTCAAAGAGAGTGAAATGCTTGCTTGTTTGAAAAAAAAAAAAAAAAGTGGAAAAAAAGCAATTTCCATGGGATGTACTTAATTTTTTTTTATGACTGCATATCTTCTAAAAGCACATTAACAGAGCATCTGTGTGATGTTGAACAGTGGCCTACAAGAGCAGGAAAAATAAATTCAGCAAGGATTATGAGGTGACCTGCAAGCAGAAAGCAGCGGCCCGAGCACACTGTCCAAGTAAACAAGAGCTCGTAAAAGTTTGTCGGAGCTTGAAAACAAAGTAAGGTCGACGAACGGTATAGGACACTTACAGCGTGTTGAGATTCCTCAGTCGTCCGAAAGAGCCTGGCTGTAAGTCCTTAATTTTGTTAAACCTCAGGTCTCTGTTAAAAAAGAATCCCACAGAAAGAATGATTACATAATAAAATAACACAAAAACACATATTTGACATGATAGAAAAAATAAACAATAACTTACAAATTTTTATTATTGTATTGTCTGGCTGTAAAAAGAATTAAAATATATATAATTTTTTGTTGATTTCTCACACAAATAAGAATGCAACTACCTACAAGAATGTCTACATACTGTCTGGTTTATGCTATATATTAATAATGAGGTATGAATCAATCCCTATATAGGTATCCTGAGTTATGGTTTAATACCATGAACAGCGATGCTCATAAAGTTTAGACTATCAACATCTGACCCCATATGACACATAACAATTATTCACTGACTGCCATTTTGATTCAACTATTATTGCGCATTTGCATGGTGAATAACAAGCAATTCATCTATTCATTCATCCATTTTCTGAACCACCTAATAATAATTAGGGTCGCGCCCACCTCATCTGACTCTGGGTGAGGGCAGAGTTCACCCTGGACAGCTCGCCAAGCCATCACTGACAAGCAAATATTGAATTATACTATACGTGAAGTATGATTTGAGATTTATTCAGATTATTGGGGTTTTATAACACCCTCTGAGATCTGAATAATTTTCCATATCATACAAAAGCTGAATTCTATAACTGTTTTATCAGGCATTCAAAATATTATCAACTTGTCAGATGTCAATCATGGATAACTCGGCATGTAGAAGAATACCAATGATTATTTATTTATTATGGCTTTCCATTGATCAGAAATGAGAAAATACTTTAAATGAATAATAATAATATTCATTAGGCCAAGATAGCAAACCAAACAGATCACACTGTTATAGTGTAGTAAAAATATGAGATGTAACCCTAGTGAACATTGATCTGACAACGTACAGACAACAAACCATTCTCTGCAAAAATACCAAGCTAATAAAAATGGTAAACCCTATTGTGTTAAAACTTGAAACATGTGACAAATAAACTTGAAACTTACGGTTTGCCTATTAGAGCAGGGCACTATCAGCAAGCATACTCATTCTAAATTAATATATAAAACTCAGTAAAGAGCTTCATTAGTAGCAATGTGAGGCAACAAAAACGAGCCAAATAAAATGTTCCATGCCATTCATGATTGCTTATTAATTTTGGTATCAGCATTAATTTCATCAAGAACTAAAGACTGTTTAAGACTGGGTTCTGGTAATCAGTCTGAAAAAAAAAAAAAAAAAAAAATGTAATGGAGGCATTTAAACAGAGAGGCTGCCTTGAAATGGAATTTTTGATTTTCCTATTCCATGCTGTAATGAATGCATTATCTGGCATTCATGTTTTTTGGAAAGCTATCTTCTATCCAATCGAATACAATGTCAGCAGGTTTATCTAAAAAAAAAAAAAAAAATCCACAAACAACATGTTGTAGCCACAACAGAGACAGCTTTGGGATACGTGTGTTAAAAACCATCTAAAACTTAGCCTTGTTCACTGGCTCAAATTCTTCATCAGAACACCGTGAGCTGCTTTATTTCTGGATTGTCATCAAGTATAAGATGTTTAAAGAACATTAAACCTCTATTTACAACCCTATTTTTTTTTTTTACAAAAAAAAACAATAAAGATGGATGAACCACACTGAGTTTAGTAATTCCATAATTTTTACCAGGATTCTTATGTTTATAAAGAACATACAGCACTTAATGCTTTGCATCTTAATATCAAGTTTTTTTTTTTTTCTGAATTAATTTCAGAATACAGATCTGAAACAATGCTTTTTGTAGAGCTGCTACAGTTGAATAAGGTCAGTCAAAGACTCAGCCCTATCTGTTACTTGGCCCCTTTGCAGATGCTGGGCCCAGTCTAAATGCTGTGTGTGTTGTGGCATGCTCAGACAGGGCCAGCGCTGAATTCCACAGTCCTTCCACATTGCTGCAGGCAATACTTTCAGTAAAGGCACATAGCTGCTGTAGCACTGCGTGGAAACTATTTAGCACTCGGACAAACATCACTGATTGTTTGGACTTGCTTAAATGGACAGATTTTCTCGAAAGTGTCTGACTAAATGTTCCGACAAAAATAGGAGGCTCTTTCTAGTGCCTCATCACTGAAGCGTGCCAGAATGAAAATTGAAAACAATGTGTGAAATAAAAATAAATAAAAATCAAACCAGTTGGGAGCAGGAAATCAGTTATGTGCCGCCTATGACTATAAACATATCGAAAACAAACGTAATTGGTCATAAAAATGGAATATATTGAAATAATTTCAGTACATTTGTGATTAAATCAAAAAAGCATGCATTGTATAAATATGTAGTGAAGACTCAGTGTGTTACAAGAGAAGAGAAGAGAGTTATAACTCCTACAGCCTCAGAAGCACCTTTGTCCTGCTTTGTCCTGCTTGATTTGTACATCATGTTTAGATATAATTAAGTTTCTTATAACTGACGTACTCTGTAATTTATGCTGCGTTGCAAATAATCCAGGTAAGTACATACATACATTTCCATTTACAGTTATATTTACATTTATGGAACATCCACAAAGAGGATAGCTCCTGTAACCACTTGCCTTATAGTAACTATAATCACTTTTTCCCCTCACCAGCCTTTATTTTTTTCTCTGTCTTGAAATCAAGAAGAAAAAAGAAGGCATTACCAAGAAACCACAAAGCACAAAATTAAATAAACCTTTTTTTTTTACAGAAAGTGTTACCATTCTAAGCATTTCTTTACATATAATTATAAATCTTTTTATTATTTGTAGTAGATTATGTGTGTGCGTCTGTCAAACAAAGTCCCTGTGAATGAGCTGTTACTATAGGAACAATGACATCAGCAAAATAACACTGAATAAACATACGGAAATAATATGGACTAACATCATATACAGAAACATCACAAAACTATTTTTTTCTTTATTTTAGTCTTTGATAATATCTGAAAATCTGGGGATTTGAAAATGACATTATCTTGGAAGGGCAAAACAACAACGTCAACTATAAAATACACTGGTAATCAGTGGAACGTATTCCAAATCTGAGTTATACAAACAGATTGTTTCAGCGTGGTTGAGAGTGAAGCGTTTAGTGTTGTATAGGTTACACGATGAGGAAACTGCCTTGGCTAAATAGTTGCGTTAAGGAGTCTTAGAAACAAAGCAGTATTGTGTGTAATTAGGACATGATTATATTGTTCAGAGACCCCTGCAATGTTTACAGTTTGGTCTATGGTGGCTTATCGGGAGAGGAAACAACTGCGAATACGGCTTCACTCACATCACAAACAGTTTCTATACAAGGTTTGCTAATCTCTTGCTTTATGGATTTAAAACCCATCCTGCGTTCATCCTGATCCTCGTCTTAAGCGGAAATAATATTTAGTGGTTAAAATCATTTTCAGACTCTAACCACAGTGTCCAGCCTTGTAACATTAGGAAAACAATACATATATAAATATAATATTTCAAAACATTCATTCATTCATTTTCTGAACCGCTTATTCCTAATTAGGGTCGCGGGGGGGCTAGTGCCCATCTCAGCCGACTCTGGGCGAGGGCAGGGTACACCCTGGACAGCTTGCCAGGCCATCGCAGTATTTCCAAACATTTGTATATAGTTTACAACTTGCATATCCTAAACATTGTGCTTAAAGGGTACCGGTGGTGAATTGGTGTTATTAGCTATTAAAAACGATCAAGTATAACATCAACGGTTCTTTCAACATCAGTTCATGTCTGTCTTCAACATGCATGTGAGTGTTATGACTGTAGGCATGCTCAGAGACATGTTGCCTTTCTGATTGGTTGTTCCAGCTTGATAGTGACGTCAACGTGTTGGATTGGCTGGGCTACGTCACTGACCCGTCTAGCATAACACATTATTGGCCAGTGCTGAGCTGCACAAACAACAAGCGCAGAGATCATGGAAAACATTTCCTTTTGTTCCGAAATTAACTGACGACAGGAAAGCCGAGTTGGCAAAATGTTGGCTGCAAAAGCCATCTTGGATTTACCATCACACTCATCTCAGACATCATTCTTGTCCTCAGAGTCACTTGAACATAAGTTTCACTGTCTCCAAAAGAGACATCAATCCTGCCCAACGCGTTGACGTCACTTCTTGGGGAAAAAACGATTGCAACGTTGCTAACACCTGTAGTTTAGCACACTGCTAGTTATCCACGGGATAAAATCACCCAGTTCTGTGCTTTTTTATGGTCATTTATGTTAAAATAAGTGTTCTCCCAGTGCTAGCATGGGCTTCCTCTGGGCATTCTGGTTTCTTCCTACAGTCCACAGACGTGCATTTCAGATCAACTGGCTTCTTTAAATTGCCAATCAGTATAAATGTGGAGTGTGGCTCCAGCTTTGCTGTAACTTTGATGGGTAAGTGGTATAGATAATGGATGGATGGACTGGTAAAATGGATAGATTTATTTCACTTCTTAGCCTTAAAGGGCTCTAAATGTAAAGAATAAAATATTATTGATCACATCATGAATAAAGGGTTTTTAAGGGCCCCTATATGAGCCCCTCTATGAGCTCTTTAGGTGTCCAAGCAAATGTATTGACTGTATACCTGAAGTTTCACCTGTTTCCTTTTTCCCCAGCAAAGACATTATGCGAACAAAAAAAATGGGCAACATGCCAACATGTAACCAAATATATAACCTATAATTAACAAAGAGGATTAACAAAACCATGAAGATGTGAATTAACCCAACCAAAAGGTTACATGAACAGCTATATGTTTTACTACATAAACCAGGTTTCAAAGTGACTGGAGAATCTGACGTAAACTGCTGTGTTTTTTTTGAGTATTGAGCTCATTTTCCTGCCCAGACCGAATTGACATGAAAGGAATAAAATCCAAAGCTCGTGGTCACACCGAGTCGGTCCATTCAGCCTGTAGGAACAAGTGACATCTGAGAAAATTTCGGGATTTGTGCTCCAAATGTAGTGAAGTAAGTTTCAGGTAGCACACGTCTTTGTGTGTGAGAAGCTTTGCATGTACATCTAGCAAAGACTTTACGGTTAAGGCTCTCAAAATACCACATGATCCTGTGAAGTACACACATTTCCCATAGCTGTAAACACAGCTGATAAGATACAGCTAATAGAAATGACATTAATGCCGAGATCTTACGAACACTAACTGAAGAAATACCTACAGTTGCCCCAGCTTTATTTTACGGGGCAGTATATTGGAGCACAAGGTTGGACTGGGTGAGATTAGGTTCTGAGAGAGGCTGTTACTCAGTGATCCAGACATGGTTTGTACTTTAAGATCAATTTGAGATTGACTTACGCCAGGTCTACTGTTCAGAAGCACTTTATATGAATAGCTGCTTTCCCACTAGCCAAGCCAAGGCCATTATTGTTTCCACTGTCACTTCCGGGGATTCAATCACGCCTACTCGATACTACGTCGCCACTGAAAGCCCACGGATTTTGGCCTGATGATTACCCAGGAGTCCCATTAGGCCAACTGGTCCATTAGACATATTGATGTAAACATTTAGCTTCACGGTACCTTATTTGTGTCCAAATATGTATTTATAGGAAATCTAGTTCTACAAAAACTATACTCAACACCAGTTTGGCTAGTTAGGGTCAGCTAGGTTAGCTGGCTAGATTAGCTTAATTGCCTAGTGGTGAGTATAGTGTTTCGTATAGGTGAGTATAGTGTTCGTGACGTCTCTTGATAGATGTCCAAGCTTTTCAGCAGCTTTCTTCTGCATTCATTTGTGTCACCCGTCTTGTTTGTTTAATTATCTCTTTAACGAGATCTTGCTTTATCAATCTTCTGATTTCAGTGTTTGCTCCACGGCCATTTAATTGCCCAGTTAAAGGTCTGTCCATCTGTGTGTTTTCTATCCAACACGAGTCCGAGCACGGATGTTTGAGCCTCTATTTTTTGGGTTTCAGTGTCATTATTAATAATAAATCTGTTTTTATTGCTGCTTATCACCATGCAAGGTATAATAGGGGAAGTTTAAAAAAGGTTCCATTTCCAGCTACTCGCAGCACTTTTGCTCAGGCAACTTTGGCGGAATGGGAGGCACTTACAGCACGCACTGCTCTAAAAAAAAAAAAAAGACACATCCTAGTGTTTGCACATGGCAAAATTTGAAGCTGGATCAGCGCTATCTTGGTGAGACCACTTTATTGTTGAAAGTTATCCTGGAATGGCATGAAAAGCTGTGTTGGCTTCCAGCCATACTGCTCTGTCTTACAGCACAATGATCTCACCTCTTTAAACACTGATGCATGATCCAGTCTTTTATGAGCTCATTTCAAACCAGGAAAGAAAAAAAAAATCAACAACCATTTACCTGCATAATCCTATGGCCAAAAATGAAATAAGCAATAAAACTATATTGTGCTGAAGGTTATAATATTCATGATGCCAGTCATTTTTCTTGCACCAAAAGACACCATCTCTGAAATCTTGATAATATCACTAGTGCGATTCCGGATATCACAAACACATTTCAATCATGTCTTCAATAAAATGAAGGCATCTGAGGAACAAGACAGTGATGTGATCCAAGGACAATCCATGACAACAGTTAAAAACAGGATGTAGCAGCTGATTGTTGCAGCCCTACTCCTGCCAAAGGGATCCCTGAGGGGAAATTCCACCATTCTGACAACGGTATGATAAAGTGCTTCAAGAATGATAGCACGGCGCACTCTAAATCAACCGAGATAATTAAACAAAAAATGAGTGAAGGGCCAGTTTGAGATTGCAAAGGTCACCATTTCACCTAGATATCAATGATTAAACACACAATGTTATGTGTCTGTGTGCAGGCTTTTCTGCACTATGTAAAGTTGCTTCAACATCAGTTCTGCTATAGGAACATAGATTATCGACTTGATTTTCGATGAACCGTCAGGCGTCCGGCATCACAAGGCTAATTGGTTGTTATGCGTCTCATTGCTGATTGGCTGCTTGCTCTTTGGCAGGGACTTGACTTGCATCCAGGAATGCATACTAATGAATACTAAAACAGTTTTTATTTTACCAGACCAACATCCAAAAGACAAACAAAAAAAATATTTTACACTTTTAAATCACTTGCCCTGAAGGCTGTGCCTTGGCACAACACAACGACTCTGCTGAACATTTGTTTGGCATGTGTGAGGAACAGAAACATGTTAATTTGAGCTTTCACACAAACAGGTGGTGAAAAAAAAATCATCCTGGGAATCAGAGATTGGTGATGGCAGACTAAACAAGAATAAAGCTGCCTCCCACATAGAGCTGCAACATTCACAGCCTACATGACCAGTCCACTCCTAACAAAATCCTAACTAAAGAGCTTGTAGTTCTTGTAGTAATCTTGAGTCGTAATTATCTGAAATAAATAAATAAATAACCAAATAAGTAAGTAAGTAAATAAATAAATAACTTTAGGAAAAATTAAAAAAAAACATTTTTTTTAATATTAATACAAAAATAAATGTAAAAAATAAATAAATAAAGTAGCCTTCACGTGCAAATTCTGGAGTGGGGAATATGATGGATAGCATATGTCATGATGCAAATCATTACATGTCTCTGGTGAGGTGCATTTGGATGACGCAGCCTTACTTTGTACATCCTTTACAAGATCCCACACAGAATTTGGATTTACAGCCAATTCTAAAAAAAACTGCTGTACATAAAAGTCTATTTTACATATTTTATGAAGCCGCAAGTGAAGACAGACGCCTGGAGCGCTTCTTTCAATAACCACTGCAGCGCTGACTATCTCCCCGTGCAAATTAGCAAAGCTTTAGGGATTTTTCTGGCTTGGCATTCCACAATGCTGTGGAGGATGAACTCCTGACAAAGCCTGACTGCAGCAAATTGCACACAATGCAACTCCTCTCTCTCTCTGACTCACTCTTACTGAACCGTCTGTTTCAGCAAGACGACCCAATTCAGAATGGAATAAATAAAAGGTGGGGAAACAACGAAGGCCGTCGGCGCCTGACCATAATTCGGGCTTAATGAAGCAACTTTTTAAAACCTCTGCTTCGATGGGTCATATATGTGGCCACAAATAAGGTCATTACTCTGTGGTGGCCCTTTTTCAGTCATTTCACTGGTTTATTATGCACCACATCTCCGAGAACCTCAGAATTACTAAGCTCAGCCAACGGTCCTTCTGTCAACACTTACACAACATCCTGTCCATATCAATGCATGTGTGCACTAACCAAAATGGCCGAACACTTCCTTTCATGCACAGTGGCTGATATACTAAACTATATTATTACATTACATTATTATTATAACTATATAATAACAATTTTATTATATGGCAATGACGACAGTACACCCAATCTGATTGGTTGAAAGGCAGGCAATAAATAGTGTATGTACCTGTGTGTATCCGACTGTCAAGTTAGCTGTTAGCTAGCTGCACTGTGCACTATGACTCAAATGTTGTATACAGGAAATATCCTAAGGAATAAAGAGTTTACAAAGTTCCATTACATACTCACTTTTTAGCCACTTTTTAGCCTATCCCCGCCGACTCCAGGTGAACGTACACCCTGAACTGCTGGCCGGACCACTGCACGACTAACACACATACAACCATTCACACTTACACTCACACCTAGGGGCAATCAAGAATATCCAATTAACCTAATGTGCATGACGTTGAACTGTGGACAAAAAAAAAAAAAAAAAAACAGAGAACCCAGAGGAAACCCATGCAGGTATGGGGAGAATATGCAAACTCCACACGGAAACGTCCTCACTGAGCCCGCGACATTCTTGTAATGGGCTTAGAAGTGCTAACCACTATGCCATCATGCCGCTCTTTCTGACACATTTCTTATCTATAATTCATTCCGGGCTTAAACAGCTGTATAAACTTAAATTCATCAGTTCCAGTGTGCTTTCCCAGATCCACGTTATACTAAACTCGAAGTCCAATTGACTAAAAACAGGCAACACTAGCACTTAACTCAGATAAATACATACAATTAAAACAAACTATAGAAAATAATCGAATACTTGAAACAGGTGTTTTTTTATTCATCCTCTCTGGATATTTTCTCTGATAATTTTCTCTGCAGCTCAAGCGAAGAAACCCTCTGGCTAACTTTCAGCTATGAGCTGTAGGGTTCTCTTGCGGAACATAAAAAGCTCATTTGAGCCTGTCTATCGTCTCCAATTTCAATGTGTGGTGTCTGTGTGGTGTGCTGGCTTTAGTGTAAATAATGGGCTGCACTGCACTTCAGTCACTATTTCCACATCGTTCTGATTCTGGAAAGACTGTCTAGCATCCGTTCAAGCTAATTATTACCACTAGTATTCGTTTTCAGTTTCAACCAACTGCCAAACCACGTCTTCATTTCAGAAGGGGTAGCGTTTGAAAACAGGTAGAGACAGGTGTAGAGACAGGTGTCGAATGAAAAGTATTCTTTTGGAAAGTAAACTGTTAGTACTTGTCTAGACTTCTTGGACAAATTAAATACACTCCACCTTTAGCCTCGTTTTCAGCACGTAATCGTCATGTCACTGTTTCAACAAAATTAAGCAACATTACATTAATTTCGATCCAGTGTTAGGTTCAGTTTTCACCGACGTCTTGAATTGTTAAAAATAAAGTCTTCTCCAGCACATCACTAAAACTTTCAATGGGGTTAAGGTCAGGACTCTGGGGTGCCGATACATATGTGAAAATGATTCCTAGTGCTCCTTGAACCACTCTTTCATTATTTAAGTCCCCATTTTATATCTGTGCCATCAGGGAAGAAAAAGTCCGTTGATGTGATAACCTGCTCATTCAGTAGGGATGTGAATCAAACAACAACTCACGATTCAATTCAATTCCGATGTTTGATTCATAGCCATTACAAACAAAGAGAGCCAATTTCACGAGTAACTACATTCTTCTATAAGCGAGGAACAACTCTTCTATAAGAAAGAATGAAATGATATTACTAGACGACTGGTTTTGTAGATGCACTGATCCGCTTTACTCGTTCAGAGTCGGTTGGGAGTTTAGTGAAGTGATGGAGTGGTTTTTGGTCAGGAGTTGTTCGTGCTGCTGCTCCGGTTCTTTTAGCTCCGGGTGATGGTGTAAGATGTGCGCTCGGGGATTTGAAGTGTTCCCGAAATACTTGACTTTTATTTTGCACACCACATGCCACAGGCAGAAGATAGACGATAATACCGGTAAATAAATGATGAGCGTTATGCTCCCCCAGTCCTGCTTTTATCCCCATCATGCCCCTCAGTCCTGCTTTACAATACTTTACTTACTGTTTTTTTTTCTTCTTAACTTCCTCTTTTTCTGTCTCTCCTCTGCGGCGCTGTTGTAAATGGTGCTGGTGCGCATGCACTCAAAGAAAATGAGGGGATGGTGCGAACAAAATATGGATTCAGCTAGGGCTTATTTTCAGGGTAGGGCTTATTTGTGATCGTTCTGCAGAAGAAAGGGTAGGTCTTATTATCGGGGAAACGCTAGTTCTCTACCCGCCACTCACTGGAACAATTCACGATGGAGACCGCATGTGGACAAACGGTACGCGTTGTGAGGAAGGTTGGAAATTCTCGAAAACACGTGATCTTAAAAATCGATTCTTGAAAATTTGAATCGATTCATAATGCTAATAAATAAGAATAGTGATTCAGACGTGAATCGTTTTTTTTTCTGGCACCCCTATCATTCAGTACATTCAGCTCATCTTCATTTTATTGCCACATTAATGTTGCTGAGCCTTGACCCGACCAACTGGAGCAACAATGCCATGGAGATTACATGCTGAGATCAAGGATAAATGCACTCCATTAAAATATTGCATTGTGATGCTGAATTCGACTGGAAGTAACTCGTAATTTCCAACGTCCAACCAAGAAAAAACTATGAAAATTACGCCTCACATTGATAAGACATTCAGAGACACATGAACTATCAGATCTACAGCATAAATCTACAAGGAGAAAAATCCCCTTCTCATCACAGTGAGTGCTGACTCTCCAGTAGGAACTGTGACTGGTTATATAATCTGCTTGTCCCAGGCATGTGGGTTACTAAGCTGTCCAATTCAATAAAAACAGAAAAAAAACCATCACAAAGTACAGAAGCAAATGGTGAAACTTGCGATCCAAAGACAGGCAGGTTCTGCAATATCACAGAAAGGAGGATACAAGTCCTAACAAATAAAGCCCACAATTCTTCAATGATAATCATGCTAAACCTACAGATGTGTGATATAGCAACACATACGTTAAGATAGCAAAATGTCTAAGGATATATATTTTCCTGCATCATCTAAATCTCCAAAAGTCATTTTATGGCAGCTGATTTACGTCACTAAAGTGGGAGTAAAGGCTACTATCAGTGTGCTATAACTAAAACAAAAACAAGCATAGAGGAGTGTGATGCAGAGTGAAACAGAACAGATATCAGAGCACATACACGCTAAGGAACTTACACTCGACAAGGGAAGAACTTCTACTGATTCAGTGCACAACAGGGCTCGGTGATATAGCAAAAAAATGTACCATGATATATTTGTTCATATCAGTCAATACTTTAATTACTGTTCATTCACAAAAGTATATATTCTATAATTAAGTTCATAATTAATCTGTTTTTAAAAAACAGATTTTGACCTAATATCAGGGTGTAGGGTGACCATACTGTAGAGCAGGGGTCACCAACACGGTGCCCGCGGGCACCAGGTTGCCCCCAAGGACCACATAAGTTGCCCATAGGCCTGTTCTAAAAATAGCACAACTCACTAGTGAGCTGCGTCTAAAATTAATTTTTGATTTTTATTGTTGATAAT
>JAOUQZ010000002.1:19821545-19832259 GCA_028564935.1 Neosilurus hyrtlii
CATCTCTCCTACAATCCTTCACCTGTCTCACTGTTCATCTCTCCCACAATCCTTTACCTGTCTCACTGTTCATTCAGACACACCGGTGGCACACCAAAGTATGATTCCCAATCCAAAAAACTCCACAGCTCTTTAGAAAGCTACTTACCCACCCCACTCTTATACTCTGATTTTGAGTGTGTGTGCATGCGCTGGACAGCCTGTTTGGCTTCCTCCTCCCATTTATGGTCTTTCTGCTCTCTGCGCCAACTCTGCTCTGATTGGCCCCCTGAAACCCTCATGCTCAGTGCGCTTGGAGGCAGACCTGGGTAGGCGATGGTACTGCAATGCATGGGGGCAATAGGGGTTGGGGGTAGGCTAGCTAATCAGAAGACCCAGCACAATGTGACAAATGTGCCCCAAAATAAATACATGAATGAAAAAGGAAACCTTTTACGTTTTAAGTGTTTGCAGTCGGCTGAAATAGTCCAGAGTCGACTCTGGCAACATCTAACAAGCTGCAACAACATAGATAAGTCAAAACAGAAAAAAAAAAACATAATATCTCCTACTAAACCTTCAGCTAACCAACATATTAGCAAGCCAGCAGCAACATCTGCATGTTAGACTCAGCAGGGGAGTTCATACAGGAAGCCATCCCTTCGCTTAAAACCGAATCCCACACATGCAGCTCTTGCAAGATGAGAAGACATAAACACAATGTTGTTAAGGATCACTGTAACGGATGTTTATTTTTTTGCAGTCAGTCGTGTGTAATATGTTTAAACTCCCGGAAAGAAGCTTAATGGTGAGGAACGTTGTGTAAATTTGGCCCGGGGGGTTGGAATTTAATAAATTACCACCAGACCAGATAGGACCTTACAACACTGATGGATTTAAATCACTTATTATTCTGCAGTATGCTCAAAACTGTGCAATTGTCCCATATTAATATCTAGAAACGTTATGCTGATATACATGTGTCATCTGTCCATTAATACAAATACTATCTCCATATATTCATTTATCAACTCATCCGTCCAGCAAACCATCCATTTTCTGCCGTTTATCTGGGTGCAGGAGGCTGAAGTCTCCCTGGCCACCTCGTCCAGATCTTCTGGGAGAATACTACGTTCTTAGAGATATAATCTCCAGCGATAAGAACAGGTTAGAAGAAAAAGGAGGAAAATGGGCAGCGGTCAAGGGTGCTTTGTGTGTCTCAAATAATACAAAAATATATTTTGCAATAAAATAAAATACACATAATTATACAAAATAACTTAAAATATTTTAAGAAAACTACATCTAATGAAATAAAATGTCTGAGACAATTTGGAGATCCTGAATTTTAGGTATTTTCATCTACTAAAATTAACATATGCATTAATTTGCAAATACATTTACAAAGCAGCTCCATATACAACTTTTTTAAAGTATGTCTCCATACCTGCATTAACAGATAAATATAGAAATCCATCAGCTGTGTGTGTGTGTGTGTGTGTGTGTGTGTGTGGTCTGCAGAACACATCCATGATAAAACACAATCGTATACATCCCTAATAAAATGCATCAAAAGGGCGGACCGACAGAGTCCTTCACCTAGCAAACGGGTCTACATGCTAACATTAGCTCTTAATATTGGGGCGAAATTCGACAATAACCTGAAGTTAGAAACTTCCAGAACTTATGCAGGATAGAACAAACATTTTACTGAAAAACTATGCATACGATCTTTGTTGCAGGAGAATCCCTATATAAAGTTGCTCGTGGTTGGACCATTTGTTTGACCTCGTTTCTCAACAACCATTTGTCACTTTTCTTTTTGCTTCGACGTCAAAATTTACCAGGTGCTGCTAACTTCTGTTGATAATCTGACAATTGCTCTCGAAATGACCAGACTGGCATATCACATTACGAAGCCTGACACGTGCAATAAACTAGAAACAGGTGTGTTTCCCTCGACGGGTTTGGAAAACATATGACCAGTGATGACGGCGCTCCTGTCAATACCCGCCCCCCGATTTTTAGTACCAGATTTGCATCAATCTCAAAAATGACCCATTTGACTTTCCGAAAGGCGGAAATCTGCCGATTGGCGGAAAATTCTCATCCGTGAATCTCTCTCGCATGTCACCCCTCTCAGGAAGCCACCTCGACTGGCCTAAACCACCACGACTGGCCTTCTTTTATTATGAAAGAGCAGCTGATCGACTCTGGGCCCTTGCTGGTTGTTTGAACTCTTCACCCTGTCTCTAAGGGTGAGCCCAAATCCTGGGATGCCAAAGCCCTGCCCTGAAGCAAGGTCTGGGGGAGGGGTTTACATTCACAGAGGCCAGCTGGACTCAGCCTAGAGAAGCCGTATGGATCAGCCCTCCTGTGGGCTCCCCACCAGCAGGAACTATGTTGATCGAGCAGTGGCCGGAGGTATGGACCTGAGCAGTGTGATTTCTGTCTTGCTAAACTGAACAGATTAAGAAACTTACATCCACATTTTGATTTTTTTTTATTCGTGTCATTATCACCAGCGTAGTGATTATTTATTTCATTTTTTTTGCTACTCTGTAATAATCCCACAAGGGAAATTATTGCCTCTGCATTTAACCCGTCCAAAGTGAGCACACACATGTAAACAGTGAGTACACACACACACACACACACCCGGAGCACCTGGACAGCAGTTGGGGGTTAGGTGCCTTGCTCAAGGGCACTTCAGCAATAAAGTGAAGGAAGGGAAGGTGCAGCTCAGTCCCCCACCGCCACACATTATTCCTGCTGATTCGGGAATCGAACCAGAGACCTTTCTGTCCCAAAGTCGCCCGTCTTCAGCCAGAGTCGGCTGAGAATAAAAGAAAACAGGAAGGTTGAAGAGAGAGCCACTTTTATGTAAGTGATTTTCAAAAATCCCTGGGAAATTGTGACAGTATAAGAGGAATAAAGTTGTTTAGGATGTGATGTTATAGGAAAATAATCCCCTTTATTATGGTAACAATAACTACGTGCGGCATGACATACCTCCATTGTTGATCAGTTTCCTCTAACAGCATGGACTGGTGTGTTTTATAAATAACTCACTTGGTCAGCAAGAATGTCTGGAGTTTATCTGGAATTAGCTCATAATTTGAATGAACCTGAATTAAATTAAATCTTTAGATAATGATTTAGGTCTATTCCGACTATTCCAACTACTTGGTTTATGTTGGTTTTTTTTATGGTGAGTGAAATATTTGCTTTTATATTGCAGTGCAGTCCAAATAAAGCCATTCTTCTCCAAAACGACTGCAGACTCACAAATGTACTGAGACGAAACCTCAATATCACAAAAACAGAAGCTGAACCCATTTCCCAGCCCAGTCTAATACGAGTTGTGGAAAGAAATCGTAATGTTACACCATGTATCTTTTATCAGATTTATTTTAAACATTGAATTCTAAAGTGCTATTCACATTTTTCTTTCTGGCTGATCACCGTGTCTTCATGACATCTAAAAACTCATAAATAATCAAGCAAACCTGCTCACCTGAAGTCAGTGGAGAAGACCATGACCTCTACGCTCACACTATCATTTCTACTTGGTTTGGGTTACTAATTGCTTATGCTTTGTTTTCTAACTTGTTTGGGTGAACTAGAATAAAATTACTTGAGCAATTTAGTCTTTTATCCCAAGATCAGGATCATTTATTCATTTAATCCTACTCAGGTCGTGGGGAGGCTGGACCCTATCTCACCCGACTCTAGACGAAGACAGGGTGGACTCTGAAGAGATCGCCAGTCCATCGCATGGTCAACACCCACACAATCATTCACATTCACACTTACATCTAGGGTCAATTTGAAAGAGCCAATTAGCCTAATATGCATGTTTTTGGAGTGTAGGAGAAAAATGAAGTACCTGGAGGAAACCTGCAACATGCAAACTCCACACAGAAACACCCTCACCAAGCCTGGGACTCCAATCCAGGATATTCTTGGCGTGAGGCAGACGTGCCAACCTCTATGCCACCGTGTTGCCCCAGATCAGGATCATTTAAGCCCAATTTTGATATGATTTCTACATAATTTTCCAGCCTGACTATAAATGAACAGGGAATGACGGACAGGCCTTGTAGTGTGGCATAACTGAATAGAATTTTGGCATTTCCTTTGCTAGTTCTCCTACTACACTCCTACAAGATGTTCTTTGACATGAACCATGTAGCCATGACTGGTTATGTCATGACCCTCCTCACGGATGACATGCAAAGATATTATAATGATTGTTAAGATCAAATCTGTAGTGCTGCAGGTCTGCCACCAGACATGGCAAGGATTTTTGGCACCATAATTACCTGAACTGACATACTGACCAAGGCGAAAGACAAAAAAATATTGTACATTCCGATCCTAGAATTAGT
Organism: Neosilurus hyrtlii; assembly: GCA_028564935.1. Taxonomy (NCBI): domain Eukaryota; kingdom Metazoa; phylum Chordata; class Actinopteri; order Siluriformes; family Plotosidae; genus Neosilurus; species Neosilurus hyrtlii. Next base: position 19,825,916 of record JAOUQZ010000002.1, read on the forward strand.
GCACACACGCAGATATATCACAGCTTTGGGAAACATGGCACATTGGAATGTCGCGAGAGAGTAGTGGACACAGACACATCTTGTTGAAGCAGTGAGATTAATATGTAGCAGCGCGCGTGATGGAATGATAGATAAGAGACATACAGGACCATGAATACTTTTATATGGATTGGTTTATAAAGTCAGGGGTCTGTGATCTCGTTACAGTATTGGAAAAAAAAACAACCAAACACAAACCATAATATAGAGAGAATTGTGCCAAAATCAAGATCTAATATAAACGGGTTCTGTGTTTGGAAAGTTGAAAGGGGAAGCATCATGGCTGTTTTAAGAATATAGCCTAAATATCATGACTGGTGTTATCAAACAAGACACAATCATTCATATAGATGGAACTTTGGTTTAGGTCTAACAAGGACAGTAGACATGGTGGTGGCAACACGGTGGTGTCGTGGTTAGTATGTCTGTCTCGCGGCAAAAAGGTCCTGTGTTAGAATCCCAGGCTTGGGTGTTTCTGTGTGGAGTTTGCATGTTCTCCCAGTGCTTGAGTGGGTTTCCTCCAGGTAATCCGGTTTCCTCTGACAGCTCAAAGACATGCACATTAGGCTAACTGGCTGTTCCAAATTGCCTGTAGGTGTGGATGCGAGTGTGAATGGTTGTGTGTGCGTGTGTGTGTTGCCCGGCAATGGTCTGGCGAGCTGTTCCGGGTGTACCCCGCCTTTGCCCAGTGTCCACTGAGAGAGGCACAGTCTCCCCGCGACCCTAATAGCAGGATGAAGTGGTTGAGAAAATGAGCGAAAAAACTGGGTCATTATTTTACGTTGTTTTTTGATTTTGAAACACAATCTCACTCTCTGAAAACTGTTCAGTCCAACAAGATTTCAAAAAGTCCACATCCACTGCATTTTTTGGGCTAAAATGCTCTCGACTCCTTTTGATTAGCAAGTTGTAAGACTAGTTAATAAACAGAGACAAGTAATTTGGATACTCGCTTCATGTTTACGTGACTTTTCGGCAATTAAATTTGGGTAAAAATTATTACACAACTCCTTAAGAACAAAATAACCAGCCAAATATTTGATAACTTGTCTTATGTTTGTGGGATATAATAACAAAAGCTTTTGTGTGTGTGTTTGTTTGCATATTGTTTGTTTAAATAAAGTTTGAAAACTTTTGAAAAGGACGACAGTGTTTATGTTTAGTCATGAAGCCTGATAAAACTTTATTTAAAATAAAACTGTAAACAGTTTTAGCAGTGTGAGGCTGTTAATGAATGCTAATCACATTAGCACACAGAACAGTGAGGCTGCAGTTATATTACACTGTTATAACGTGCTTTACCGACTTTACCAAATTATAATAACAGTTTAATAACACTGGTGCAGCCGTTTAAGGGGTTCAGTGTTTGTGAAAAGCAGTCGAATACTCACAGGATGGTGGTCTGAGGAGGGACGGTGGGTACCGTTTCCAGATTTAAGTGCATACATCTGACTGTGGTGCGGAAACACAGACAGCGGCTCGGACACGACACAACCAGAACCGGAACCTGCGCCAGAACTAACACACCGAGCAGACTGATAAACCAAGGCACGGCTCGGTCCGTCCACAGCGCCATGGCGAACCGCTAAACCTCCGGAACATGAACACACACGGGCCGGTCAGCCTGCTCCTGCTCCTCCCGCCCACTGAAGCCTGCAGCGGTTCAGCTGGATATCCGCACACACTCACACACACACTCACATTCTCTCTCTCTCGCTCTCTCTCTCTCTCACACACACACACACACTCACTTACATACACTCACATGCAGTCCTGCACTGAGAAACTAGGGCAGTGTTACACATTGGACAGGCACACTGAGCGACCAATCAGCGCGAGCCCACACACGCTCCACTGTTGATTGGTTAATCCCGTGTTAAATCCCACCCATTTAATCAGAAAGACAAACCCTCAGACTAATTAAACTACCAGTTAAACAATATAATTAATATTAAACCACACTGGAATAAATAAATAAACAAACGAATGAATAAACAAATAAATAAATAAATAAATAAATAATTATTTAAATAGATAAAAAATATTAACAACAACAACTATTACAATAATAATTACAATAATAATAATAATAATAATAATAATAATATTATTATATTAGCATTTAATTAATTAGTCTTGTGATAGATCTTGGCCTTTAAATATTAAGTTAAAATAACAATATAACAACCCTAAATAAGTAGTAGTAGTAGTAGTAATTTTATTTATTTATTTGTTTGTTTATTTTTGCACCAGAGTGTCAGCCGACACTTGCCAAATGCAGGGTACACCTTGAACAGCTCATTGTCCATTACAGGGCAATACACTCACAACCATTCACACTCACACACTCACACCTAGGGGCAATTTGGAAGAGCCAGTTAGTCTAATATGCATGTTTTGGAGTGTGGGTGGAAATTGAAGTACCTGGAGATAACCCACACACCCAGGAATCGAACCCAGGACCTTCTTGCTGTGAGGTGGAGGTGGGAACCACTATGCCACCGCGGCCCCCAGATTAATAATAATATTAATAACGATAATAATAATCATCATCATCATCATCATCATCTTCAGAATCATAATCATTATCATTATCATAAGAAGTATATATTATTATTATTTCAGTAATATTGATAATACTTTTATGGCCCCCGCCCTCGCCCAGAGTCGGCTGAGATGGGCACCAGCCTCCCCTCGACCCTAATTAGGATTAAACGGTTCAGAAAATGAATGAATGAATGAATAATAATACCTTTTGTTATGTTCACATCTTTATAATTTGTTTTTAGCAAATAATGTATTAATTTATTATAGAATCTTCTGCCTGATGAAGCATTGATAATGTTTGAGGTTAGGCCTCCATCTGGTGGAGAAGAAACATAAATTCACAGTAAATGTAACAGCTAAGTGAAACAGACTTTTTTTTTCTCCTAAATAAGTTTACACACAGCCAGAATTTATAAGCGTCTTGTTTTAAAAAAGAAAAGATTTCTTTCACAGTGTTTAAAATGCTTAGCATGTGTATACAACCCGTTTATTGCTGTATCATGTTAGTTATTTGAATGATATTGGTTATACAATACTGTGGCAACACAATTTTTCTTTATTCAGAGTAAGATGTGTCAACATCCAGCATGACAAAAGTTGTACAAATTCCACAATTTAAAAATGAAATCAAAAAAACAAACAGAAAAAAAAATCACAGCAACTTGTGATCTTACACATTTATAGCAAAATTAAAACGTCAACAGTTTCATGCTGTTTTGTACAAAAATAAATCAAACTTCAGTTCCACAGAGAGCACAATAGTTTATACAAAATCCTGTCTTCATCGATGAGTACTCAAATCAACGTTGAAATTAACAGAATTTAAAATAAATAAACTCTGATGAATTCACAATAATTCATATGAAAGTTCAGCATTCTAATATGTGACACCTTTTTTGTGTTTTTTTTCCCAAGGTAAATAGTCACAGATATATATATTTATTATTTTTTTAATCATTTGATATCAATGTAGCAACAGTAGATGAGCAGCGTGGTTGTGCTTTAAATCCTTTTTCCAGTGTACTGATAACAATAATTTATTCAAAAAACTGATACTAGCTATTGTTCTATTGAAAGCAGTACTATATTGGCAAAAAGCTGCAGACACAATGCTGTGATGAAAGGCGTATGCGGTTATGGAGGATGGTGTCCTAAAAGAGGACAGGGCTGTACAACAATGGAGATCAGGCGAAAGACGAGCACCTTCGCGTTCACTCCCCAAAAGGCAATGGTTGCTACTTAACAAAATATGAGCAAAACTAGACATATGGTAGGACTGCAACAACCTGCAATTCTACTTCTGACTCCATCTTCCTGCCCCGTTATAACTGGAATTCTCCCTCCTTGTATTATTACAATTATTATTGTGGTTTTGCTGTTTTTTTTTTGTTGTTTAGTTTTTTTTTTTATATTTTGACTTCAATGATTTTGTACAGTGGGAGACATAAAGTGCAGCTGGGGATTTGTAATGATTATAGATGACACACAAAAAAAGTCATACTATTACTGATAAAGATATTGTCCTTAGTTTTTAATTCAGATACCCTGCAGTCTCCTTCTGATACAATTGAACATCCTTGATATAACACGTTCCAATTGTGTGCCGAAGAGACACCTGGAGATTGCACACCACCAGTATTTAGTAATTATATATATTTAGGTAAGTGCAAATAGTCTACTGGCACATAAGTGGGGACACTGACCCTGTTAGTCCCGCGTCATAAATTATATTTATATATATTTTTTCTACAAAACCCTTCTCTTTTTTCCATTTCCCTAGTACTGCTTTAGTTTATGTAAAACCATCAGAACATGGAAACAAAGGTGTCCCCGTTTAAAGTCATAAATAAAGCAAATGGATCTCACAAATCACTGCTTTCCTCTGAATTGAATGTCCAAGTATAACCTACTATACCCCTGTTGAAAAAATTTTGTATTACAAGAGTTATATAAAAAAAATCAATCATTTACATAGAGTAAAAAGTTTACTTTGTTTCCCCACTAATGTCTACAAACAGGAAATTGCATATAGCCCAACTGCTTTTCCCCCACAGATTGCTGCTCATCGCCATAAATGTTGTCAAGTCGTATATTGCTGATATGATGTAAGACTCATGCTACTGATATACGGATCAGGCTAAATGAACACTGACGCCGGGGCGAACCTCTGTTGCCATTACACTAATGCAGATTTAATGACAAAAGCTCTTTGCCAACACAAAACCAGATAATGTGCATTGCTAAGTTCTGGGACTTCCACCATTAGGTTTCCGTGTCATGATGTTTACAATAGAACTGTGACATTCATACATCACGATGATTTTTCTTTCGCTGTTTGTTCTCATCAAGTATTCATCTACCCACCATGCACAGGTGCCAATAATAAAACTCCTCAGGCATAGCTTCAAAATAAAATGCAGTCTGTCCTTTTTTCACAAGCTGCACACAAAGTTTAAAAAATAATAATAATAGTAATTCACAGAGGAGAAAATGGTTTAAAAAGTTAACATACATTGAGTACCCAGTTTATTAGTTACTAGATCAGTATACCTAATAATTTTATTCCCTCTAAATAAATAGGTATATTGTCCCACTGTATAATAAACTGGTATAAAATAAATACACTCAGTGTATCCTTGCATGACCATTATTTTTGATGAAGTTGTTTAGCTTTTTCGAACTTAAATCCTTTTTTAATCAGCAAGCATTAAAAAAAGAAGGTATATCCAATATTGTTCGCCTTACTGTTAAGAAATATACACTAAAATGTGCATACATGAGCAGCTAGAAATGTTACATCACACTGTGAGCTCATATGAAAACGTACAAAATGTGAAATGTTTTCCAAAACTATTTTGCCATTAAATATTTTTCAAAGCAAGACCAAAAATAAAGAGAAATTAAAAATCATGAATTGTAAGCATAACACTGTTTTTTAAAGATCATATGTAAATATTTAACACTGTCTGCTAAATTACAGCAGCAAACCAATGAGGCAATCTTGATCCCATTCCTCCCATTTCATAATTATCCCCTCCTTTCCCCCTTGCACTGAGGTTTGCTGAGTGGCTAGACTTGGATTCCTTGTACTGCTTGTTTTATATTCTCCAGTAGCGCTTTGTTCTCCGGACTCTGGTACTGCTCTTGATTTGTGTACATATCTGTCAGTGTCGTCACATACGCATCAAAGTTCTGTTCGTTTATTGGATCCTGTGAACACACAGAAGAAAAATATTATACAGAGAGACGATGTATGGCAAACAAATCTCAGAGCATCACACAAACTGTCATCGGCTTTTGTGTGTTCACATGAATATCACATGAGTCACATGAGTATCACTTGAATGGGAAAAGGGGGATATATGAAGTGTAAGATTGATAGAATAGAAGTCAGGATCCTCCTTGGGCTATGGTGGTCATCTACAGTATGATTTAATGTAAGAAAGAAATGATATAAATATGAAAAAAATATGAGGTACATGCACAAGGATCAAAACTAGAAGCAATATGGGTGCACCACAATATCATGGCAACACTACACTATACTTTATCCTTTCACTGCTAATTTAATAACACAAAACCATGAAACTGGATCTTTCTCTACAGAAACTGGCCAAACTATGACAGGATTTTATTAGAGGACGATATTTACATCACTTAAATGCGATCTAATTATATTATATTTACATTTACAGCATTTGGCAGACGCTTTTATCCAGAGCGACTTACAATTATCATTTTTATACAACTGAGCAATT
>JAOUQZ010000002.1:19885878-19899681 GCA_028564935.1 Neosilurus hyrtlii
AAAATCAGCAATGGTTCTTTTACATGCCTCTCACCATAGACAGTGAGAGACATGGCCAGCCTTTGATAACCCAGTTACCTGCACTGAGGGGACAGCAGTGAGAACCCGTTGATAGTGGGGCTTGAACCCCCGACCTTGGGATCAGTAATCGAGCATGTGTGTGACCTTTAGTAATGTATTTAATACAATTTTAAGTCTGTTCAATTTAAACATAAAAAGAAAAGGAAACAAAAAAGCTCATTAAATTTAATCGTAAATATAAGGGATATTTGCCGTACAGCAAGAAGGACCAGGGTTCGAGTCCTGGGCTTGGTGAGGGTGTTTCTGTGTGGAGTTTGCATGAACAGGAACCCTCTCAAAACTGAATATCATTAGACTTGTGCAGTAAGTTCCACAGACTTAATATTTTATTAATTAATTTATTGATTCATTCATTTGACGAACCACTCAAACCTACTGGGTCCAAGGGGAGACTGGAGCCTATCTCAGCCACTGACGGCATACACCTTGAACACCTTGCCAGTCCATAGCAGGACCAACATACACACAACCATTCATACTCACACCTGGGGCAAATTGGAACAGCTGGATAGACAAATGTGCATGTTTTTGGACACCAGAGTAGCCAGAAGAAACTGACATAAGCACAGGGAGAACATGCAAACTTGACATAGAAACACCTTCGTCAAGCCCAGGACCTGAACCCAGGAAATTCGTGCTGTGAGGGGAATGTGTCCCAGGCATATAATTATATTAGCATATACTACAAAAAAATTTAAAAGCAGACTTAATCAAGTTTGGTTAGTTTTTTTGTCGCTTGTTATTTTAAGTATATTTTAAGTATGAATAATATAATTTTTTAAACTCATTCAAAGTTTTAGTATTTACTAAATGTGGGGACATAAAGTAAAGTTATCCAAAACGAGATTTTTGTAGTTTATTTTTATATGTTTTAACCATGACAGACTCAAGCAGGTCAGGGGAGCTCCATGATAGGTAGCTTAAAATCAATTCCAAACAAGGTGATATTAAAAACAATTTTTTATTTATTTTCTTTGAAACTTTTCACTGTTTCATAATTGTTGTCATTAGCTGCTTCACAGTCAAAAGTATGAATCTAAAAAAATCCATAAAAATTCATACGCTAACCGCAATAACAAGAAAAAGCTTTATTTGTGTGGTCAGATGTGGACACCGGGTGTTATGTGCTATATGCCCCAACTACTGATGTTGGTGTTGCACAACAGAGTCAGCATTTATTTTTGAGTAATATATGGGAATAACTGATATTGTGCATGTGAAGGTAAAATAATGTGTAATTCCCGTTTAAGGATGCTGTCCTCATGCAGGAACATTATGCCTAAACAAGAGGCTTGTTACATGCAAAAGAGAAAAAACAGGCATTACCCTAATATGTTATATGGGTAAGTCTCATGAAAATTACTCCAGGGTATAAATATGTGTCCAATGGCTGTAAATCCATTAATAAGGGGGGAATATATTGCCTATTATTTTTGAAATAAGGGTCTGGGAATATGGTTCATGCTGGTGAATAATCATCTCACAAGGTTAGCAGTGTAAGGTTTTAGCATGTCAGTTATACTACCTCTGAGGTCTGGCACATGACTAAAATTAATTATACCAATTTAACATTAGGAATGTTATTAGTGAAAAACAAGGCCAAAAATCACTTCTAACATGCCTTTATTCAAAGACCCACCACAGAAAAAACTCTTTGACTATCCTCAACACTCCTACTTTCTACATAAAAAGTTTTGAATTCCAGTTAGCCAACACATCAATTTTCAAATTCTGAAACCGGGCATGGTGGTTTTCAAGAGCCTTACCTACATTTATATATAAATCAGATACACTGTTGGCCATGCTGTAAAGATGCCAATAGACAACGTTTTAATGTTTAATGCTGTAATGTTTCATTTTAAAAATTAAGAAACCAGCCAAAAGAACAAAACTCACTGAATTTATCAGAGTGAATGAGTTAAGCAAATCAAGCCTTTTCAATAAGAGCAACAATGAGGATCAGGTTTATTACATGCTGTGGCTGACATTTACCTTTGGAAATGAGTCTAGAGAGACAAACGTGGATGCTTGAGACTTAAAATGCTATAACTTCACGTTTGGCTGAGATACATGAGAAGGATATTTCTCTATAAGAAAGCCTGCTGTTTTCAGAGCAAATGTCAAATTCTCACAAAGTAATTGATTTTTCTGGGCCACCAAAAACAATAAGGATTTATAGAAGATCTATTCCATCACCTTTATATATCTGGGAGGGGTGATATATTGGAAAAAATATTGGAAAAAATATTTTATAATACTAAAGACTTTTGACGGGGTGCTCGCGTTGAAATGTTTTAGCTTATTGTGTTTTCAGTAATTGTGCTGTTATACAATCTCATGTTCATGTTGTTCTGGAGGAATTTAAAACAAGGGCTTGCACGGGAGCAGCTTTAACACACATTCCTGCTGCGCTGAAAACGTATTAGAGGCAACACCTTTTGCTTGTCACAGTTTATAACCATTGCAGCACCGTACTGACTCATTAGAGAACAAGTGGAGAAGAATCTGTGTGCTATTTGTTTCAAGCTGTAAAAAACATGACTGCTTCGACTATTTTTTCCCTCATATTTGGTTCCTTATTTTTGCCTATAATTCATACTTTCATTAATTTGCTGAACAGCTCAATCCTACTAGGGTCATAGCGAGACTGGAGCCTATCCCAGACAACTCTGGGCAAATGCAGGGTGCAACCTGAAGAGCTTGCCAATTCATCGCAAGGCAACACACAAAAACACAACCATTCACACTTGTACGCACACCTACTAGCAATTTGTATAAATACTAGTGCATGACTTTGGACAATGGGAGGAAACCTGAGCACCTGGAGAAAACCCATTCAAGCACTGGGAGAACATGCAAACTCCACACAGAAACACCATTGCCAAGCCAGGGACTTGAGAGCCATAGTGGTCTAACCCACAAAAACTGAAAAATGGGATAAGGGGATATTATGACAGATGTGGATAAGTTCTGTGCATGCCAGAATGGTCCCTTCATCTTCCTTATTACCTTGAAACATACTGTGAACATTATCCCTGATTTATTTATCTTTATTGCAAAACTTTTCATGTAATTTTTCTCGAAAACAGGTTTCTGTTGGTTACACCACCCTGCTTCTCAGCCCTTCAAATGTACAATATTAGCCGATGAAATTGTGGTTCAGGAATATTATAGAAACCAAAGAGAATAAATACAATAATTTATTAATGCTCATGATGAAATATTTGTTACCATTTTCTTCCATCCACCAGACCACTAGCATTTAAGCAGCTGCTGCTAACCTTTAGCAAACTTTATCTATAACAAATTAATAAAATGTTTCAGGTGACTGTTTTAGATTTTGAAGGAAAATTCTGTTGCACAGCTAATTAATACATTTAATTTTTTGAAAAAGTGTTGCAGTGGATTCTTTGTTGCCACTTAACCAATCACTTTAGAAGAGTTTTTTTAAAGGTTTCGTAAACTTTTTAACCCCTTTCTTGTCTGCCAAGGGTTCCCACGTGGTGACCATATTATTGTTTATAAATTAATAAATTAGCTTGGTGATAAGCTACCTAAGACATGATTCAATTTCATCTTAAAATGCTTACTTTAATCTCAAAGATTTGTACAAAAGACATTTGTACAAACGAAAGCCAAAATCACATTATTATAATGAACTACTTCCTGGTTAGGTTGGATACCAAAACTGGTTCACCCCCAGCGCATTGCTATAAAATTTTAAGATAGCTTGTATCCAAGGCTATTTTAGAATAGTGGAAAACACTATAGCAGAGGGAGACCTGAATGGTTCTTGAAACAGCTCCCTTGATTTTCTCCCTAATTTAGTCATGGCCAGTCTACCCCACCCATTAGCCATCCCTGATCAAACAGGGTGTAATGACAGACACCCGTGATTGGTTAGTGTTGCTGTGATCGACAGTGGAGCAGAGTTCTGAATTTTTTCTGCCAGTCAAAACTGATAATTGAAATGCTCACCCACCTTTATGATAGTACGGCTTCTTGAGGCCATCGTGATGCAGTCTAGCTTTGCGCTCTTCTGCACAGCTGAGCCTCAGACCATGGTTCTCTTCATGCAGTTGCAATCTATCTCTCCTGGCTGCCTCTGAGGCCATTTTGTCCCTCATAGCCTTCGCCCGCTCAGACTCCAACGCTATGGCCTTCTCCAGCAGTGACAGGTTGCCCTTGGTCATGTCAAAGCCGTCCTCAGAACGGTCTGAAGTGATTGACGTGGTGTCCTCATCTCTGTAAGCATCATACTCCCTGGCAAAGCTTGACAGAGCTTTTGAGCGTGGGCTAAGCTGCTCCTCTAGCTTCATGAGGTTGACCATGTCTGAATAGTTGCGCTCCAAGACACGGCGTTCCTCTGAGATCTGCTGCTGATGGCATTCTCCATAGATATCCTGGTGAAGCAGATTGTCCTGTTGCCCTTCCTGACTGTGGCTGAAGCGCTCACTCGGCTTTGTTTCACTTAATTTGCGCGCCAGGTCGAAGCATTGATTGCGAAGACACTCTAGACTGCTCAAGCATACCTCCTCATCACTTTCCTCAATCATTTGTCCATTGTTAGTGGGTCTGTTTTGTGTGCAACTGCTACTATTACCATTACACCCATAATTAGCAAAGCCATTTATGCTGCTGCAGTCCTCGTTTTTCATTCCATCGTCCTGATATGTCCTTTCTTCAATGTTGTCAGAGAGCACAGCTCCATGACCCTGGGCCAGCAGTTTCAGAGAGTCCACAGTCTCTTTTACGACATCACTGTCCACGTCAAGGCTCAACTCGCCCTTCTTAGAGCCACTGTCACACTCTTCCTCCTCCTCTTCTTTTTCCTCATCTTCTTCATCCTCCTCCTCCTCCTCCTCCTCTTCTTCCTCTTCCTCTTCTTCCTCCTCAGCACTATTTGAGGAGTTGCTGTTCATCTCAGACTCTGTCATGGCCCTGTAGGCAGCATCCTCAGCAATCTTGCCAAGGTTGAGCAGAGACTTAGCCACCAGCTCATCATAGTTGTCATATTCATCGTTGTTGTTATCGTCCTTCTCCACCATTGGGCTGGGTTTGGTGTAGATCCCATTTACCTGATTTGCAGCTGTGAGATAAAAGGAAATGTTTTAATTTTTTTCATCAGTTTAAGTAACAAGCTTAATTCAAAAATGTTAATAGATTTATAAAAGGGGTGGGGGGGTCTTAGGGTTAGGGTTAGGGTTAATTTTTCAGAAAACTATTCAAAATCATAAGCATATTATTCTTACTATACAAATAATATGATCACTTAAAAAAAAATCAACCTCAAAATATTGTACAAACAAGGACAATCTGTTGGATCTTAGCATCCTAAATCAGAAATTTATTGTCTTCCCTTGCAGAACTTATTCTGAGTTAAGAAAAAAAAACCTACAGTAATTTAAACTTGGGTTTAAATAGTGTTCTGTATACTTTATGCCATAGGCTAAAACAGTAAACAATCCAAATGTTAACCATCATTTTGTGTTTTTATCTTTAAACACTGATTTGTTGTATGTACTGTATTTATCACATGTCTGATCACATGACAAGCAAACACATTGTTAAACATGAGTTTATCTGCAAATTGTGACATTTAAAGCCCCGAGCCAGTGAGACTGGCAGGTACTCTGCTTCAGAACAGTGAAAGACTTCAAATTGTTTTTTTTTTATTTTGTTGATTTGCCGAACCGCTTTATTCTAGTAGAATCACAGAGAGGCTGGAGCCTATTTCAGCCAACGCTGGACAAACTGCTCACCAGTCCATTTCAGGGTAACACACAACTATTCACACTTATGTTTACACCTGGAGCAGAAACCAACGCAAGCACAGGACCTTCTTGCTGTGAGGCGGATCTGCTAACCACTACACCACCATATCACCATAGTTTTGTTTTATGGGTGGGTCTGTATTTTAATCATTAAAATTTGACTTTCATTAAAATAAATTGCTTGGTTAATTAGAGTAATTAGTTTTTCAGTACTTTTGGATGCATTTCTACTGAGTTTATATTTCACTTACTGGATACATGTGCAGCAGGATGGATGCCACATCTGTTTTGGATTGAAATGCTGGGAATAAATGAATGAATGAATGAATGAATGAATGAATGAACGAACCAACGAACGAACAAACGAATAAATGAATGAATGACTGGATAAAATAAATAAATAAATAAATAAATATCTGGATAAAAGATGCCCCATATAATTATATATTAATATTTTTAAATTGCAACAATTTTAAGTAGCTGTGTAACTTTAATTAGTAACTTTGGTTATTAAATTGTTTTTACAGTTATTGCATGGATGATGTAGTCTTATTATTTTGAAGTGGGGTGAAATAAATAATGAACGTTCATGAAAATCAGGGGGTAAGACGGGAAACGGATTAATGGCTGTCCTTCAGGTCAGAAAAAATGCCACTAATACCACACCTGTGCTAGAGAGGCAGTAATGGATACTCACTATTATTATGCATATATTTATGATGATGTTGGTATGATGGTTCAATGGTTAGCACATCCAACTCGCAAGAAGGTCTGGGTTGAATTACCGGGCATGTTCTCCCTGAGCTTGCATGGGTTTCCTCCGGGTATTCCAGTTTCCTTCTACAGTCCAAAAACATGTATAGTAGGCTAATTGACTGTTCCAAATCACCCTTAGGTGTGAGTGTGAGTGGGAATGGCTGTATGTGTGTTGGCCCTGCAATGAACCGGCGATCTGTTCAGGGTGAACCCCGCTTTTGCCCAGAGTTGGCTGAGATAGGCACCAGCCTCCCCACAACCCTAATTAAGATTAAGCGGCTTAGAAAATGAATGAATGAATTGTGATGATGAAGGTTATTATTAATATTATTAATATGACCACAATAGATTTGACAATTTGACAATTTCAGTGGATTTTAACTGTCACAGTTTCTTTTATCATTTTAAACACTTCATTATATCATAGCAGAAAACATTAAAAGTTTGGTTTGCATGCAACCAAGAAGGCACAAACACACACATATGCAGAACGACATCATTCAGCAAAATGTGCATGTAAAAATACCGGCTATTATATGTTTTTGGGAAAAGTCTACATTATAATATCAGTGATCAAAATGTGCTCCAAGGACATTAAGATTGATTTCCATGCATAATATTTGTCAAAAAAAGTGATTTTAAAGAATACTGCTAGGTATCGAAATGCTCTGGACACCGAGACACCTGGTGGAAACAGTCGGATTTAAACGTGCCATGGAAAAGCAATTTGAAGAGCAATCAAGGTACACAAAGGAGACTGGAAGTGAAACAGATTGAATAGGAAGGAGGCAGCAATGCTGAATTGGAGGGATTAGCAATGCTACGATGTGCATGCCACTGAAAATGGTAACAATGGCACTTCACTTACAACTGAGATGGGAATCTCATGTCACGTCTCTCAGGGTTTGCCTGTAGATGGCAATAACCCAGAATAGTTGATACTGTACAAGTAATTTATTATGACAAAAGTCGAATTCACTGGAGGATGTAATGCAATTATGGAGGACACTGACTTTTTTCAGTGTTTACTCATCAGTACACTCGCTCGCTACCATCCCTGTACTATAGCACATCATAAAGCATTAAAGCAAATCATGTAGGATGCATCATTCATAATTAGACTTGAAGGCAATGTCAGGTCTGATTGGGGACTGGGTGGAGCGAGGATACTGCCCAGTGTGGTTTCCAGAGTGTCTACAAAAGATGAGATGTTATTCATCTAATCTTGTATCTGTGTAGCAGAGCAAAAAACACCCACTCATACAGACCTTCAGACTTTATGACCATGAGGATGAGGTCATACCGTACAGGCCGACTATTTCCTAATTTAATTTTGCTCTGAGTATAAAATATAGATTCCTGGAAGACTTTTCTCTGCCATGGTTACTTACAAAAATGGCAATGATGTTTCTTTTGTTCTTAGGGAAGAAGAACTGCAACAAACTCTGGGTGTCAATGTAGCATCTACAAGCCTTCAGGCAATAATCCACCCTGAACACCTTGCCCAGTCTTATTTATAATAAATATGTGGCTTCAATGGTGGAAATAATTTATTTTATCATCAGAGATTTTTTTTTTGCTTTTATGATTTTCTTGAGAATATTTTTTGTCATCAAAACTATGGAACTACGGGACTGGTCAGTTCAGGATGTATGCAAAGTCTGAAAAAATACTAAAAAGTCCCAAAATCAAAATGGTTATACAGTACTGTACAAAAGGGGTGTACACACACACACACACACACACACACACACACACACACACGCACACACACACACGCACACACAACTGTTAGTTTGTGAGACATATGTATGTATAGAAGGGGCAGTGGTGGCCTGGTGGTAAGGTGCTGGATTATGGATCCCAAGGTCGGGGGTTCAAGCCCCACTATCGACGGGTTCTCACTGCTGTCCCCCCAGTGCAGCTAACTGGGTTATCCATATCTCTCACTGTCTATGGTGGGAGGCATGTAAAAGAACCATTGCTGATTTTCGTCAAGAGTAGGCTGCATAGCCGTCAGAGTATTTCTGTGATGGCCTGTCCAGGGTGTACTCTGCCCTTGCCCAGAGTCGGCTGAGATGGGCGACCCTAATTAGGATTAAGCGGTTCAGAAAATGACATGACATGTATGTATAGAAGCTTAATCTATACATTTGCTGGAAGGAAGGAAGGAAGGAGGAAAAAACCTTGCTGCAAAGAAGGAAGAAAGGACTGAACGATTAAAGGAAGGAAAAAACATGTTCTTAACATGTTCTTCAGGCTAAATCAGCTGACATAAATCCCAATGTTAAATAAACAAACAAACAAATAAATACACTAGCAAAAGTCCACTTACACCAGCAGTAAGTGAAACTAGCCGTATAACACTATTAGCAAAACACTACTAGTCAGAGTGTTGAAGAGAGGGAGAGATAAGGGAAAATCTGATGGGGGGACAAATGTTTGTAGGTTATGATGTAAAGCATTTCACAGATGTTCCATGTAGAAATAAAACACATGACATGTTGGCAAATTTTCTGTAGTAGGGGAGGATTCAGAACATTTAGTGACTATAGAAAAAGAATCGACTTTATCTAGAAATAATAGCACCCACACCCTATCATGTTTTATAGCTTATCTTTTACCTTAAGTTTGTCTATTTGTTTGTTTTGTTGTTATCAGGATTACACAAAAAGCTATGGTTGGATTTTCATGAAATTTCTACCAGGGGTTGGGCTTTGGAAAGGGAAGAATTCATTCGATTTTGGAGATGATCTTGATCAAATTCAGGATCCAGCAATGTATTAAAAGATTCATTCAAGATTCATTCAACACTGAAATAAGACAACTTTTTTGGAAGTGTGGTATTGCAGAAGGCCGAGCAGGGGGTGCTGTGTTCCTTCTAATTTTGAAGGGTTATTAATTTTTTTTTTTTTGCCTTGGCGGAGGGTTTCTCTCTGTGAGTTTTCTTGTTAATTCTGTAACCTGCCAGAATTACAAGATTCTGCATTAATATCAGATGAGCTACCAGCTAGTTAGTCTATGTATGTTTTGCTAGCTATTGTAGAATAGTTTGTGTCACTTGGCCGATATAAACCTTTGACCTCAAAATCAGGAGCATCATATTGTTATTTAAGGCATACCTTCAGTATTCCTTTAATCAATTAATAATGTGACAGTAAATGGAGATCTAGACAGCTCTCTCAATTCTCTCTAATTGATTTCTAATTGATGCATCAGTCTTGTATTTCTTGCACTGCATTTGCAATTGCTGCATGAGCTCTGGATCTGACAAAACAGGGCATTATACTATTGGAAGTAAGGGAGTGTGTGGGAGGCAATGGTCTGAAGGTGCTGTTTTTAGCCTGCTGCTGTGATCACACTGAAGGTTGCAACAAAAGCATCCAAATGCACCTCAAATTACGGTGACCTTCCTCCGAAGAGCACGAGCAGTCAATTCTGCCTCCCTCCGGACTTTTTTCTGGAGCAGTGTGTATAACTTTAGTTTCAGCCAATTTCAGAGTGATTTAATACTGTATCAAGCTAAACATGCTTTTTAAATATAATATTTAATTAAACATTAACAATTACTTATTTATATATTATTATATTAGCAAATATGTACTTTGTTGTTTGTCTGTACTTGCATGCTACAGTATAATTTATATAAATGCTAGATAAAAAAAAAAAATAGGTTTGTACCTTGATCCTGATTGTACTGCTCCTCTGCCTCCTCCTCTTCCTGTTCATCCTCATCTTCATCTTCCTCATCCTCCCCTTCTCCTTCATCTTCTTCTACCACATCCTCCTCTTCCTGCTCCATTTCTTCCATCTCCCCATTCTCTACCTCTCCTTCGTCCTGCTCCACTTGTTCCTCATTGTCCGTGTATTCTTCCTCCACCTCCTCCTCTCCTTCTGCTCCTCCATCTTCATCCTCTTCTTCCTCTTCCTCCACTTCCTCCACTTCCTCTGCCTCTTCTTCCTCATCTTTCTCCTCCATCATCTCTGTGTGGTAGCAGTCGTTCATAGGCTGCTGCTCTGTGTGCATGTGAAAGGCCTTCCTCTTGGCCATGGGCTCTAGGGGCAGTCTGTCCTGTGTTCTCCTCTTCTTGGCCACAGGGCAGCCGTACACACTGCACGGGGAGAGATAAAAGAGAGCCAATTAAACAGCTGGCCTGCTTCGATTCAGTCTCTCCCCTGGTCTCAACACACCATGTCATTCAAGCCTGTCACAAGCTATTTTTAGACCTAGTCAAATCCAATGTGATGGAGAAAAAAGAAGTAGAATACTACCAATTACTCATTATACCCTGTATAAAGCTGTGATGCTCTGTAAAGCTGCGATGCTATATAAAACATGATTTACAGAAATTGTAAATATGTGAGCTGTGGTGGTATGATGCAGTCACACTATCTGTATGTCTATATATTTATTGCTCCAAGTGTTCATATCTGTATTTGAATTTGAATTTAAACTCAAAAACCTTTTTAAAAATTAATTATCCTACCTATTTGCCCCTAGAAACACTGAAAACACCAGAAACACCAGCACTCCGTGAATTTCTGGACAAACAAGAGCACTAGGAGAGTGCAAATGTTCACCAAGCCCAGCGATTCCCCACATGAACCAAAATATTTCACTGTGTTAAAGAATCCTTTAAAAACTTTCTGGATCAAGAATCTAACAAAGATCATCAAAAATCTTCCTTGTCCCAAGCCCCACCTCTCATAGAAATGTTATGAAAACTTTTTGAAAATATCATCAAGCACACAGCACCCCTGCTGGGCCTTCTGTATTACGACTTTTCCAGAAAAAAATACATAAATAAAAATCGTGTAAATCTCACAAAGTTAAAAAAAAAATCCTTTAAAAATGTCTTGGATCCAGAATTTGATCAGGATGATCTCCAAAATATAATGGAGTCTTCCTTGTCCATGACCCCACCTCGGGTAGAAATTTCATGAAAGCCTGCAGATGAATTTTTTGAGTAATCTTGCTAACAATCCAACATACAAACCTTTGTGGAGGTAACTAGTAGCATAACTCTAACCATCCTGATCATAACTATAAATGCATGAGGTTGATTTTAATGAACATGGTCTTTGTTTGTCCTGTGAAGTTCCTATCTCTGCTCTGCTCTGGAAAAAACTAGTAAATCAAGTAAATGAATTTTGTTTGAAACGGAGTTGGACAAATTTTGGGACTCTAATATAGTGACCATGAAGGAATGCCCAGTCAGTCACACAGTTACGTACATACATTTAGTCAGGAAAAATCTAGCAACTCATAAGCCAATCAGGATCAAGTATTTTTCTTACACAGTTATCTAACATAGCAGTTTTGAAGTTAGTAGAGACACACAGGGCTATCACTCTAGAGCCATAATTTTACCACTCCGAATTATTTCATAAATACTTGCTTTATGGTTGGAAAATAAGTATAAAGACAGGTCGCTGTTTTATTTTTAGCTATAAAGTTGACTAAAATAACTTGCTAAACTTTTGTTGTGAAAGGGTGGAAAACTGACCACAAGATATTAGTCAGATAAAACCTAGTAAGATGTACTGTCAACAAATAATGAAATAAAAAAAAATCAGATTCAATAAAGGCACTTTATAAAGTACCTTGCATCCAGTAGATAATCATGCTCTAATAACAATAATACAATCTAACAGAAATTTATTCCAGGCTTAATTTGTTCTTTGTATATTTATTCATTTATTTATTCATTTAACAAAACGATTTGACTCAGTAGGTTTTCCCGGATGAGGGCAGCGTTGACGGCTCGCTAACACACACATGAAATAATAAACCTAAATTCTAGTAGTGGTGCACACTTCTAGTCTCAACCTGAGCCCTGTGACACTTTCTGTCAAGCTTTTTAAAGGAAGAATGAATAGTGCCCCACCTATTTGTATCCACTTGGAACACATTATCTGTTCAATCCAAATAATGTTGTTATATTTAGTTACATCCCTAGTGAGTTAGTTAGTTAGTTAGACGCCATGAGTTCAGGAGGAAAACTATAGGACTTCAAATAAACAAAGGTGGTGTGGTAGTATTTCATGTGATTTCATTTGAATGAAATCATATACAGAGAGCTAATTCTGCCCATAACCCTCATCTTTACCTCTGTATGTATTTATATGGCTTGAGGTTTTGAAAATTGTTACAAATTTGTAATGTGAGACAGAGAGTTTGTAGACAGGAGGAATTATACACCATGATTGTGTCACTGGGGAATTATTGACAAAAAAGACCAACATGTGTAACTGTAGACTGTAAGCTTGTCTGTAAAGCATCTTTTGAAAAGCAAGCTGCCGCTTTCATATCTCTGGAAATAATATATCAAAATTTATAAAGGTTTTAGGCAACAGTTAAGGATAAATGGTTAGGACTTTCACCTCACAGCAAGAGGGTCTCAGGTTCGAAGCTCAGCATAGGACCTTTGTTTGTGGAGTTTGCATATTCTCCCTGTGCACATTGAATGTGAATGTAAATGATTGTCTCTGCGTTAATCCTACAGTAGACTGGCAACCTGTGCAGAGTGTAGCCCGCCTCATACCAGACGCCAGCTGGGATTGGCTCCAGTTTCCCTGCAGCCTTTACGGATAAACAGTGGACATAATACATGGATAAATAAAGAATTGTTATTACAATTATTATTTTAATTAAAAAAAACATAATAGTGTTTGGAGACGTAGTGGTTAGCACGTCTGCCTCACAGCAAGTAGGTGCTGGGTTTGAGTCCGGGACTCAACGAGGCCATTGCTGTGTGGAGTTCTGTGTGGCATGTTGTTCCTGTGCTTGTGTGGGTTTCTTTGGGGTGCTCCGGTTTACTCCGACGTTTCAAAAACATGCATATTAAGCCAATTGGCTGCTACAAATTGCCCCTGGGTGTAAATGTGAATGGTTGTGTGTGTTGGCCTTGTGATGGACTGGAGAGCTCTGCAGGGTGCACCCTGCCCTAACCCAGAGTTGGCTGAAATAGGTTCAAGCCTACCAGCAACCCTACTGGGATAAAGTGGACTGGCAAATAAATGAACAAATTAATGAATATATATATATATATATGTCATGTCATTTTCTGAACCGTTTAATCCTCATTAGGGCCACAGGGAGGCTGGCGCCCATTTCAGCCGACTCTGGGCGAGAGCAGAGTACACCCCGGACAGCTCGCCAGGCCATCGCAGGGCAGAAACACGCTGACGG
>JAOUQZ010000002.1:19899781-19917276 GCA_028564935.1 Neosilurus hyrtlii
GGACAGCAGTGAGAACCCGTCGATAGTGGGGCTTGAACCCCCGACCTTGGGATCAGTAATCCAGCACCTTACCACCACTGCCATATATATATATATATAGTTGTGTGTGTGTGTGTGTGTGTGTGTGTGTGTGTTATCATGGCTGATCGATGCATATATGTCCACATGCTTTAGATAGCAGGTACTATCTAGAGGACAGTTCCAGAACACTATATATTTCTCTGTCAAAGATTAAATGATAAAAAACATTACTTATATAAATGTAAACATCGGCACAGAGCCTCCACTCATGATATATAGCTGAAGCATGAGCGGTAAACACCCACAAAGTAGTCAGGAGATTATAGTGTGATT
Source organism: Neosilurus hyrtlii (assembly GCA_028564935.1). NCBI lineage: Eukaryota > Metazoa > Chordata > Actinopteri > Siluriformes > Plotosidae > Neosilurus > Neosilurus hyrtlii. Next base: position 19,900,136 of record JAOUQZ010000002.1, read on the forward strand.
AATTGAATTTTGCACCTGAAGCTAAAATACATTCTATAGATCCACCTGGCAGAATGCTCTAATCTGATAATCTATGTATTGAGTCAGAGTCCTGGCGGTCGGAGATGAATCTATTTCACTCTCTGAACCACAGGGAGTCAGTAATGACCCATTTCTCAGAACTGCACAACACCCTGCTGAACAGGATTGCAACTTCAGGGAATATGACGAAAAATGCAGTGCACTTAGGAGCCATTCAACTATGAAAAGCTCCTGATTCATGTGAGAGCAGCTCCAATGTGTTTATCCTTCTTCACTCGTTGGAGATGTATTGTCAGGCAGTGAAGGTGTGTTATTTGGATTTGGATGGCTTGAAAATGAAACTGGCACCACTGAAACTCGGCACTCTGTCAAGGTCAAACCAGTGGGATGTTGTATGGATGCCAGTCCCATTAGGAGTATTTAGGCTGACTGGCACTCCATGGACTGTAGGGATGTAACCGAATATGAACACATTGTTTCAAATGAACAGACAATGTGCTCAAAAAAGACATGCTATTTCTTTTCCACCCGTAACGTTCATCTAGGAGGATTTTATGTATGAATTCTTTGTGGTCATGTCTGACTCTTTGCTCTCTCTGAGAATTATTAATTCAAACACAGTATGTTTGCAGCATCGACCTGTTCATCTTTAGTAACTGTGCCTGGTCAGGGTCCTTCATTCATTTGAAGAACTGCTGAATCTTACTAGGGTTGCTACTCAGCCGACTGTGGGAGAAGGCAGGGTACACCCTGAACAGCTTGCCAGTCCACTGCAGGGCCAACACACACACACACACACACACACAACTAGGGGTGATTTAAAACAGGCAATTAGCCTTATGTGCATGTTTTTGGACTGTGAGAGGAAACCGGAGTATTCGGAGGAAATTCATGCAAGCACAGGGATAACATACACACTACACACAGAAACACCGTCGCAGAGCCTGGGACTCAAACCCAGTCTCTTTTTGCTGTAAAAAGAATGTGGTACCCACTATGCCGTCGAGCTGCTAGTCAGAGTCTTTGTGGTTTATAGTTGGATACAAGATTTTTTGTATATCTTGCAAATTGCAAACTATTCATTCATTCATTTTCTGAACTGCAAAATTCTAATTATTTATTAATTAATTAGAGGCTGGTGCTCATCTTAGCCAACTCTGGGTGATTGCAGAGTACACCCTGGACAGCTCACCAGGCCACCGATGGGCAGAAACACACTGACGGCAGCTTAATGGCCTACTCTTTTTTATAAACGACAGCCATGGTGCAAATTGGAAATATGTACATTTATTAGAATGCAACAGTGCCATTCCAACCATGCCCACTTCGGTAATATATAGTTAGGCACTGCCTTAAAGCGGAACTCCTGATGGGTGCCTCATCCTGGGTTTGGTTTTCACAGCCTTTCCTTTTAGTTGCTGATTTCCGTGTTCATGTGTTTCAACTGTCTAGTTAGTTTAAGTATTGGTTTAACGAGTTCTGTCAAGCTTCTGATTTTAGTGTTTGCTCCACAGACATTTGTCTACCTACCTAAGTTAGATTGTGTGTTTTTAATTCTGTGTGATTCTGAATGTTGATATGTAAGCCTCTGTTTTATGGGTTTCATTATTAATATTACATTTTATTTATTAAAATTGCTGCCTGTCATCATCAAGTCAGTGACATACAACAACCAATCAGCGTCAACTCAGTGATGTGGCAGCTGTATTTCTTCGTTTTCCTGTTGTGGGCATGCACGGACGGATATGGGACAAACATCCAAGCCATGTTCCATGACTATGGTGCTCCGCTCAGGATATATAAACTGGAAAACAGAATCATAAATCCAAAAACAGAAACCGACAGGACAACTATGTTTCAACCCTGATAGATTTCTTCAGTAGCTTTCTACTTTCTTTTCTTTCTTTGTCTGTTTCTTTCTTTGTCCGTTTTTGAAGTAGTTATCTTGCTTTGGTTCAACATGACCAAGGTTAATGCTAGGAGAGTGCTTAGAGCAACGATTTAAAACTACTTCCACTCTCTTCCCCCTGTACTCTTTACAAAACACACACTCCTAATCCAACCATTCCCATGTGGACCAAAACACAGTGCAGCTCAGACCCAAATTACCCAGTGTCTATCATTCAGCTGGACGGCCCACTGGCAGGCTCAATATCCCCGGACTGGAAGATTACTTAATGGGCTGACCCTTCCACCCAGGGCGTCATATCATTAATTGGAGCCTGGCTCAGGAACTCATTCTTGGACTGACAGCCATGCCCAGCTCCGCTCCCTCCCTGGGGAGGGCTCCACCACACCGTGATCAATAGTACTTGTGACCAAACATCTCAAAAGCACATTAAAATGCCAGTCATTCCATCTCCCTAACCTCCAAATAAATCAGGCCTGCTCCCCTGCGGCCACTGTGTGAACGGCCAGGCAGACAGGAGAAGAGATGGAGTGAAAGAGAATGAGAGACATTCCCTGATCCGTCCAATCGCATCCATGGCTGTCTGGGGGATGAGCTTGAGGAGGATGGAAGACTCATGAGATGTGTCAGACAGATCTGAAAGGAGATTGGCATGGCTAACCTGATGGCTACAACCAGACACCAGCAATAAATATAAATGATATTGATTGCAAAAAGAGGTTTTTTTCAGTATTTAGTATTATAAAGTTTCCCTGACTGATATATGAGCTAGTTCATACAATATGATTACAGTATGTATATATACTATATTCTCAGGTTTGTTTTGGGTTTAAACTGTAATAACATCTTTTCTCCCTCTGTGTTTCAAATCCCTGTGAGTGTATGTACATGTGTATGTTGGCCCTGATGCTTAGAGCTGATGACTCACTCATTGAGGGTCTCTTGCTGCTGATACATTCCCTATTCTGTTGCCATATGACCTTGAAGAGACACAAACACACACCATTCAGCACACACTGCAATTAAAATTCCATACACACTTGACACTGAAGGTATTGTGGCTGTGCAGAGAGATGAGGCTGAAAAAAAAGCCTTTTATTTATTTTTTCTTCAGCTTCTGTAAACCATCCTTGTTTCTATGTACTGTAGGTCTGTACCAGACAGATTTGTAACATACTGTGCTTTTTTTTTTTTTCAAAAACTATTTAAATCTGCATGGGTGCATAAATTTAAGAGCACAAGTCATTTTACAGCAAAAAAGAAGAAGATAATTGTTATAATAGATCACTTAAATGACAACACTGAGGCCTTTTAGAGAGTGCAGTTGCAACATCCTGAGGTCTAGACCTCATAGATGGTTCCTTGCACATGCCTGACTTATCGAAGTGCTGAGTTAGCACAAACACTAAAGAGTATTCACTGCAGGGATTCAGGCTTTACCTGGTCATTAGCATCGCATGCTATTCTTCTCTACAATTCTTAGGTGGCCATAAATAAGGGCGAGGGACTGGGCTGAACGATTTCTAAGTTCTCATTGTAAAGAGTGAGCTTCTTGCTGTGCCCCTATCTAACAGGATCTATAGGCACGTGCGGCAGGAGCGCCGTCGCCATGGTGATCTCCTGCTTAAATCCAAGTGGGATTTGCCATCTTGGCAAGCAGGCAGGCAGGGAGCCAGCAGGAGGGAAGAGGGGGGAAGTGGAGAGAAAAGGAGGTGTGGAGGGATGTAGTGTGATGATATTAGACCTAACAGACTTCTTCAATAGAAAAGTCAAACAAGAGAGTCGGAATTATGCCAGAGAAGTCATGATTCTATTCTGCTTGGGTGTTCTTTTAAACGCGCCTCTGTGGACACATAGATGGAGAGACAGAAGGAGTCAGAGCTTTCTCATGCTTTCTGCTTCTGCAAATATTTAATACACATGCATAAAAAGAAAGATAGAGATTCATCAGACATTACATGCTATTTCCTTTCTACTATATACCTGATTGACACACACACACACACACACACACACACACACACACACACACACACACACCCCATTACTCCCACAATCTCGAGCCTCCCAGGCAGTCTCTATTCAGTCACATCCAGTGTGAGTGTGAATACCAATGAGGGGGGGATGCTTGCTCACAGCAGTTGCCTGAAGGAATGTTACAGCAGCAGGTGCTTTAAAAGAGATCTTCTGACAAGCCAACACACACCAGCTTCAGAAAGTTAAAATCACCACCTAAACAATAATTGTTTGCTGTATAATGTGATTTGTAAAAACAGTATTGGAAAAAGGATGCATAGAATCAAACGTAAACAAAAATATTTATTTTCAGATAACTAAGAGCAAGCAGGTCCTATGTGCTTAGTGTGCATTGAGGCTGCATCATGGGAGTGTTAGTTAATTACAGGAGCAGTGGCCTGTACAGGTCCTCAGGGTGCAGTCTATAATGCAGAGGTCTCCAAATCCACCAGCACATTTATTCCTTCGCCCAGTCGAGGCAGCTTTCCACCAGTGTAATTGCACCAATTAATCAAGCACTATATTAAACAATGCAGTAAAGTCTTTTCTACATACCCCCAGGATTGTATATGTATATTTATTTTGTCCTTGCTCACAAGATATGAGCAATTGCAAGTTCTGATTGGGTAATCTATTACTACCAATATCAGCTCAAATCCTATTACCTGAAACAGCACTACAGGAAAAAAGAACACAAACTAAACAACAACAACAACAACAACAACAACAAAAATAAATAAATAAATCAAATCAAATCAAATAAAAAGAGCTCATGACTCTTTTAAAGCAAAAAGCTAATGCTAGCCAGTCATTTTACTTTTTAAGTTTATTGTAAGATTGATTCTGTGAAAAGGTAAACTATTTGGAATCAAAGTATTTAATGGTTAAACACTATTTATGTTTTTATTTGCTTGCTACTTAGAATGCTATTCTGCTAACACTGGTTTCTTCATTCATTTCCACTCAAAAAAGCAACAAAATATGCAACTGAAGTACTTGATGGTAAGAATGATTTTTTATTGCTAAGAATTCAAGTTTATTAGCTTAATGCAAGGAAATAAGCTTCAGTCTTTGGTATGACCTACCACCAGTGTCCAGAGGACAGAGCATCATATCCAGTGTGAGCGATCTGGAAGTGCTGCTAACTAGCTAGAATGCTATTCTGCTAACGCAGGCTTCTTCATTAGAGGCTTATTTCCCAAAAAGCATCAACATATTTAAATAAAGTATTTCATGGTAAGAATGTGTATTTTTCACATTTAATATTTAGCAGTTTATCCGCTTGCTGCGAGGAACACACCTGCAGCTAACCAGCTAGTTCTGTGCTAACAGGCTCGTCCTTATGTATGTTTTGTTTAATTGTATAGAATTTAAATACAGTAATAAATATGCACTATTTGTTATAATCCAGATGATAGAATTAAAGCGTTATTTCACTCCCACTGATCAGATATGAATTAAAACACACACTCTGTTATTTTATATATGAAGTTTAATGTATATTTCAGATATGAAGCTCACCGTACAAACAGGAATAGCTGTTCCTGAACTCATTAATGCTCAATGAGTATCTTAATACAATTACAGTACCATTGTAATTTTTTTCTATTTGACATTCATATAACCAAAATGAGACCTTTCAAGAGACTTTAAAATGTGAGAAAAAGTTACTGTATATAGTGTTCAAATATGTGGATTTAAGGTAAAGGTCCTGCATCATTTCATTGAAATTCACCCTGATAATTGGAATGTGCAACAGTGCAGTGACTGTCACTATCACTGAGGAGGCATACTCAGTGTCACAGGCACCAGGTACTAGCAATCTAAGCAGAGTTTTGGTCTGTTCATCAGTGCGTCATTGACATTATTGATACAAATTGATTTATTTTATGTTAAAAGCTGTAAAAATTATGTTTTGTTAGACATATTAATGACAAGTATGACACTGGTTTTAATCTCCACACTCACTATTGAACTTGCTATATTGTATATGATACATATAATGTATATAATTTATAATATTTTGGCACATTTAGAATAAAATGGGTTTAGCACATTTTGTAAATAAGTAAAAACTCTAGGATGCACCTTCTACATACATACATACATACATAAAAGCATGACTCTTTCCTTTACACCAGAAGTTGTAACGTAATTCTCTTTACAAGACATCTTGTACACAGCTTTTAAACATTACTATAGCAAAGCAATGGTAAATTGATCAGATCTTATTGGTTAAGCCCCAGTCACATACAGCACACAACAGGTATACCGCAGGTCCTTGACAGAAAACTGGAAAAATTTCTAGAACAGTTGTTGTGGGTGCATTGTAGGAAATTCGTGTTGTGCAATAAAAAATACAGCCGTGGACCATTCTTGTGGAATTTTGTGCATTTTTTAATGTAGGTAGTTGTGGGTTCTAGGTCTGTTGTGGGATGTATATTGTTAGGTTGAGTGTACATATGTCATATATGACTTTCGTATTACCGGCTTCTGATCTGACTTATATATTAACACAACAATGCAACTTTCTAATCCACCGCACCCAAATGTACATCAGTTCCTTTCATACAACGAAAGAATTTTTGCAGGCCATTTGTAAAGGGGATTTAGATATTAATAATAATAATAAAAAAAACAAACAAAAAAGAATTTAACAACAGCACTGACTGAGAGGCACATCGCAGATCATATTAGTTTGTTTGTTGCTCTACAATGTTGCTTTTATGGTATCAGCTTACAAAAGGCATCCATTAATGGAAGGAGTTGCCAGTGTACGTTTTCCAACACTAATTTCTCAATAAGATGACAAGCTGCATTTTCTGTGTATTAACTTGAAAACAAGAGGTTTTATAGTTTTAAATCAGAAATAATGTGTTGCACATGTCTCACAAAATTAAATGTCACAGTAGATGCCACTGTACCATCGCACTATTGATTTTCACTTGACAACACATCCTAAATATTTCATTGCACACCGACTTCCTATACTTTTATTTTTCATTAAATTCTTCTCAAGAGGTGTCATCTGGTCAGGACTAGAGTGTATTGTGGTTGAAACACATGGAGAGTCCTTGGGGTCAGAGGTTATGGTGCCTATCCTCACAGCCCAGTGCAGTGTCTTGTATACCACAGTGGCCTGGAACACTTAGCACTCTGTACGTTCCACCTGTGCATCTATCTCTTTAATTTCCCATCTCAGGGATCACAACAGAAGCAAAGAATCATGAAAATGAAATAAAACTATTAAAAATAAGGATGAACTCAACATGAACTCCACACGTTTTCTAACTATCCTGTCAAAAGTGACTAAAATAATGAATGTAACAAAATGGAATAGTGAAACAAGGGGATAATTCCTTATTCTTCAATTGAAAATTTCATTATATAACAGGTTTTATTTTTCTAATCTTCAACCAATCATCATTAGGCATTTATTTTGGTTCGGAAAAAAAGCATATATTCTTTTTAATGGGAACCCAGTTTAAAGAGATTTCAACCAAAATCATCATTATGAGATTTAAATGCATCTTACCATCATGTTGTTTCAAATTTTAAAAAAATATATATATTTTTGCCCTATTTCAAACATCCAACAATAAGACTTGATTAGACCCTCACCATACTGCCAGTGTTCATTGTTAATAGACCCTCACTATGCAATTTTGCTTGCACCGTGCAGTCATTCAATCAAATTAAGCCTCCAATTAAATATGGAAATGTGGTTTGCAGTGGCAGGCTGTCTCAGAGGGGAGTTGATGGCATATGACTGGTAAGGGAGGGGACTCTTTTTATGTTTTGGTGGTGCTTGGGGAGCCTGTGGTGTGATCAATGTGACCTTATCGGGCCGTGCACATGGCATCGCTTCACTGGGTCCGGAGATAGGCTTCAGATGGCATCGTGAGCCTGCGTGCCGACATGCCAGGCTAACATGGCCTATATAACTGCTCCTGGTTTATTGTGGAGCCTTCCACCCCCTCCACGTCCCCTGCGGCCAGAGAGGTGCAGTCTTCCGCTATCGTACCCCTGGTGCCTGCCCACCCGCCCACCTGCCTGCCTGCCCGCCCGCCAGGTTGGCTGCGTGCCAATGCTTTTAGTGAGTGCTATCTGTCAAGGTATGAATAATACAGCCCTGAGGCTGTCAGCGGAATCCAAATGAGGTATACATCAGGAGGAAAGCACTCGACTTTAGCACCCCGACACGCTCCTGCCAAGACAGGCAATTATTCAAACCCAGCTGCAACCACGGCAATCAAGAGCCTGGCACCGGTAGAGCTGCGCTTAGAACTGAGAGAAAAGCAAGAAAACAAACAAATCTAAATAAATATTTAGATAAATAAAGAGGCACCTAAAAATAAAAAGGGGTCTGAAATGAATGGCGTTTAATAAATGTCGAGGCTCGTCTCGTGTTTGACGCATTAAGTGGAGGCTCTGCTATGTCTCGTCAGTTTTAATTAGCACTCTTCAGGATGAGGAAGAATGTGATGGCTAGTGTGTGGGAGGGCTGAATCAAAGCGGAAAGGACTGGCATTATGAAATGCTATGGAACAAATGCAAAGGCAATCACAGCTTAAAGAAAGCACAGGGGGTCATACTTGTACTCATACACACTCATTTTTACATTAATGTGATACACTGCTGAATTCAAAGAAATAAAAATAAGTGACTTGCAAACTTATAATTTATTTTTTGATCTTAAAGCAACTGTTTTGTGTATCATGATATAATAACGCACCTGGATATAAAACCAAATTTTTCTAAAAGGCTTCAATACTAAAATGAATATAGGATGTAGAATATTTACTTCAAGTGAGGTCTCTATATTGAGTTGTTGTTTTTTTTTTTTTTTTTGTCTATGCCAAAAGCCTAAAAAAGGACACGTGCAGGTATAGAATGGTGGCTCTCTCATTATCTTTGCTTTCTCATTAACAAATAATAACAGTGATGCTTTGTTTTCTACCTCCCAACACATGCATTATTCAGCCTTCACAGATTTGCTCATGACTCATTTATGGAGCAGCTTGTGCAGCCCAGAAACTAAATGTCACCCAAAACATCGTTGTCACACAGAACTGCTGTTGCGCTATTTGTGTGTGTGCGAGAGGGAGAGTTTGCGTGGGTGTGGATGTTGGTATGTGTCTGGGTGTGGGTGTGTATGTGCCTGCACCCTGTGTGTGCTCCCTGTCAGCACTGTGGGTGCAGTTGTTAATTCTATTTGTGTCTGATTTGTTTGTCTCTGAATAATGAGTGGGAGTCTTGTTCTGCTGTATCGAAGCATGCATGCTGTGTTCCCAGGTCTAAAACAAAGATATGGTGGGATTCAAGGTGCACAATTTTATCTCACGAATGGCATAAAGGAGTTCATTGATATGATTCTGCCGTTACAATGAAATATACATAATACGTATGTACGCAAATAGATACATCCATGCATGCATACCCGGTACATACAGGTGATGTAAAATGATAAATCCTAATGAAACCTTTTTTTTCTCAACATATTTTGAGCTAACTAACATTCCACCCTGTTTAATACAGTGTCTAAGGATAAAAGGTGATATGCTTGAACAAAACCATAGGAAAAATTAGCCTTTTCAATTATTTATTCAACAGAAATATCAATAGACGCAGTATTCTTCGGTGGAGAAAGTAAGCACACCCTTGGCCTCTTTACCTGAAATAACCTCTCTCGGACATTGACTTGCTGAAATTTGTGACCATTCTTCCTTCAAAGTGTTTTCTTGTATGTACAGCCTTTTTAAATCTCGCCACATTTCCGGGTTCAAATATAGGTTTAAACTAGAACATTCCATTCTTCTTTTGGAGAAAATCCTTGGTGGATTTGCTAGCATGCTTAAGATCATTATCCTATTCAAAGTTTCACGTCTGGTTCACCCTCAATTTTCAAACAGATGGCCTGACATTATTTTCAAGCACTCCATTATATGATACAGTATTCAAATTCGAATCAATGACTTCAAGCTGCCTAGTACCTGAGGCAGCATAGCAACCCGAAAACATAACATTTCCACGTGTACTGTGACTGTAGGCAAACGATTCTTTTCTCTCAGTCATCTGTCCAGAGCACATTATTCCAAATGGCCTGGTCTTTGCCTGTATGGTCAATGGCATACTGTAGTTTTGCTATAATCCGTTTGCTTTCTTTTTTTTGTAGTTTTTTTTAATTAGAGAGCACATGCTTTTACCTGGCACACGTGCTATGCAGATCAAATTTATCCGGTATTTCTCTCATTATAGACTGTGCAACCATAGGACGGTTGCTTGAAAATCTGCTGGGGCATCCAGTCCTGGTTATTTTGGCAGTCGTTCGTAATCTACATCACTTGTGGATGATTTTACTTACAGTAGAATTATTCATCTCAAATAATTAAGAGATCTTTTCAAACCTTTTGTGGGGCTGGTGGCGTAGCGGTTAGGGTGCCGGGCTCACAATCGAGAGATCATGGGTTTGACTCCCCGTTGGATCCCCACCATGCTAAGACCCCTGGGCAAGGTCTTAACCACAAGTGTGCCTCTGTCCACCAAGCAGTATAAAAATACTTGGAAGGTGACCTGCGATGGATTAGCGTCCCCTCCAGGAGGAGTTGAACTGCTAGTCGCTTCACGCTACAGAAACCGGGGATAAGCACCGGCCTAATGAGCCACTAGGTTCGGGTGTAAAAGCCCAACAGACCTTCAAATCATTTGCCTTTGACCAGACTCACAAAACCTGTTTTTAGGAAGACCTTACACAGCATTTTATATCTTGGCATGAAGACACCAGATACTTCAATAGGAAAGAAAACATCCAGGGACATCAGGTTTAAATAACACAGGTGCCAACTGCAGGAGGTTCTAATCAATGGCACCTAATCTGGAACACCTGATTCTGATTTTATGGAATGGAGGGCGTGATAAATGTAAGGATGGATTTTATTTTTTTGTTTGACCAGCCTGGTTCTATGTTTATTTCAATTAATAATTAACTAATTTTTTATTTCTTTTTAATTATTAAAAAATTAACTTCTTCTACAAGTTTCATACTAGTTGATGACATGCCATGATATTATGTAGAATAAAATTTCACTGCACAACAAACAGGTACGCTAATTTATTGGAAGAAAAATTCCATAGAAAATCTGTTCAACAACTCAAACATGTTGAAATATGTAATTTTTTTGTTGAACATAGAAATGAAGCTTGCGCGATGCTTCAGGATGTGAGATGCCATTCTGCTGGATAGGCTTATTTCCGTAAGCACATTATCATCAACGTGACTGGGTTAAAATCCTTTCTAATAGCTCCCAAGTGGTGCATTGACAAGGTGCGCAACTATCAACCTGGAGATCACCGGTTCAAATCCAGGTTGTTGCCACAGCCATTCACAAACAGGAGTCCATGGGAGTTAATTGGCCCAGATCTCAGGGGAGGGATACACTCCCTTCCCTGTCACTCAACAGCCAATCACGGTTGGCTATGAGCTCATTCATACGGTTTGGTGGTGGTTGTGTGATAGGGGAGGCAATATTTAACGGGTGGGAATTCAAACTGACAAAATTAAGGAGGAGAAAATGGGGGGGGGGACTTAAAGAAAAAAAGGTCTATTCAAATGAGTAATGCATTTCGTGGCAGTGTTAGTTTAATCTGCCAGCTAAAAATTAAGATACCTACTGCATATGGCACATAGAATTCTGTTTACATCATTAAAAATTTTTATTTAAAAAGTTTGTTTTATTTTATTACTTGAAACAAGTAACAATTTGGCTGGAAAGATAAATTAAAAGAAGTTACCATCACTCAGACATTCGTTCCCATTACAACGGTTGATCACCACAGAGTTCCCACATGTACTCGCATGGATGGGCGGACACAATGTTCGCGACACAAAAAATTAGATCGATGCTATACCAATTTCTCTTAAGTATGGTGCTTTGTGTGGTGCTAAAAATGTTTGCTAAAAAAAAAAGGCTCCAGAATTTGTTGAAGTATATCACGTTTATCTGTAGGGCCTGTATCAAAGTGATTTAAATTTCATCCTCTATTTCAAAAAGATTTGATTTCCCAAAATATCCATAAATTCTTAGCCTCAATTAAACCACAGCAGCATGACCCATGCAGTTACTAAGGATTCATGAATGAACACTGCAAGTGTATCATTGGTATTCATGACCGCTCATGCATATGCTTTATATCTAACTGGTCATCCACATTAAGGAAAAACTTGCGAACTCACTTGCGAACTTTCCAGAAATTGTTTTTGTCTCTGTTTAGAGCATATTTCATCTCCATTTTTAATAATGCATTTGTATTCAGTTAAACCCTAATATAAAAAAAAGAAAAAAAATTAAAAGCATGCACGTAAAATGATGAGTGTTTTCTATTTCCTCTACTCCTGCATGCATGCGCTAATCAATTTAAATCTGAAATCATATTGAGCATAATCCCTTCTGGTTATAGTAATGTGTTATCATGGTTTTTGCATGATGTAGTGTGATTGTATCAGGGTGTAGAGGTGAGAGTGAGCATAGTGCAGGGCGTAACTAATCCTTCTGATCATCAGCATGCCGCCGGGGCCTACCTGTTCCTCTGCTCCCCCTCCTCCTCCTCCTCTCCTCTCATTTTAGATATGTTTGTCATTCATCATCTCCTTGTTCTTCTCATACTGAGCCAAAGGCCTATCGGAGTGGTAATTTGTCTCCAGAGGCTGCTGTAATTCCAGTGCCAGCTCAGAGGGGCGTGTTGACCATCAGGTACAGGAGAGAAAATTTGTCAGTCATGTAGCCTAGAGTAAATTGGGCCCTGGCTGAAAGTAATTATTAAGCGCAGCTCTGAGTGGGTGGACTGCAGCTGAGGAAAAGAGGCAGCGATTTTGATGCTTCAGAACTAGAGAGGCTGTTTTATAAAGCTTGTTTTAAGAGGTTCGAATATTAAAAATTACAAGGACGCTATCAAATAGGTCTCCGTTGTTTACTTTGCTAGCAAACAGAAAACCCTATGGCATTATGTTTTGTGAACACAACGAGTAACACATTTACAGATGGATTACAGTGGTTACTCAGTGGTTGCAACATTTGCTTAAAACATTTAAACTACAGTGGCCCCTCAATGGCCTGGTGAGGTGTTCAGGGTGTATCTCGCCTTCACCCAGAGTTGACTGAGATGGGTGCCTGCCTCCCTGCTTAGAAAATGAATTAATAAATGAACTACAGTGCTGTTGCATTCTTGAATCTAATGGTCTGAAGTTGTTGACAGTATTTATGGCTCCAAGGCAAATTACAGGTTTTATTAATGCTCTTGTACTATCCATCCATCCATTATCTGTACCACTCATCCATCAGGGCTGCGGAGGTAGCTGGCGCCTGCTCGTGTACTAATATGTTATCATTTCTAGAGCTACAGTATATCTTACACAGGGACGTGAATAACAGATGTGCCACATAAACATACAGTATGCAGTTGTTGACATTCTGAAGGTCTTTTAGGTGATATTTATGTAGTATTTGTGTTATTATGTCATAAAAGTGCAAGAATCACTGCCAGACTGGGTTCCTGAACTGCATGTCTAGTCAACGCTTCCCAGAGAGCACCATTGCCTGCAAACATGGCGGCAACGCCCAGCTGACAGACACTGTTGGCGAATTATACTTCTCGATTAGGATTCTGAACTCCACTTGCCTGGGTACACTGCAACCTGTGCATGTGGCTGGAATAGACTGCACAGCTCATGGTCATTTCAAGTCACCAGACAAGTTACAGTTCCTAGTATTGCTTATAGTAGTGCTCACCAGTTAACATACTGGAGAGTGTTTATGTTGTTAACTAAAGGCACTAATCACCATTTGGATGTTCCTCGAGCACCTGTCTGACAAGAAGGAGTCTTCAGTGTCTCCAGAGGAAAAAAAAAAAAGATAAAATAATGAGAAAATGGCTAATTATAGTCATTATAATGTACGTGATGACAGGAACTAACTTGTATCCTAGATGTTCAATAACTTAAATTGTTACTAAAAAAATAGATAAATATGAATAATTGTATTACTATACTGTAACGGCAGAAGTATTTTATTGTATACGTGTTGCATATTTAGGTTTAAGAAAGGTCCAGTAAGTTTACAAGGTTTCTGTCTGCCTTTTACTGTGGTATTATTGGCTAAAAATAGAAATCATGGTGATCCAAAAACTTCGGCCAAGAAAAGGCAGCGCAGGGACTCTCCAGGGAGAATAAAAAATGCAGTAAGATGTATCTAAAGTGCTCTGAGGGAATAAGACCACTACAAACCTCTTGATATGAATAAAGATGCCACTTGGCTCTGTACTCACTGCAGACATTGTAAATATTCCCTGACTATTTATATGGACCAAAATAAAGAAGCTAATGACATGCATTCAGCAAGCATGTGAATGAAGTCATGGATAAGGAGCGTATCACACACATAACCGAGTGAAAAGTGTCAAAAGGACTAATTAACATATTAATGATGCCACCTTCCTACAGCGGCTTCTGTCGAATAGTCAAAACACTTTGATAAGCATGCAAATGAGGACCACAGAAGAAATTAGCTCGACCATGAATGGGAGAGAGGAGGACGGGAGGGGGTGATGGATTGAACGTTTGCTTTATTTATCTTTAATTATCTGCCAAACGGTGGGTGGTGGAACCAGAGTATTGGAGAGGTTCAGAGTAAAGCACATGTTATCTTTTGTCTCATCCCTTTTTCTACCTCATTCTCTTTCTCTCCTCTCCCTGCTCCTATCCGGAGATGGAAATCGATATGCCTGCGAGCCCGGCTGTCCATCAACAGTACAGTGTCAATCGAAATAACCGCTAGGCTCTGGGATTTGCAATCGGCAGATTCAGATCAATTCAATGATGGCACGGTTGAGACAAGGGCAGGTGATAATACAACATACTTGGATTTGATTCACTGCCTAGCAAGGACAAAAGGTCATGTGAGATCCCTGTAAACTAAATTCAACAACTGACCAACTCACAATAGGGCGTGATTTAAGTTACCAAAAACAAGTTCATATTCTCTAATACATGTACATTCATTTGAGGAGGTTTGAATTCTCTCAGCTGACACTGGGCAAAGGCAGGGTACACCGTGAAAAGCTCGCCTGATCATTATAGGGCAAACACACCCACAACCATACACACTCGAGGGGCAATTTGGAACAGCCAACTAGCCTAATGTGCATTTCTTTGGACTGAGGGAGGAAACCAGGTTTCCCAGAGGAAATCCATACAAGCATTCGGAAAGCATGCAAACTCCACACAGACACACCCAAGACCAGGATTCCCACCCAGAACCTTGTTGCTGGACACCACCAGACGTATGTTTATTATTTAATTTAAAATGTAACATCCCAAGTAGTTTACAAAAAAATTAAAATATGCAAGTAGTTGAATCATGTATACTGCACATGCTCCGTACTCTGGAAACTGTTTGTCCCATCAAAAAACCAAACAGGCAAAGTTAGAAGTTATAATATTGAAATCTTCTTATATGGGATTATTTTCAAAAGGCGTTCGAGTTTTCAAAAGGCATCTGAATTTAGGATATGTCTGCAGTAGGAGGTAAGGAGGTGCCAGGGCAGTGGCCACAAGCCATTATTGCCAGACATTTATAAGTAAAGTAAAGTAATGAAATCCTTACTGATCCGTTTCGATTCTGGTTCGGAGAATCACTCATTTCAGCATATTTTGAGCTAATATTTATAAGTCAAGGTCAATCTCTGAACTATACTACCAGCGGTAGTCTCATGTGCGTCTGCTAATTTGCATTTGTAAAAAGTGCAGTAACGATGACACAGCTCCTTTAAATATTAAGTAATTCACCATGATTATCTTTGCATAGTCTGCCTGAAGCTGTCAATTCCACTTTCAAAACACAAGGCATTCTGGGTATTTATTTGGTTCTAACATTATTATAAACTTTACTTAGTCATTTTGTATCTACAGTGCTGTATGTCATACTGTGCACTTCCAAAATCCTGTTTCTATACTTGTGAAGAATTACAGCATAAACATAAAAAAACATTCTGTGTTAGGATTTTATTGTAAGTGCTATACAGAGTACGCGGTCAATGTTGCACAGACTTAGGATACACTACACAGCTGCAACTGAGTTAGTTATTATACTACAGCCTTGTTGAATTCTCAGATGTGATTGGTTGAATGACCCTAAATGAATTTGCCATAACAGCAGCTCTTACAGTAGTTCAAGCAGTAATTTAGGTATACTCATACTCGTGCACTCATTCTAATACACTCTAATGCTCATGTGGAAGGAGGAGTACATGGGGGACTGTGTGGTGGATGCCTAATAATAAACAGTTGAAAAACATGCTGTTGTTTAAAAGTATGATCGCTGCAAGGAGATGTTTGTTTATTATTTATAGAAGAAGTCTCCAGTGTTGGCAATATGTGAAAGTCAGGAAGTTTTCCGGATAGAGGACGACGGGGCTAATGCAGACCCTATAGAGGTATTCTGCGGAATCCTTCTCCAAAAAGGCATGCCTGAACATTAATATTCAAACTATAATGAAATGTGCAGGAATATTTATGCAGTCAACTGCTTTGAAACTTCCTGAGGAGAATATTTTGCATCATAAAGCCAAGCGCAGAGTTTATGTGGGAAAATGTACATTTTCTCAGTCAGTGGGGTTCCGAACAAATGCCAGAACAGAACTTCTGGTAATGTAATAACAAAGATAAAATGTACAACATGTATCATCTTGGGTACAGGGCACTCACAGGAACTTTGGTATATAATGCACAGGAACAGTGCGAGCTGATCAGTTCTCTATCTGGGGATAGAAATACCCCACAGCATCCCAATGAATAATGCTTGATGGACGCTAACAGTTTGCAACGGTTACTTGGAGCAGGCAGTGTCATCACTGTGACGCTTAAAATTTTCTGAAAAATAAATCATAAAAATCTAACTGTGATTTCACATAGAATATACTATAATTTTTGAGTTCAAAAACATCATTACGTATGTTATGTAATATATACCACAAAGCTGAATTTTAAAAACACAACTTTAGCTACGCCGTGCTTAGTTCTGCTTAGGGTATACAGGGCTCACCTGACCTGCCTATGTAATGGTTAAAATAATAATAATAATAATAATAATAATAATAATAATAATAATAATAATAATAATAATAATAATACATTTTACTTATA
>JAOUQZ010000002.1:19917376-19929370 GCA_028564935.1 Neosilurus hyrtlii
AATAATAATAATAATAATAATAATAATAATAATAATAATAATAATAATAATAATAATAATAATACATTTTACTTATATAGCACTTTATATTGCAAGTAATCTCACAGTGCTTACAGAAAAACAAGAAAATAAAAAGTCCAAAAACACTAAATAATATATGATAAATACAAAAATATGTAAAAAAAAAATCAAAACAAAACAAACAATTAAATAATTATTTGTAAATCTATGAAAAAAGTCCTAATTTGCTTTTTAAGTTCCTGTGTACACTAAAACAATTATTCAGCCTCAGGCTTGGTGGGTGTTGCTAAAATGAATAGCCATCTTAGAGACTATCCACTAACATCATCCTCTCTTTTAGTAAATAAGGGTAATTATCGTACATTTAGGAATTCATTGGCTTGTCACTGCAGCAGCACTGTCTATGATACTTCTTTTATACTAGCTGCTTATACAGCATGTACATTAATTAACCCTAGGAGGTACATTAATGTAGACTATACCTTAGGGACAGAAGTGGACTCCTATTGTGTCCCTATTTTTGACACTAATCGTTTGTGGAAGGAGTCCGCAGTGTCAGTGCTTTGTAAACGTGCGTAAGTGCTTCTCCAAAGGAGAGTCATCAGGACAGAGGACTTATTGGTTTCTTAATGTCAAGAGAAAGGAAAGAAGAGCAGCTGATATCAAAACCCAGTGTGACTTACAGATGTTCCAAAGCATTTAATCGTAGCTATAAATGGAAAAAATATGATGAAGTGTTTATTTTTTAATACAAATTAAAATAATTTATAAGCAATTTGTTGTTATGTAAGATACATTTAAAAAAAAACTTCAAGACATGCTGTTATATGAAAACCCTTAACTTTGGGTGGGGGAAAGAGTAGCTCTGTGTTGTGTCTGCATCACACCATGACACCCTGATTATTTTCCAATAATAGCACATTCCCAAGTTTTAATTCCTTTTTTAGATTATGAGGTTATTACTGCATTAATAGTGACTAAACTGACAACTTAGTATAATAGACTCTACAAAATGGATTGTACATTACTGAGAACATTGATTTCACATTAGTTTAACAGAAGTTTACATTCGAACTGGAAACACGTGTGTGTGCAAAGAGATTTAAAATAAGCACCATCGGATATATGCCCTGTGGTGGTCTGGTAAGCTGTTCAGGGTGTACCCAACCTTTGCCCAGTGTATGGCTGGAATAGGCTTCAGCCTCCCCCTGACCCTAATAGTAGGATTAAGTGGTTTGGTAAATGGGTGAGTGAGTGAACATTTGTTCTATCATAACCATAAGCATTGTGCATTGATGCTCATCAGTCAGTAGAAGGTCACTTAGCATCAGTAGTGTCTTTCATCTCGATTATTTTCTACAGACTAATTGAAGTCATTTCGAAAATATTTTTCCTTTGCACACTGTACAATTATGACGTTAATATTTTGTCTGCAGAACTGGTACCATCTGCCTGTAGGTTGTATCTGAGTTATAAATGATGAATTGAAAATTGCTGTCAGATTCACACAACTGTCACACAAACAGTAGGCTAACAGGCATTATTTTGTTCTGCAGAATATCCTCTCAACCCCCCCCCCCCCCCCCCCAAATAATGATAAATAAATATTTACACATACACATACACATCACTGAAAAACACATGCCTGACCATTAATATGCAAATTGTACTGAAATGTGCAGGAATATTTATGCAGTCAACTGCCTTGAAACTTCCTGCGGAAAATGGTTTTGCATCATAAAGCCAAGCGCAGGGTTTATGTGGAGAAATGTATATTTTCTCAGTGAATGGGGTCCTGAGCCTGTAAAAATGCCAGAAAGGAACTGCTGGTAATTTCTCCTTGAGATGTGATTAGGGCAAGAAGAGAGGCTCATTTCAGACCAATGGCTTATAGGAAAAAGGGAGATATGGTGGGTGCATTTTGAACAATGGAGCTTAAGACGACATACAGGATTGAGGACTATAAACTCTGGACCAACAGCATGCTGCATGTGGAGACTGTTTATCGATCAGCAATGTAATGAGAAAAGTTAGCACCCTTTACCTTTGATGTCTTGCATATTTTCCACTGACGTGCCCACTCCCATCACAATGAGGTTCTGGGCAGCTAAAATAGAAAGAAATACATGTTGGGAACTTAACTATAAAGAATATGTGTGGCTCTAAACCCTTGCAAGCAAATAGATACATATTGCATTATTTCTAAATTTCTATATGCACACAAAGTAATCGATTCGATTTCTTCCCCAAAGCTACACATCTTTTATGATTGCTTCGCCATATCTCCTCAGTCCAGATACCAGTGCAAAGTCAACCTATATTTATACTGTCTGCTATCTCAGAGAGCACTACCACTAATCACATATTATTGGCATTATAGATGCCTCATCCTGTAGCTAGCCTTCATATCGATCAGCTGATTAATTGCGATCTTTGGGCAGTAAAATCAAACGATGACAAGTGCAGAATTTTGACAAGGTGCTGGTTTGAGTCTTTAATACACAGACAGAAACGTTTCTCTCTTTATTTCCCTGCTCAAAAGTTGAAACGGTGAATGTGTGCATATACTATATGTATGTTTATTCTATCCCTACCCACTGGATATGGCTAATTTACTACTAGAATATCAGCTCATATACCATTAGTCACCATAGGAAAAAAAAAAAAACAGTTGCAGTGGTAACTTGTGCTAAGCTAACTGCTAACATTATTTATAATAATTCGGATCTTTCTAGACATACCATAATACAGAGATTTTGGCACTGCCTAAAAGCGGACCCCATACACGTTATATCAAGATTAATTTATTTCACTAACTTGTTTATAGAAAGGAATAAAAATGAGGTAACCAAACCAAGAGAACATTTCAATAACACAAGAATATCATTACTTGTTTATTCATTTCACGTCATCAACGATGATTTTGCATCACGTGACCCGAGTATAATATGCCTCTTGGTCTCTATATTACTCTCTCCCAGAAAAATGTTCTTATGTTTTTTTCCTTTTCGATATATAAAATCTGCTGAGTAGAGATGCTTTAAGCATTAAAAATGATCAGATTTTTACATTTGTTTTTAGTGCCCTTGTCTCTGTTTTTAAATAAATCTTTCTCCATCCTATGTTTTAAACTTGTATGAGGTATACATACTTATGTTAGATGTGTCGCTACGTCTGACATCACACGCCCGCAACACTCTCCAGACCGCACATGCACATTTCATGTGCATTTTCTTGAGAAAAATGTGTAAAATTGAGGAAGACTAGTGAAAACAGCATCAGAATAACATTACAAACAAACTATTTCTAAGTATTTGATTTACTTTCAGTATCAATACTACCTGATAATAATGAAATTTTCAAAGAATGATGCAAGGTTCCCATGTGTACACGCATGGGACGGACGGATGGACGCTATAGGTTTTTCTTGATGTTTCAAAAGCAATTCGTCAGTTAGACGCTTCTCCTTTTCAATGGTGCTCCGCTCATGCGGCGCCCCTGCTAAAAAGCCACATTGAATGAAAGTAAACCACTGCAAGGAACAGGCCTCTAGTCCTCAGCATCACTTGATGCGGGTAATCAGGAATAAGAGTATTGCAACCAGTTTCGACCACTTGAAGGTAACATGCTAACACTATCCAGCCAGCTCTTCTATTTATTCCTAAAAGCAACAAATTTTGGAATGAAAGTATTTGATGGCAGTGGTGTAGAACATCCCATGTCATAGCAAGAAGTTCCAGGATTTGAGTCCCGGGCTTGGAAAGGGCATTCCCATGTGTACATGTATGGGATGGACAGACGGACGCTATAAGTTTTTCTTGATGTACTAACTCATTGGCTAGACGCTTTTCCTTATCAAACCCTATACTCTGGTGGCTTTCTCCAGGTACTCCAGTATTCTCCCATAGTCCAAAGACATGCAGATTAGACTAATTGGATATTCAAAAATATCCCCAAAGTGTGAGTGTGATTAGTTGTGTGTGTTGGCCCTGCAAGGGTTGGGCAAGCTGTTCAGGTGTACCATGCCTTTGCCCAGTGTAGGCTTAGATAGGCTCGAGCCTCCCTGCGTCCATAATAGGATTAATTGGTTCAGCAAATAAGTGTTTTTTTTCCAAGAGATGCAACTTTATCAACCTGCTGTGAGAAATAGATCTCCAGTCCTTGGCATCTCCTTGAGCCAGTGACTGAAAGAGTGAGGAGACTCTTAGCTAACACTGTGATAACTGGCTCTTCCATTAAGTATTTGATAGTTAGAATGTGTGTATGTATATATATATATAAATATATGTCTGTGTGTGTGTGTGTGTCTTAATTTTCATGAATTCAATGAAAATAATTAAAATTCTTTATTTTTCACAATTCAGTGAGCGTAGATATCCCTCTCATTTCTTCATGCCTCACAATCAGTTTGTATTCCGCGCGCGTGTGTGTGTGTGTTTGATCACAGCTCCCCTTTGCCGAAATTTATGTCAAGAACTTATCCTAATAAACACTAGCAATTCAAAGAAAGCCTGGTATAAACCACAGTGTCTTTTGTTTGCAGCTATAATAGACTGATGAAGTACAAGCAGCATCACTGTAGCCTCAGTAATACACCGTCTCTGCTGATACTGTACTGATCAAAGAAATAAACAAGCTCGCTGGTTCAATGCCAAGCACTGATCAGTCTTACAGAGCAGGCTGTGACAGCTTTCTTCTACAAAATAGTGGATTGCAGCTATTAAAAGCAGTGGAATTACAGTAAGAAGCATAATAATCCTAAAACATCTTGTTTCAAAATAACATTACAGCAAATATGAGTCTAACAATAGGCACACCAATAATATCATATAAATGGTATTGTGGTTAGAAGACATTGTGTTGAATGGCATACATAAAGTAACACTTTTTAGGGAAAATATTCAGATCTAATTAGGGTCTTGCATAGATTAGACAGTTGTAAATAATTAATTTACTTTAAATGGGATTTTATTTAAATACACTTGTATATTTCACCGTGTGAAATTCATAGTGAACAAAGCTCTAATATTCACTCCTGGACCATTTTATCCTTCATTAAGATCACTAGATTCACAACCATTCACACTCACACGTAGGAGTGATTTGGGACAGCTACTCAGCCTAATGTGCATGTCTTTCGCCTGTGGGAGGAAACCGGGTACCCGGAGGAAACCTATGCAAGCACAGGGAGAGCATGCAATCTCCTCACAGAAATGCCCGAGCCCGGGAATCGAACCTTCTTGCTGTGGGTAAAAAAAATCTACTAAAAGCAAATGAAAATAATTTTCAAACAACCCACAAAAGAACTGGCAGTTGTAGTTAGCCTGCTAATGACTCCCTCAAAAGCTCCATTAGGACTTATAGCTAGCTTCAGTCTGCTTCAGCATGAACTTTACATCATATAATTTCTTGCAATGGTCACCATATAGGTCCTGTACAAGACACTGCTAGAACACCATGACATGCTTACCAAGGCTCTAAAACATGAAAACTGTTTTTAGCAGAAACATGGAGAAAAATAATTATATTTGAGATGAATTATTAATTTGAAAATTGCTGGACCCAGAGTTCACCGAAGAGCCAGTCATATATGAAAGTGAAACTTCATGGTTTCCAGTACATAGGGATCCATGAAGTTTTACTTTCATATATGAAAGTGAAACTTCATGGTTTCCAGTACATAGGGATCACAAAGCTATGTAAGATTATTGGGAACTTTACCAGACATAAATATCAACAGATTATTGCCTCCCATTATGTGTCAAACCTACAGGTGGCTCAGATTTCTCATTTTTCTGTTTTTTGACCATTTGATGAACAAGCTGCCCTCTAAAATAGCTCACTTGTGTATTAAAAATGGATTGCAAGTGTCTTTGGCCTCAAGAATTTTTAGTAGCACTTGCAAATGTTTATTATTTGTAATTTGAACATCTTGAAGGTTTCTGACTCTTTTAATATGATAATTATTTATCATGAGAAGCACCTGGGAGTCTGGTACCATCATGGCCATGAGTGCAGAGGCACTACTGACCTTGAGTGATGCTTTTAATTTTTCAATAAAAAAAATGATGTTGTATTTGCTACAATATTATATATTTAGTTATAAACAAAATTTTTATTATTTTTCTGTATTAAATATTGTCCTAAAAGTGAACTTAAGTCTTTGCAACAAGACTTAGAGGATTAGAAGAAATTTCTTTCCAATACTGCTGATAGCACATATTATTCAGTACCTTCAGAGGGTTATTTTAAGTCACAGGTAATTAAAATCCGTTAATAGGATGGTGAGATACAGGTACATGAATGTCCACATGTGTGACAATTGACTTTTGTCAATGACTCTTTGTATATATACACACACACACACACATAATGTGGTGGGTGTGTTGTGTAAAAGAACATTTCCACTTTTCCACTTTGAACCAGATAATTTTTCATATGCACCAAAATTTTTCTCATGAATAAACACTGACAATTGCATCACATAGTCTACCTTGTTGTCTGTTAGTTGATTGATGATATCCTCTCTCTCTCTCTCTCTCCCTCTCCCACCCCATACACATCTGTGAGTGTATGGATACAGAGCAGGGTAAATAGCACTTTGCTCTGAGTGTATAAGGCTGCCCTGTGATGCTGCATGATCACCATTTAAAAAAAAATGCTGAGGTAGACTTCACCTATCACTGAGGAAGCAAATACTAGCCCTGCCAGCCGAGGTGACCAGATGTCAAGTGATTCAGGAGAATTCTTTCATTTTCAGTAACCACATAGTCATGGTAGATCTGGAGCCTATCCACTGTATACACCCTGGATGCTACCCCAATCCATTGCAGGGCATGCACCCACTATACACACAAATTAACATCTTGAGGTATTTTAGCATAGCCGGTTCACCTAATGGCATGTTTTGGGAGGTGGTAAGAAACCACATGAGAAGAGCATGTGAACCTGTACAGAGAGTAAACCAATGTAAAACCAACTAGTCCCACCTTGCAGCTATGGGGTAGCAGCGCTATTAACTACACCACCATGCTAATCGCTAAGTGTAATGTTTTACAGTAAATAAAATAAATACATTGCAAACTAATGAAAAAATAAATGTTAATAATAAAGGTTCCTGTAGGTTAAGGGATGTCAGTACACTTTGCAGCATTTGGCAGACACTATTATCCAGAGCAAATTACAATTATCATTTTTATACAACTGGGCAATTGAGGGTTAAAGGCCCAACAGCAGTGATAGAACCGCTGACCTTCGGATGAGTAACCCATTGCTTTAACCACTAAGCCACCACTGCCCAGCATTTCCGACTATAGCAGGCTGTAAATTGTTCCAAGGCATTTTGTCACAATAACAATGAGACATTTTCAGCAGCTGATATATTCTTTTTCATTACACTGATGATCCTCCCTTGTATTTACAGTAGGTCAAACTTATTTGCTATATGCCTGTTTGTTTTTCCCTCTGTTGTTTCATCTCTCAAACTCAGTGGGTGCCAAGTCTTGTAAACGTGCAGTTCACTCCTATTACCAAGTTAACCTTTGTCAAAGACTTCATTAATCATGCTTTCACAAACAGGATTATTAAAATGTTATTGTAACACGTAAAGCTACAGTACTCAGTGCTCCCAACTACAGCACTGATTCCTTTCCTGGAGCAAACAAGACCATTTCAGTGAGCACTCATGGTGGTTACTCACATAAATTGATAATTATATCTTCCCAGAATATGCTTTTTCCCCCCTTAGCTGATAAAAGAAAGATGAATCAAGGCTAAAAAGGGCAGCCTACAGAAGCAGCCATCGCAGTATCTTTGTACTACATCACTTCATAAAAAGGGCGTCATATTCACTAAATGTAGGATTGCAGGTTAATATACATGCTGTAGCCTTCAAGATTACTGACCTGAACAGCTCTTGTATTGCTGGTTCCAAGGGCACTACGGGAACAGAACGGGAAGAGAAAGGAAAATAAGAGAGATTAGAGATGGTGTGCCTTCGCCAACATTAATGGCACAAAATACATTTTCACAGCACTGAGATGATGAAGGGTTAGAAAAGGAGGTGCTGAAAATACCTTTCGAGCGTGTGCGATGGCGCTTGTCTGCTACATCCACCTCCATCTGGTGAGATGTGATCAGTGTGTTAGTGCCAGATATAGCTACATCCTTCTAGTAGGTAGATAGTTAATCAACACACATGACTGAGTACGCATAGAGTATGTATAAAGAACTGGGAGAGAAAAAGGGTACTAATGCTTAATTGACTTGCCTTTTTTATTTTTAATTCTTGCAAATCAGTTCTTAGACAATCACGGACTGGTTTTAGTGTGCAGACTGTTAAAATCATTAAATAGTAAAATGCTTTGCAAGAGAAAGTTTATACACAGTGAAGTACTTAGCAAACAATGGTTGCTGTGTTAGTAATTATGTATAGGTTAAAATAGATCATTGGAGAAAAAGAAAATTGTTAATGTGAGATGCAGTAATAATGCTAGGGTAAGTGCTGTAAGAACATGTTCAAATTATTAGTGTTTGACAATCATGCAAAATGTCCATTCATTCATTCATTTTCTGAGCTGCTTTATCCTTTATTATGGTCACGGGGAGGCTAGCGCCTATCTCAACCAACTCTGGGTGGATACAGCTCACCTGATTATTGCAGGACTAACACGCATACAACTATTCACACTCACACTCACACCTAGGGGTGATTTGTAACAGCCAATTAACCTATTGCATGTTTTGGGATTGAGGGTGGAAACCGGAGTATGAGGAGGAAACCCACACAAGCACCGGGGAGAACTTGCAAACTCCACACAGAAACTTCAGAGCCTGGGAATCAAACCCGGGTGTTCTTGCTGTGAGGCGGACGTGCTAACCACTATGCCACTGTGCCGCCTCATGCAAAATATATCTTTTATTTACTTGCTTGTTTGTTTGTTTATGAGATGCCGCAACCATTCAGCCTGCTAGTCCTTGGAGGTCCATAGAAAAATCAGTAACATTAAATGAGAATGATGTGAAGATCATCTTATTTTACCTGGCAAGAGGATTCTGTGAAGGAAGACATTCACCTTGTGCATTACTGACTTCTGAATCTAAACCTTTTGTAAATCTGTTGTCATCAGTGTATGGGTACATTATTCACTTTTATCTGCTTAAGTATAGTACGCAGTATAGACAATTACCCTTCATTTGTTCTACAAGGCTGTATAGGTTAGGTCGAAGGTCCTCTATGATTACTGTTATAGAGAAACGGAAGGATGGCTCGGCATTACCAGTCATGAGAAGAAAAAGTTCAATCTAAACACAATGTCAAAGGAATCTCTGAATCAGCACACACTGTCACGGATATTAGCGAGTGATATTGACTGTAGAATGCTGTTGTAGCCAACTGAAAGATAAAACTGATGTGCAATCATAGCCTTTGACATTGATTTATTAAAAACGGCAGTCTTTTTTTTTTCTCAAGGATGTTGTACTAGTGGTTTAATGAAAGACTCAACAAATTATGTGATATACATTTATGTACAGTACTGTACATATTTTACACACTGGAACATATGTTATGGTGACTAGACCTAATTTCTAGATTAAGTATAATAATTAAATACAAAAATGCAAACAAATTCATCATAATAATGTAGGAAAGAGATGGGGAGGGAACACTGTCCTCTTATTTAACTTCCTATTATTTATTAAGTCTTTAAAATGTCGATGTGTAATTATGAGTGTTCCTAAGGAACATGATGAGAGCATTGTATTGTGTTTTCACACCTATAGTTTGTGTGATTTGGTGAAAATCAAATTCTAAGTTTGCAACTTTCAAGTCCCTTTGGTTTGATTTCTTTTCACACAGAGAAAAATACAAGGCTGTTTCCAAAATCACTCACTACCCCTACTTGCTACGTAGCGATTTAAATGCGGAGGACTGTATAGTGAACTCAGTGGTAAAGTGTGACGCTACTTTCAGACACTACTCCTGTTGACCACATCCTCTCAAAGGTCTCGATGTGGTTGGTTTGATCTACACGGTTTGATCTGTTGGTTTGATCTATATACGATTACTGTGTTCACACCTACCTAAAATCGCACCATGAGGGATCTGAACCAATTTATTAATAATCAAAGGTGAAGCTGAGAAACACCCATAATTAATGTCTTATTATACTGTTGTGTCTATGTAATAACAAAGAATTCTATCTGGTGAAAATCTCTATTGATGCTAAAAATGTTACCTGAAATGAATGCAGGTTTAATTGCTCTTTGGTCCAGACCTTCAGTTGATCCTTAGCCCAGGGTGATAAATTTCAGATAAGAACCCCCCATCAAGAGTTCATCACTCCTCCTCCTGTTTCATTTTCTGAAATGTACAAAAATATACATGCAATTATACATTCAAATCTGCATGGAAATCGCATTTACGCTGTGAAGCATGTCGTATTAGCTTCTCTCTCTCTCTCTCTCTCTCTCTCCCTCACACACACACACACACACACACACACACACACACACACACACACACACACACACATACATGCACATGCACACACATACACACTCCCTCATCATGAGCCATAAAAAGTACAGGCTAAAATCTCAGAAGCTTGCACGGATCATTAGCTAAATTTGTTCTCCCTTCCTGTAGAATATGATAGATTCAGCTAATTGCTCCTTTTGCCAGCTTGGTTTCAAAGTGCAATAAGCAGTGATTGAGAAGGAGAAAACATTATGTATTTCACATCCAATATACATTAATAAGAGTTTAGGTTACACTTTCTAGGAAGTCCACATGTTTACAACTGTGATAATCATGAACTGTAATCTGGTTAAAATGGGTCTTGAAAGTGTGAGTGTGAATGGTTTTATGTGTGCTGGCCCAGCGATGGCCTGGCGAGCTGTTCAGGCTGTACCCTTTGCCTAGAGTCGACTGAGACAGGCGCCAGCGTCCTGCAACCCTAATTAGGATTAAACTGCTAAGAAAATGAATTAATGAATTGGTTTTGTAGGCATGTTTAAAAATGCTAAGAAGATCGCATGAATCTCTTATAACGTGTTCAAGGTATTTCTTTGATCATTTATAATTGCTTCTGATCATACTGTAAGCAAATACGCCTTTAAACTGAGTAACATTGTCCATTGTAATGCCTTGTGCTAGTCTACATAAATGTATTTACAACTGATTCATGAAAAACAATTACTTAATGAGTATTAAGTATGTAATGTGTATGTGACATCTTAACTGTTATATTGTAGAAGCAAATTTTTAAAAACTGTAAAAACTTTTAAAACTATATTACTGCTGAATCACAGTGAGTTGGATCTTCTGAACTTTACGAGAATAACTGTTTTAATACACGGCCTCAGTGATCTCTCACAAGCCCCTGCACTATGGTTATCACCTTGCACCTCACCTCTCACAATCACCTAACTTCTGACACATGCATCACATGACTCCAAGCACACTCGACTAACCCACCAGTATAGAATGACTCTCAGTTTTAACACTCATGGTATTCCTCTGTATTCCTGGCCAACTGATCCAAGCCATTGCATTTGCATTCTGTGATCTTTTCCTGCCTTATAAAGACAATTCTCTGCCTCACCTGTGATATTGAGCTGTTGTGTAGCACCCTTTTTTTGCATCTCTCTGATATTCTGTCTGCCTGATCCCCCCGAACTAGTTTAAGTTTTACACTGATGGACTGTGTTTGTGTACTGTACTGCTTTACGATCAGTAAAGCCCTGTTAAACAGCATCCACTTTCATTACATTCCAGCATTACCCAGAGTTTGAGTGATGAATAATATCTAATAGTATACACTTCACGGGACACAATCTGTTAATTATCAATTGTGTACTGTAATTGAGGTCGCTGTTTAATTTAGAGACATCCAATGAGCATGAGTTGAATAATAGTTTTAGTATACACTACATGGGAACACAACCAAAAAAGCACACTAAAACAAGATT
>JAOUQZ010000002.1:19931445-19942873 GCA_028564935.1 Neosilurus hyrtlii
TGTGTGTGTGTGTGTGTGTGTGTGTGTGTGTGTGTGTGTGTGTGTGTGTGTGTGTGTGTGTGTGTGTGTGTACTGAGAAAGATAAATGATGCATTCCACCACTCTCTGAATTCTCTCACTAGGATTTCACCCTTTTTCTGCTCCATTGTGGCTCTTTTCCTCTGATGCTCTCTCTCTCACACGTGTGCATTTTGTCACACTCTTTGTTGTGAGGTTGAGAAAAGCTAAGCACAGCCTTGCTGAAAAACATAGAAGCCACCTAACTAGACAAAACACAAGCGCTAGCGTGGAATACCACTTTGCCTTTCTTCCAGAAGCGAAACAGTCGGATGGTGAGAACATGAAGCCGGCTGTCAGACGCTCTGATTGTGGTCTGCTTGGGGAGGGGCTCGCTGGCTGCTGAAAGAGTGCAATAGAAGAAGCACCATGCTGTCTCGTCCTATATAGGCTGTGTGCCTGATTGTCTGCGCTTTAGTATGCAGCTCTCGAAGCAGACATTAATTCTGCTTAGTGAGTGGGCTGCTCGCATCAGCGCCAAGGCCAGGCAGAGAATAAGAGAGAGAGAGAGAGAGAGAGAGAGAGAGAGAGAGAGAGAGAGAGAGATCTAGCACACACATGGGGTCATGCATTAAACATCAGCATGCTTCCCTGTGGTACCCATGCAGCACTCTATGCCACATCTACTACACACAGATTCTTGTCTGTACTCAACAAAAGCGCGATATTCCAATTTTAGCCTTGAAATTGAACTTTTTGATGAATTATGATTGGTTTCTGCCTTTACTGACATCATCTACTTTCCAAAACATATGACTTGCTTAAATATGTAATGTCTGATACACTTTGGTGCCCTAATTCTCTCTTACCACATCTTAGCATGTCTCAGCATGGTTCAGGCCTGACCTATTTATTGTTTTTTTTTTTTCTTTAATATACACACTGCTGGGCTTTCTCTCTTACCTCAAGCCATCATTCATCCCTCTCTCATCTGTATCTCCTTTCACAAATCTCCTCTCGCTCCCTTTCACACCACTCACTGCAGAAACTGGGGTGATCATTGGCCTGTCTTGCTGCGAGGCTGTGGTGTCATTACTAATTTGTGTAATCTGAAAGAATTACCATCGGAAAAGGAGCTGTGAGTGGACCAGAGGGTCTACTCATGTCCACGCTCTGCCCCTTATGCTTCAGCTCTCCTCGTATCTCCAGTGCCCTCAACTCTCACTCACCTTCCCAACCTCTCTCTGGTGATCTCGCCTCTTGCTCAGAGACTGCTCCAGGGGTCTGAGATAGGAAATTGATCTGAGTGTAGAAGGGTCATACTTCTCCCAAATTATTACCAGGGTCCTGCACAACACATCATCTCAAAACACTGATACCCCTAGCTGGTTCTGTAGCTGCAGCTGAGCTGGGAATCTGTAAGAACCATCCAGAGTGTGTTTCTGTGTGGAGTGTACATGTTCTCCCTGTGTTTGTGTAGGCTTTCTCTAGGAACTCCAGTTTCTTCCCACTGTCCAAATATGTGCGAATTAGGTCAAAGGGCTACTCCAAAGCTGCCTTTACATGGGTAACTGGAACCCCAGTTACCCCGGGAACAACCTGGGTGCCCACTTTTCCACAGTTATTCTCATATCCGTGACAAACCAGAAGCTAGGGACAACCTGCAAGACACCACTAAAGAAGAACCGTCCATGAGCCACAAAAAAACGTTTGAAACGACCTAAAAAGCCTGATGGATGCTACTCTGCATACGTTTACCCTGCTACTTGACATAGATTGTGTTCAGAAGCTAAGTTGTGCCGGGAACAAGATGTTCTGGAACAATTTGCACCATCTTGGAAAGTGGAGTAAGTTGCACCCACAAGTGTCAGGTTGTTCTGGAACAAAGGCTGTTACACCGGGGCAACTTATTCTGTGTTCAAGTTTCTCCGGCGCAAGTGACCAGGTGGAAGCAGTTTAAGTTGCTTATCACTGTGAATCGTCAGTAGGGATTAGCTCCAGCTTCCCCTGTGACCCTGGTAGATTAGTGGTATAGATAATTGATGGTAAATAACTATAACTAAATACCTGAGTTCTTGCAATAGCTACATAACTGGGGCAATTCAAAGCTTCTAACATCATTTTTTATCTTTTATAATACAGTCTCATTGTACATTCTTACCATTTCTATTAATTTAGTCAAATCCAAGCATTAGTTTTGTGTCTCAAATATCTTCTAATTCTCGATTATTGACTGATTGATTGATTGATTTGGTTGTGTTTGGGATTTTCTTTGTTATGGTCAGATATTTTGTGTACTTTTGCTGTCAGCTCCTAACTTTTCTGCACCAAGCCACTACTTTCTATAAATACTTGGCATTGACCCTTGTGATGTATACCAGGTGCTCATTTTGATACTGCTTAATAAACTCATTTTTTTGTTTTGTCTCCACCTTGTCTTGTCACTGGTTTGTTACTTGATTGTGTTTTCCTGTTCTGTGTTACATTTCAAATAGTTTGTTTTGATACCTTGGTGTATCTCTGCCCACCATATGATATAATATATAGATTTACTGCCTAATAGCGAAGCTACTGATAGACGTCTCTGTTGATAGGTGTCCAAGAGTGGGTTTTCTTTTCACCACCCTTCCTTTCACAAGCTGATTTCCATGTTCATTTCTGTTGTATCTGTTTAATGAGTTTATGTTATGTTAAGCCTCTGATTTCAGCAATTGCTCAATGAACATTTATCTAACTGTAAGTTTGTCTGTCTTGCTGAACTAGAGTGTGTGTTTTTATTTTATTTTGCATAAGTCTGAATGGTGGTGTATGAGTCTCTATTTTTGGGGGGTTTCAATTTTATTGTTAATAATAAATCTGTTTATGTATTTATTTATTTGTTTTTCTTTTTTTTGCTGCCCGTCCACATGCAAATAAACAGTATATAACAGCCAATCAGCGATGTGACGGCTTTATTGAGTTTTCTATGGTGGGCAGGTGTGGATACCGTTGGACATTAGATAACCACTTATCACACTCCGAAACACATAACCCTATTAAGGTAAGCTGGAGCCTATCTCAGCCGACACTTGGTGAAGGCAGGGTACACCCTGAACAGCTCGCCAGACCACTGAGGGGCAATTCACACATCCATTCACATGCACATACATCTAGGGGGAATCTGGAACAGCCAATTAGCCAAATGTGCATGTCTGGACTGTGGGAGGAAACCGGATTACCCAGAGGAAACCCACACGTGCATTGGGTTGAACATCAACCTCTACAGAGAAACGTCCTCGCAGAGCTTGGGATTCAGACCCAGGACCTTCTTGATGTGCAGTGGACATGCCAACCACAATGTCAACGTGCTGCCATGGCAAAAATACATCCAAGCCATATTCCATGACTATGGTATTCAGTGGTTCAAATAATAACAAATTGACTTTAATTTATTTTCTCGTGCATTCCTTTTTTCAATACAGATGTTTAAAGTGAATAAATTCATTCACTGATTCATTTGCCAAACTGCATCTAGCTTCTTCAACCATTCACACTCACACCTAAGGGCAATCTGGAAGACATATTAACCTAATGTGGATGTCTTTGGACTGTAGGAGGAAACTGGAGTACCCGGAGGAATCTCGCAACCTCCACACAGCCCAGGATTTGAACCTTGGACCTTGTTGAATAAATGTATGAATTTTCCAATATATATAATTCCTGGTAAATTATAAACAAATTCTCATGGTAGAACAACAGCGCAAAGATTAATATTATTAACTAAAAATATCTTCTCCCAACAAACAAAAAAAATGGTTCTCTTAATCCGAGTCTGATGCAGACTATCATGCCTTGAAGGACTCAACCCCTTTAACCTCCAAACAAACACGCAGTTGTGTGTCTTCTGGGAGCTAGAGAGACTTTATGTGGAACTGCCATCTGCCCGCAGCGCAATTACCTCACACTCTAGTAATCACCCACACAATGCAAGGACGGCGGGGAAATTCAGGTGAGAAATGCCAGGCAGCAATCAGGCGATGCAATGGGAGAGCAAGGCCATTTTCTTTGATTTGCCTTCAAATGCAGGCGTCAGGCCCTTAATTATGAGCCAAGTGACAGGCCGGGCTGCTGAAAGCCTTATTATTCCAGTGAGCTGCGCTCAAATCAGTTTTGTATCGATGATCCTCAGAGAACAGGAAAAGTGATGGCTTGAGTCTCTGAAAAATAACAGAGAGTATGTTGAGAGAGAGAGAGAGAGAGAGAGAGAGAGAGAAAGAGAGAGAGAGAGAGAGCAAGCGGGAATGAGCTAGAAAGGCAGCGTCCAAAAGTAGGGAGCAGTGAGGATGATTTATGTTTAGCACTGTACACAGTAGAGATCCATCATCCTCTCTTACCAAATTCTGTATGAAAACCACAGACATGGAGAGTAATGCTTCTTGGATTCACAAGGTGTTTACATCGAAATTAAACACTTGGGAAGCTACTTGGGAACGTAACTTCAGTGTGCAGACATTTTCTCTATACACACCATGTGAAATGATATTTAGATTTGCTAACCAAGTGCCAAACAGTAAAAATTACTTCTAACAAAGCACTGAAAAACTGTAATTCAAATTATTTCAACAGCAGAAATTTGGGAATAATTTTAAGATGTCAATGAAAAATTTAAGGATTTTCATGCATCAGATCCTCTCAGACAACAACCACGTTGGCTGTATATATCAGTGCTGTTTATGGTACACTAGCTGCCATTACTAACATTATATAGCAAGCTAAAACCATTCGCAACAAATGACACAGATTGTCACCAAAACTGAGCAGCCATAGGATACAGATCCTCCATTCTTTTAGCTACATAAAATAACTAGGTTACATTAGCCTGGTAGCTTTCAAGCTGTCTAGCATAAACGAAACAAAGAATATTGAAGAATCTAAGGAACCCATCAACAACAGTTTTTGCTAAATAAATTCCAGCTAAATTGATCTCAATAGCGACTGTAGTGCTCTGGGTCGGTCCTCCAGATCCATGAATCTAAGCTTCAGTGCAATCAGAGGTAGATATATTGCTGCTAAATTATTATGTGAGCGAGGTAACATTCCATAGCTTGCAATAAACTTTTAATTCTCATAACACTTCTGTAATACCAAAATGATCATTATTTTTTTATTTTTATGGGGGGATAAATAAAGATAATCAAATAATTGGGTTAAACGTTAAAGGTTTATTCCAAACTGAACACTACCTCAATAAATAAAAGTACTGTTATTATACCATTAATGTTTTTTAGAGAATCTTGTATGTAGTCTTGAATGGTTATACAATGTTTTTGATGAATTAATGACCCAAAATCTATTCCTGATATTGAACTTCCACATTGTATGAATACAGCTTGGTACACTCATGTATTTAAGTTTATGTAATGATTTCCTCATTTAATCTCCTTTTTATAGTGCTTGTTTTAGGTTAAGTTTTATTTGATTTCATTCAGTTATAAGGTTTATGGACACCTGAGTGACTACAGTATGAGTTACTGTTAATAAACCATCAGTATTTTAGAGATACTATGTAGTATGTGATTGGATACACAGCACTGCTGAATTTTCTTTAACAGCAGGTCTGATAATGTAATCCAAACCATAATTACAGTACAGCAGATATCTGCTAATAATTAACAAAATAAAACCAGCTCAACAGACTGCATTTCCAACTCCGATATCTCATATTTTCAAACGTTGAGGTTTAAAGTTTGTATTTTCTATGAATTCAGAGTTTAACCTCACATGGATTTATTGTTATCCAAAATATCACTTTTTAAGCTAGAAACTGAACCACTAGCAGCGAAAAATATGTCATCCCTACAAAGTGGTGAAAATTTTGAGATTGGAGACTTGGGCACCGAAATATTATGAGTCAGATCTTAAAATATTACAAATCTTTCTTAAGAATGATCATGAATAGCAACTAAACTGTAATTAAAACATGCCAATAACCTATTGAAAACGATGAAATCTTTGTTTAGATCAAATTGCTGGCACCAGCAGCATTAGAAATATAACTTTTTTTTATTTTTGAAAATGAACATTCATTCATTCTCTGAACTGCTTGAACCAAATTAGGGTCGCGGGGAGGCTGGCGCACATCTCAGCCGACTCTGGGCGAGGGCGGGGTACACGCTGGACAGCTCGCCAGGCCATCGCAGGGCCAACAGTCACACAACCATTTGCACTCATACTCACAATTAGGGGTGATTTGGAACAGCCAATTAGCCTACTGTGCATGTTTTTGGATTGTGGAAGGAAACCGGAGCACCCAGAGGAAACCCAAGCAAGCACAGGGAGAACATGCAAACTCCACACAGAAACGCCCGAGCTGGGAATCGAACCCCTGGACATAGATGTATATATACATCTATAGATATATAGATGGTCGACTCCACTCATATAATAGTGCAGTGAGTCATCCCCACATTGCAGTGAGCTGGTAATACAGTGAGTTGACATAGACCCTTAAAATACTCTGTTATTCAACAAGGTGGCATGCTGGCGTACTGGTTAGCACATTTGCCTCACAAAAAGACTGTCTGTGTGGAGTTTGCATGTTCTCCCCTTACTTGCTTGTATTTCCTCCAGGTACTCTGGTTTCCTCCCACAGTCCAAAGACATGCACATTAGGCTAATTGGATGTCCCAAATTGCCCCTAGGTGAGAGAGTGAGGTTTGCGGGTGGTTTTATTTTACTTTGAATGCTTCGGTTTGCTTTTCTTATGTTCCCATGTAGTATATACTAAAACAATTATTTACCCCAAACTCAGTGGATATCATTGAATAGGTATATAGAATAAAAAATGTAATTTCCACCTAGCATTTGGCAAATAACTGCTCTGTATACAGTATATATAGATGCTGCCACGTAATCTAAACGGTTGAGGGTTCAAGCCCCAGTGCCACCAAGCGGACATTATTGGGCCCTTGAGCAAGGCTTTTAAACCTTAATTGCTCATTTTATAAATGAATTAAAAACAAAAGTCACTCTGAATATTTTCCTATATTAACATTTATATATCCCCTACAAGAAGATTCATGGACATCGGCATTGTATATGATATTTTCATTCATAGTGTCTCTCACAGTGTATGCTCGATGAAGCGAGTTTGACAGACCACTGCTTTTGCTAGCAAGAAGCCATTTTTAGTCAGGTTGGGATTTTGGCTGTTTCTTGGCAACCATAAATCATAACCACTGGATAAACATACATAACAAGCGAAACGTGTCATCCTTGGAAACCCATATGCCAGAAGCTATAAACAGTGTAGTCAGATGGGAGCCTCATTCACTTGGGAGTCTCGCAAAGCAGGACAGAGCGCCGCATTTTACACGGATCTGGCGTCTCATCCTATCGCAAATGTCAGTGTTATGAATAGAAGTGTTGGGCTTTTCTGTGAGAGAAGTAGCTCGACAGCCAAGTTTCTGATTTTTCAGTAATGCAGCATACAATTCATTGATAATGTTTACGTATATATAGCTAACGCTTTGAATATAATAAACAGGGTCTATATCCACATCTCAGCATGTTGATCTGCACGTGTGTGTTTGGATGAATGTATGGTTTGTTATAATATGTGCCAGTGTGTGATTCCTATTGTGGAGTGTGAACATGTGTTCCTGTGTGTGTGTACGTGTGTGTGTGTGTGTGTGTGTGTGTGTGTGTGTATATAACTACGTCCTGCTGGTAATGGCCCTGTGATGAGCTCTATTGTTCTGTGTGTGCTTGGCTGGGTCAGGCTGTAGGGAGCCAGATTGCTGCTGCTTCTGCAGCTCCAGCAAGATGCCTCACAGAATATCAATGACCCTGTGTGCAGACATGGCATCTAGTGCCCACTAAAGCCTGCAGGCTGCCTGCCCCCACAGAGCAGGGCACAGATACACAGGGCACACAGCAACCAGACACAAAGCATTGTTTATCCAGCTTGTAAACCTTGGCCTGATATTGATTGCAAAGTGTCATTTACCAAGAGCATACACCACAACCAGAGTCAGTTGATTACAATTTATTATATATTTTTTTCGTACTAAAACTTTGTAGAGAGGTTTAATATTGTAAGAATTTTTTTTTATGAATTTTGATGGAAATAACACCGCTTAGTAATTGGATATATTAAAGTTTATCTTCTAATTCACTCATTCCATGACATTTCTTTAAAAAAGATCATTTCTGTTTGAGTTTCATTTTCTGTTGTTCATTTATAAGGTTGATGGTCACAGTTGTGACAGGTGGGTAACCACAGAGAGAAAACCACATGTAAAATATTTAAAACCATTCATTAACTTAGAATTTATTGTCTTAAAGCTACAGTTTAGCTTTTGTTTTTTAATGTATTCTTTTTATTACTGCTCCTGGGCTCCCCCTTCAGTTTCAGAAAGCAATTCACCTTTAAACCACGTGCTGTATATACAAGTCGCACCTTGAATTCCCCTCGTGGACAGCTGTACACGTGCATTATAGTTTTCAAGCTGAAGGATACAGAACCAGCAAAGACAACATCAAAAGCTATAGAACCATGTCCATTGACAAGATAGAGTAATATTACAGGAGTTTACATTACGATGACGGAAGGTTTATTTACTGTGGCATCTGACATAAACAAAAAATAGAATGTCAGAAAGTTTTATTTTTGTAGAAATATTGTACAGGCAGTGGGCAGTGTCTGGTCTGCTTTTGAATATGGTGTGTGTGTCTGTGTGGTCAAATGAAATATTGTTGTTGACATGACATAGGCTGAACTGCACATAAAACACACTACGCAGTACAATTTATGACAAGGTAGCTGAGATCGGTTAGCAAGCTTTTTAATGTATAAGGCTTATTTTGGAGTGAGACTGAAAAGATCTGAGCAAATGTTTTGGCGTGAGATAAATTTATTTCTTTGCAAGCTAGCCTGAGATGGGAATGAGGTTAGCTTGGCGTTCAGCCTTTTTATCTCTGTTAAATCTCATCGATGAGTAAAATCAGGCTTTGTTTGGTCTCTTGCTTGGTCACTTTCTCATTCTCTCTCATTTTTCTCTTTCTGGCTTACTCCAACAGCATCTACCTTAAGATAACTGAGCTCGCTTCTGCTCTTGATCTAAAGAATGTAAAGCAATACGCAATTATTATAAGTTTGTTTTAGGGAAACACTGCCAAAGTTACATCGCTGGCATTCTAGGTGCAGAGTTGGAATAAAAGCCAAGCTGTTTTTACTATTACAAGTCAGTGTCATCCCAAAAAGAGCGGCAACTTGTACTCTAATTGAAGGGCTCAGTACCATAACCTGCTAAGTCCATACAATGAGGTAGTAATCTGACAATCGAGGTCCCTCCCAATAGGCTGAAAGTCACTCCAAAGTAGACAATTGCAGCTTTTAAATGGCTAAAATTCCAAATCATATGATAAACAGGGCTTAATTGTATTATCTGTAGGGTTTTTCAAAATCACAAATTTGTGACTTAGAAGGTTATGGCAGTGAGCCCTTCAACTATATGTTACATTTATACATATTCACACCTCACCATCACCATAATCTTCACCTGTGCAGGTTTCATCTTTGAATCTGAAGTTCTGAGGAGGACATTCGTCAAACTACGACAAGTCACGCCATCATCATATTTGTACGTATACACAGTTAGAATACCGCTCATAATTATGGTTGAAGGATGGTTCAAATTTGCCAAAACAAGCTTAATAAATGATCAGTAGAATATTCTGCAAAGGTGATATGAACCACTGTATGATATTTGTTTGTGCATCATAATACAATCTGTTTTATCCTGGCAGACATAGTCATTGTCAAGTTAATTTCAGGTAAATGAGGTAAAAGGATTTCATCATGTTGTAGAGCAAAACCAACTTTTTACTTAAAGTAATCTCTTGCAATTTCTTTTTGCCTCATTTTTGCCTGAACCACTTAATCCTACTAGGGTCTCATGGAGGCTGGAGTCTATCTCAGCCAACACTGGGCCAAGACAGGGTACTCCCTGAACAGCTCGCCAGACCATTGAAGGGGAATACACAAAGCAACCACACACTCCCATTCACACCTAGGGTCATTTTGGAACAGTCAATTAGCCAAATGTGTATGTCTTGGACTGTGGGAGGAAACCGAAGTATCTGGAGAAAACCCACACAAGCACAGGGAGAACATGCAAACTTTGCACACAAACTTCTGAGCCCAGGACTCAGACTCAGGACCTTCTTGCTGTGTGGTGAGTGTGATAATCACTACAACACCATGCCACCTAATACAATCTCACCTCTTTATATAAAGATTTTTAGAATAGTAGCACATAATCCATCCGTTATCTGTGCTGCTTATTCGTCAGGGTTTCGAGGAAGCTGGAGCTAGTCACATATGACTTTGAGAGGTGGGATAGGCCCTAAACAGGTCTCCAGTCTATCACAAAGTTAGTTTGCGTTTCTTTTTGTTTCCTTATAGTATATACTAAAACAACATACTAAGACATTTACCTTGCTATAACAAACAATTTAAAAAACTACATGTAAATGCATTATTAATATCAATATCTAATAATTGTGTGAATGGAAGTAAGAGGGTTACCAGATCTCATGGGTTACATTGCACAATGTGTAATATGTTTATATCATGTGATATAGACTTCCTGATGTAAGTCAGTAGGATTTTTTTTCCATAATCTCATTTTTAAATCAAAATTAACAAAAATGTTGTTTTTGCACTTCAAAAAATATAACTTACCAAAAAAAAAAAAAGCAACCATTTCCAATAATGGCCATAACACACCTTTCTCTCTTCTCACAACAGCAACTGTCCACCCAGCAGTGAGGGGGGAAAAGCAGCCATTATGAAAGGTTGGGGTGAATTAATGGGTAAAACTCTTTTGTTCTGACATAGCAGAACCAAATGCATTAAGCAAGCATTACTACCTGGTGTGAGCAGATATATTTGTCCCTCCTAAGAGAGAAAGAAGGGATGTCTGGATGAGATGACTGGTTTCTTAATCTGCCATGAATGCATGGCATGTGGACATTTTTGTAAGAAACAGATTACATTTACCAGCCTTGCTGTTAGTAACAGAAATATTAAGCAACTCGCTTAAGAAATAACATAAATTCAAATGAAGAAGCATATAGTAGATTGTGTGTACATGCAGGTAAGCACAAGCTTGTATAGTAGAACGACGATGTATAATGAGGTAAAGTTTTTTTTAGATTTTGACCAGATGATACTGAAGTGTGAATGAATACTCTTTAATGGCCCTTATTTATCAGTACAGTGGAAAAAACAGGAATGAACGTCTATCTGATTCATAAAATTATCTGTTATGTGAGCATAACTGATGGATCAGCTTCAGCTGTGTATGCCTAATATCCCATTCACTAAACCTATATATATATAATTTTGATATATATTATATTTTGATATATATATAAATATATAAAT
>JAOUQZ010000002.1:19945211-19960909 GCA_028564935.1 Neosilurus hyrtlii
TGTGTGTGTGTGTGTGTGTGGTGTGTGTGTGTGTGTGTGTGTGTGTGTGTGTGTGTGTGTGTGTGTGTGTGTGTGTGCATGTGTGTGACTGGGCTCAGGTGGGAAGCAGACTCTTGAGGAAGTCAGCAGATGGAGGTATGAAGAAGCTTCATGCCCTGCAGCATTGCTTCCTACACACAAGACCACACGCATTAAAGACACGTCTGTCGCCAAAACCCCACGTGTGTGTGTATGTTACGTTTGTGTGCATGTGCCTCCTTAACTGGCCACGTACACACCTCAGACCGCACATACTAGCATCTGAATTGGATTTCTTCTAACTGTATCATGTTACACAATTATAGCCATATGTCTTTAAATGGAAATCATAAAAAAACAGGTGTGCACATGTAAACCATTCTTTCTTTCCTCCTCTCTCTCTCTCTCTCTCTCCCTCTCTTTCTCTCCTGCTGTTTTTCCTAAAGGTGGAACAGCAGACAGGACAACCCACATCTCCATGGTTATTGGCTCCCCTGGCGTGCACACACACACACACACACACACACACGCACACACACACATGCACACACACGTACATACACACGCTGCCATACACATAACCTTAGACACACATACACTTGGATACACAACCACTGGCACACACTTTTCACCTTCCTGTTAGTTTGAATCCAACATTTGTATCATCTGACGCCTGCTAGCTTGTCTCTTTACATCTCATATTTCAACATGACTTATACATGTCTACATGTTTGAATTCATGTCTTCAGTCTTCTACATATTTCCACACATCTCGTTATACCTCCACATGTCTCCATACATCTCCTCACATCACATATTTGTACACATCCTCCTATGTCCGCATATCTCTATACATCTCCACATATTTTTACACATCTCCTTATCTCCAGATGGTTCAATACATCTCCACATATGTGACCCAGTCTGGCAAAATGAGTCACAGTGACCAAAAATTCAAAATTAAGTTAGCCATACCATTTTAAAGCTTAGAGTCTCCTTTTTTAAATGGAATGGCTAACTCAATTTTGAATTTTTGGTCACTGTGACTCATTTTGCCAGACTGGGTCACATATGTCCTCACAACTCCAGGGAAGAGGAGTCACATGTCCACTATCCTTACACAAGTCTCCAAACATCTCCCCATATTCTGAAGCCTTTCCATGCATCTCCTTACATATGTAAATGTCTTTGTGAAATACAGCACACTGACACTCTAAACCATGCATATTTACATTTATAATATATACTGTATGATATGACTCATAGCTCAGATCAGACTATCAGGTGGTCTATATTTTACTGCTTGGCATTCAATTAGTATTGCTATACCACAGGGCTTAAAACTGTATCATTGTCTATCTATGAGAATATATATAGCTATACATTGAGATATGTCTGGTTTACATGTGGAGATCTATGTACTGTATATCACTTTGCTGTCTATCTAATGAATCCTTATTTAGTATGCTACAGCAACCTGATAATACTTCTTAAATCTATGGAAAGTGTATTGCATGCTTAATTATCTGAGTGTGTTTTTTCAGCAAAGTTCAGAGAGAATATCAGTACTCTATAAAACAGAAAAATAGTACAATGTAACCAAATACGAGTCCAAATGTGTTCCAAACAATAACGTATTATTCTTTCTTTACTTCTTCTGCTTTACCTCTTTAGCAGTCTGCCCAAAACACCTTTATGGCTTATTATTGTCAGATGTAATTTATAAACTAATAATGTTCTTATTTTTAACCCTAATTTAACCTGGGTTTACATTTGGCCAAGATTTAAAAATGCGCCGCACTCAACGATTTATGACCTCGTTTGGAGCACAATTGGGGTATGAAATAGAGGCAGAGTGCATCCAAGAGATGAAATCGTGTTTCCAGGTTCATCAAGACCCCTACAATGGCGCATCAAGGTCTGTTAAGCTCTACTATGATTCCCACGTTCCATCGCATTTGGCGTCAAGTCGTAATAATCGTGGCAAAAATTTTCTCAAGATTATCATGAATCCACCATTCCCACAAGATCATCACATCACATGATTCGATCCCACAACCCCCTACCCTCATCACGATTCTCTTAAATCGTGGATATCATGGACATCGTGGCCCCAGTGTTAACCCATATTTAGTCTGTAGAATTTGGCTAGACTACCACATCATTTCTACATGTAGTATGAGAAAGAGGACAGTTATGACCTCAAATGATACAGTTGAGCTTGAGGAACAGTAGACATTGAGAAGTTGGATAAAAACAGAAATGTTCGGTAAACTGTTGTTTTTTTGTTATTTTAGTATTTACCACGCCCTGTATTGGCCTGGTGAGCTGTTTGCCTTTGCCCAGCGTTGGCTGAGATAGGCTCCAGCCTCCCCAAGACCCTAATAGATTTAAACGATTCAGCTAATTAGTTATATATATGAATATTTTTGGGTGTTTCCTGGGGCGTTGTAACATGGTTCACATACTATGAACGTCTTTAAACAATCCTATATAAACCACGCCCTTTTACAGTTCAAATCCAAAATCATTAGTGGTTTTATCAAGGTGCTGATTAGACGGCTATAATACTGTATCTGCTGGATAAATTGAGAGCTCTGCATGTCCAGTTTGTCTCTCCCAACCGCTCCAGCACATTGCAGTTTGCAGTTTTGCCACTCTCACTTGCCCAAGTGTCTGGAGCAGCGCCTCTAGCCAAGTAAACAGCCCTGGGAACGGCTGCGATGCCCCATCAAAACAGCTTCAGCCTCAATTACGCCTCATCTCAATCATCCCCTCTTTCAGCCACACTCAGGCTTACACACACACACACACACACACACACACACACACACACACACACACACACACACACACACACATGCCCTGGTGGC
Organism: Neosilurus hyrtlii; assembly: GCA_028564935.1. Taxonomy (NCBI): domain Eukaryota; kingdom Metazoa; phylum Chordata; class Actinopteri; order Siluriformes; family Plotosidae; genus Neosilurus; species Neosilurus hyrtlii. The sequence continues at coordinate 19,948,103 of JAOUQZ010000002.1, forward strand.
TTTGATGCAGGCTGAATGGAGTGCTGTCATGCTGCTGCTTTGTGCCTGGGCTCCTATTATTGTTTCTATTACCAGTTTTGTTATCATACAGTTAAAGATATCCCCCATCAACCAATCTTTCCCTGCACTCTCCCTGTCCCATTTTCCTCTTCCTGAGAAGCTTCCTGTGAGGCTTCAGCTTAGAAAAATAGCACTCCCCCCCACCAACCTAGATTTTATTCTATTTTATCAGTTTTTCTATTTTCCAGATCCCGGTAAAGTGCAGGGTAAAGTCCTTCTGTCCGTTCTAGACAAACGACCATAAATCACATACTGTAGTCAAGTATTTTAATTGCTAAAGCATAAAATTTCTCCCAGATCCTTTGTCCATACTAAAAGGTAAATTTACATCTTACAGTGTGCCTATAATGAGACATAGGATTTATTAAATCATGTATAATTGTGTGTAATGTGTGAAAGACAAAGCAGCCCAAGTGGGGATAATTTGCGTATAATAATGGAGCAAAATCAGCTTGGCTGAGCAAGCAGGAACTGGTTCCCTCGTAACCAGCATACCCTGAATTCTGTATTTTGATAGATTTCCACCTATAGATCACATCTAAGAACAGATCCTCCTCTGAGGCCACTAGTTATTAGGAATAAATCCCGCAGTAATCACTGGCAGTTGTAGTTTTTCCAAAGGTACAATGACCCTGTAGAACAAAATAAAAACAACAACAACCAAAAAAAAAAGAAAAAAGGTCTCCTGGCTGTTATGTTTACTCTCCCACTCCTGCACAGAGATAAAACAGAGCCACATCCCTCAGTAATCCCTTCAGAGCATCCTCTTTGCTCATTAAGGCTTCCTTTGAAAATGTGGAAGCTTGCTTCTATTCAGTGTCAAACCCACTGTCTGCTTCTGCTATTAAAGATGCAATCTGTGTTGTTTTTTGTTTGCTTGCCTGCCTCTCTTCCTCCTTTGCCTTTGTCCAAATGTAGAGTTGGGTTGCCCTGATTTGAAAATGTCCTTTCGCATCAACCATGTGACTTTATATGCTTTAAACTGGTACGCATTCCCAGGTTATGCTCTTTAGCTGCTAGATGCCAGTGAGGCAGAGTAGCAAAAATCAAAAACAGGGACTGGCAATGCCTTCAATCATGCCACAGGCTTCCAGTCACACTTCAGCAGGGAAGGAGTTAATTGTCATATACACACATCTGTCTCTCTCTTTGTTTTCTTTTTCAGTAATGTGCTAGCAAGCTGCAATTATAAGTCTCCAACAGACGACTGAAGAATATGAGTCGAGCAGATTGGTGCCAAGGCTTTGACTTTCTGCCAGATCACCCTTAGGGTAAAAAGGGCATCAGGGGCAGGAGGCTGGTAACAACCAGCCACATAAAGCCTTGCCACCAGAGAGCCACACAAGGGAGCTCTCATCAGTCTTTGTTTATGGGGTTAGCGTCATCTGGCAGAGCGCACTACAACAAAGAGGTATTGCACTGCTGATTCAGAAAACTGGTCATGGAATGTGAGCAATATTATTATGAAATATTTTGTCTTTTGATTCAATACAAACCAACCCCACTACCAGTGCAGTCAAAGATTAGTACTGAAATGGTGTACCATTCGCAGTGGTGAATCAGTGGCGCTGTCCAAGGTCCTTAAACCATCATTTTTACTGACTATTTGCAGTTGGAGATTCCAAGCACTCCTTTATTCCTGGAGTAGCTCTACTGCTGTGGCATGAAGATAATCTTATTTGAACCAACCATTTGTTCACTGCATACAAATAAACAGTAACAGCTCTCATAGTGCGGTATGACAGATCCGAAGTCCTTGAACCATCACCGTTACTGTTGCCAAGGCATTTGACTAGACATTCAAAATTAGGTAACGGCAAAGTAAAAATGGGTTATAATGAAAATCACAACATTCCAGTGTCAGCCAAAGGCTGCCTCTTCTTGCAATTTCCTTCAACTGTACTTCTGGTGTGTATCTATTACATGAATATATGAGTGTAGTTTAAGGTATACACATAGACTTTAAGGACTCCTATGCTACCTTTATTTGGCTTTCAATGCCATTTTAATAAGTACACTATAGGCCAACATTTCATTAAAAAATACACACTAAAGGTAAAATAAAAATATGTATCCTTGAGGAACAAAAACATACATAGGATTTTTTCTAAAAGCATTCCACAATAGTCTCCTTACTTATGCAGTGTGTTTCCCCTAACATCTTAGCACTGGTCATGTTTGGATAGCACTGGCGAGTACAAAGATTTATTATAAGAGTCCACATCATTCATATGTTCATTCATTTGCCGAACAGTTTAATCCAACTAGGGTTGTGGGGATGCTGGAGCCTTTCTCAGCCAACTCTGGGCGAAGGCAGTGTACACCCTGATCAGCTTGCTTGACCTTTGCATGGCCAACACACACAACCATACACATTCACGCTCATACCTATGGGCAATTTGGAACAGCCAATCAGTCTAATGTGCATGTCTTAGGACTGTGGAAGGAAACCAGAGTACTTGGAGGAAACCCATGCAAGCAGGATAAGAACATGCAAACTCACACAGAAGTGCTCTCGCTGAGCCCGGAACTCAAACCCAAGACCTTCTTGCTCTGATGCAATACCATGTGATTGCTCATGTGAAAAATCGCATCACCTGCTTAAGCCGCAAAGCAAACAAGTACTACTGAAGCCAGTGCCAGGAATTCTACCTCAATACACTATGAGGCATTGCAGTGGAGTCTCTGTTTCATCTGATAACCATTGTAGAGACAGCTAGTGGAGAGAGCCCGAATATATCATTGCCATTCAGTGAGGATGGATGGCGTCCATGGATGCTCCCTTTCCTTGTTCTTCCATTCTGAGTGAGCGACAGATGATTGTAGCTTGCCATCACGGTCATTTTAATCAGTCTTTTCACACTTCATCAGGAATTCATTGCTCGCCTTTAAAACATTGTTTCTGTCTATTATCAGCAGAGAACATAACGCTTCATTATACATGCAGAGCAGCTCTGCTTATTCATGTGAGTCTGGATGAGATGCTGAGGACTTGGGGCTTGGATACAAACACAGAAAGACACACACACATGTTTACATATCTTGTCACAGTGAGAAGAAAGGCTTCTGGGCTAAATAACAGTTTAATGGCACTGATCCGATACCTAGTAACCTCTGTCAGGTCAAAATAAGAAAAAAGTCATGAAATCCTGGATCCTCTAACAAATATAACATTAACATTTTGCATTTTTAGTCAGGATTAATCCTGATTAATATTATAATTACATTTTATACTTTAGTAGATTTATTGTTTATATTGTAGTGTAAGTGATTTTTGTGTTTAATATTTAACTGTTTCATATACAGTGTGGCACAAGTGGTGTAGTGGTTAGCACATCAGCCTCATAGCAAGAAAGTCCTGGGATCGAGACTCAAGCTAGGTAAGGGCATTTCTGTGTGTAGTGTTTGCAGGTTTCCTGGGGGGACTCCGGTTTCCTCCCACAGTCGAAAGACATGCACCTTAAACTAATTGGCTCTTCCAAATTGCCCCCAGATGTGAGTGTGAGTGTGAATGGTTGTGTGCGTGTGTTGACCCTGCGATGGACTTGCAAACTGTTCAAGTTGTACCCCACCTTTGCCCAGAGTCGTGTGACCCTTGTAGGATTAAGTGGTTCTGTCCATGCTGCATAGCAGAAGTACCTTGCACTTTATGAGTGCCCATCCAATTTTCCAAATTCTGTGTGGAGTTTGCATGTTCTACCCGTGCTTGAGTGGGTTTCCTCTGGGTATTCTGGTTTCCTCCCACAGTCCAAAAACATGCATAATATACTTACTGGCTGTTCCAAATTGCCCCTAGATGTGACGTCACTTTACATATAGTATTACTTGTAAAATCGCCACTGCATTTATATTTCATTTTATATATTTTTGTATTTTATATTTTATTTTATATTTTACATTTTTATATTTATATTGACCTTTAACTATAAAGTCCTTCAAATAGTTATAGTTATTGTCATTGTCCTTTTTCTTTTTCTTTTTGATATTGATAGTTTATTCTTCAAATTTTAGCAAAGTCATAACCAGCATTTTACTACATATTGTACTATGTATGATTTTGTACGTGACAAATAAATTTGATATTTGAGAGGCAGTGTGAATGGTCGTATTTGTGATTGCCCTGCGATGGCCTGGCAAGCTGCTCAGGGTGTTCCCCTAATTTGTTACCTTAATTAGGATTAAGCAGCTTAGAAAATGAATAAACACATATACTGTGTTGTGCATATAGCTATGACTGGATCATGAACCCTTGAAAATCCATTATGGTAGAAGCTGTTATCTGATCTTCTTCTTACTTATAATGACAGTATTTTTAAAGCACACTGTCATATGAATGTGTACTAACTTACAAGCAGAGCTTGTGGAGGCATCAAGAGGTCAGAGTAGAGGCCAGACAGAGTCGTGCAGAGACAGAAAGAGAGAGAGAGAGAGAGAGAGAGAGAGAGAGAGAGAATGCCATTAAGTATCTGCTACTGTCAGACACAATCCACATGACAGGTGTGGCCCTGCAGTCACGCAAGCAGTGCAGGGTAAAGCAGAGCAACACAGCACCACACACATGATTGACACTTACAGCCAGCCAACACCAGCAGTACCAGAGGGTGGAACCACAGCCTCCACCACCGCAGTGTCACAGCAGGAGCAGTCAGCCATAAAATGCATTTGTACAGGCCGGGTAGTCAACAAAATGCCTCAGCACAACAAGACTGTGTTTTCTACTCTAGACCATAGTGCATAGTTTACTGCCTATAATACATAAGCTTCTCTTAGTGTTTTAAAGGATAAAAACTGCAGATGGAATATCAGGGATGTCTTAAAGACACTTGGTATTCGAAGAGAGTTGAAGAGATTTAATCACATGATATGCAATAGTGCAGAGAGATACGCTAGAAAAGTCTTAAACACCAGGACCTGGGAGTAGCAAAGGATATTATGTGTAACTGAAGTGGTAAGAAAATATCTCATGAAAGTGCACGTTGACATATTTGATCAAGATACCAATATTACATCATCTTATACCTCAGCACTTCTCAACGATTCAACAACAAACTGTCTTGAATTTTTGATTTCTGATTGGACCAAAGGTATTGATAAATTTTTGATTAGAGGATCTGACAGTAGTTCCAGCTGCAATGGAAAATTACTGGTTTATATTAATGTGATTGTTCATATGCATATAATTTCTGCAATAACAACTCATTCAGAGAGAAGTGCATCACGTACGCACCACATAATGAATAATAAACTGATTTCAAAATGTTATGCTATCTAACATTAAATCTGTACACTACATGATGGTTATTGTTAAAGGGGCCTATTCACTTCCCAGGTATATTAAATAAACATGAAATACAGTATTGTCACCTTTTTTATTGGAAATAAAATGGATTCCGCCACAATATATCTTTCAGAAATCATTTGCTTACTCTTTTACACGAGCGTCAATGACCCCTGCACCAGACACAATGATATTGCTAAACATCCACATCTTCTTTTATGTCTCTTGAAATTGTCTGCCTTCTTAAGTTTCTTAACACTTAATCTTGGACTTTTCTACTTTCTACAAATCAGTGTTGCAATGCCAAATTATTTGCATGCACGAGATCATTCCTCCGATTATGCGGTCTTGTTATTGTTATTGTAAACAGCCACAGAACCAAGACAAGATGTAAAACATGTGAATAATAGATACCAAGCCTGTGAGCTGGGGTGGTTTCTCCAGGAAAAACTCTGTATTCAGCAAAAAAAACTGATAATGGAAGATAAAACACATTGACTATTCACTAGTGAACGGGTACCTTTGTCATTGGCTTGTAGCAGTCAGGCACTGTATGGGAAGGTCTTAAGGATCTTTCAAACCTTGTGGTAACATAACAAATTCCACAGCTACTGTAAAGTACTTCACTATTGGATGTTTTTTATAATATTAACTACAATTTTACTTATTTAAACCCTTTCACAAAGAACCTGTAAATGTTTTTGTAATATGAATTTTGCAGAGCTACGACAGAAGGGACTGGCGTAGGTTTGGGTAAGGTGGCTTTTAAAGTTCTGTAATTGTTTTCACATATAAATATGTGTTGTATATCAATCGTGAGGAAAATAGGACAGGTCTAGGATAAATCAAGCCAAATCATGAAATAATCCATGTACAATTTACTTGGTTTATGAACGAATGCCGTATATATGTTATGTTTACATGCTACATGTTACACATACGTACATTCAATCTACGTATTGAATCTACAAATCCGCACACAATCATAGGATTATTGTAAGAAAATCATACAATTCTGAAATGATTAATTTCGGCTAGCTAATTATTCATAAATTTGTATCAGGATAACGTTAATTTCTTACATATTGCTCAGCCATATGATGTCTCACCACAAGATCAATAATGGGGAACCCTGAAATCACAGAAAATGGTACTGGTAAACACTTACAATTACAGATTTGATTTACATAAAATATTTTCTCTTAGTCGAATCGAATACACATTTTGACAAATTCAGCAAATATCTCCTCATGGTCTGCTAGCTGTCTGTTTCCATGTGTGTGCTAAAAGAAATGTTCATATGCCACTCTGACTCTTTAGATGGGACACAATAAAGTGGCTCAGAGCAAGCCACACAACACTATTCCAGCCAATCAACAACAGGGAGTATTTACTCTTGTGCTTGGCACAAATGTACCACATTGCTGATTGGCTGGAGGGAAGATGGGATGTCACTGTTAATGCATTTGCTTTTTTAATATACATCTATGCATGTATTTATTTATTTATTTATTTAGCTTCTGAAGCGAGGCATGTATTTATTTGGATGTTGAGTTCACTTATCAAAGATATTTCTCCAGAATCAATGTCCTCCCCTTTAAAAGAGGTAGAGGTTAATCATAACTACACAGTGCACCCTTCATGCTCAAAAGGATCCAGCCAGATCTCCGTCACACCTGAGCGCCAAGGGCTGGGGATGTCTCATCACAATCCTGACTACAGAGCAACTAAAACCTGTAATCAGAAACAGCTTTAAGGGATGGTGTTACTGCCATTAGTGAAGGGAGAATAAAAAAAACAAAGGGATTGTAAAGTATTGTTCAAGCATCATCTGCTAAAGGCAGCTATATGAAATATTTATTAAGAACGTCTCTACATGGTGCAGAAAACATAAGAGATCCAGAGCTTTAATGCGATGTAAACCCTGCTACGCTTTCTATTTTCTCGTAAAGATGTTGGCATGATTATACAGTACCTCACGAAACCCTCTGCAGTTATTCCAAACTCACAGCAACCGTTCCTAACACATCTGGCTTTGCGTTTCTGCAAACATATGCCAAGTAGTAATGAGCTCTAAAATGCGAACATTACTTATAATGTCAGAACTATACAAATGGGAGATTCTGTATTTTGTCTTTGCACCAGGCTTGGCTTTCATGCCCTGAAAATGTGGTGTGTCAATAATTATTTCATACTCAATTCTCTCCTTGCACAATTAACCACCTATTCATGTTGCACTGCTGCCATTTTTTTATTTTTTTTTATTTTTTGTCCCTAAACCTCCTAACAGAGCGCAATTTCTCAACACTTGGCTCAGTCAGGGCAATGATTAGTGTCTTACGCAAGACGGAAATGAGCTCGCCACGCTTTGCTGTACCGAGCTATTTTGGAACTGAACATAGCAGAAAATGTTGGGAAGCGCTAAAATAACTGGGTCAGAGCCGAGCAGGAAAGCACCTTTATCTTGGTTCGGACAAAGAGGATACAGAGAACAGACAGAACACACAAAATACTCATCAGCATTATACAAAATGGCTGAATGTTTAATAATAGCAGTTGTATGATATTTGCAGAGAATTTGAATTATTACTTTTTTTTACTGTCAGTGTTGTTTAATGTGGTTCTGGATTCAATTTCTTATTGGGCTACGGGGCAAACAAAAGGGCCTACTGAGAGGAGGTGGAGCATGCAGTGGGAGTGTGATGGAGGACAGCGGTAGCTCCTGTAAGTAGGGCAATTCCGGCCTGCACCTGGCGGGCTCACCCTCCTCCTGCGAAAACCGCTGACGATGCACCCTTGGTTCTCTATTTCGTCTCCGTGCCTCCCTCTGTCTGCCTTGGGCTTATTTTGGTACCTGATATTTGCTTTGTATGAATGTCCTGTGCGCGTATATAACATTACTTGCTCTGTGCAGGTAATTGTGTTACCGCATGATATCTTTTATATAATCTGCCATCTACTCCAGACAGAAGATAGTGTTTGCGAGGCTGTCAGAGTGCACAGCCAAATCACGGTGGGTGCAAATGTCTCTGTTTTTTATGTTGTGTATTCCTGTGCTCAGGTCTACAGTCAGGAGAGCTGACTCAGTGGCAGAGGGCAGAACATGAGCCCTTTGCTGCCCCGGAGGGAAGCGATAAACTGATTCATTAGCTGGCCTTATGACAGAGCACCTGCTTACACCTTTCTGTCTGGACACTGCAGGTCATCTAGGGCAGCCTGAGATGCCTGTACAAAATACAACCTCACACACACATCCACATGCACACACTCTTCATGTATACACATTCACTGTATAATTAAACAAACGTTTTGGCTAGACTATTTTCTCATATTTCAGGTATATAATCACACCCTAGATTATCAACTTGATGCCATGTTCACTCTCACTCTGTCACTCACTCATTTACCAAACCACTTACTCCTATAAGGGTCACAGGGAAGCTGGAGCCTATCTCAGCCGACAAAGGGGGAAGCTAAGGGTCAGTACACACACAACCTTTGACACTATCAGCCTAGTGTCTTTGGACTGCAGGAGGAAACCATAGAATCCAGAGGAAACCCACGTTAAACATGGGGACAACATACAAACTCTGCACAGAAACTCAAACCCAGGACCTTCTTGCTGTGAGGCAGATGTGCTACCCAGTGTGCCACCGTGCCGCCCGATACTGTATTCAAGCTTCTAATTGAACAAAGTGCATAAAGTAGGCTTCTTTGAGACTTTTAGATCATAGACAATAAGTATGCTCTGATCTCTGGACTGGACTGAGGCTCAGTGATTGCGGTCATCCAGATGTCAAATGAGTCTCTTTAACGAATGCCAAAATGCAGCTGTCAAAGCTTTCTGAATGGAAAATGAATAAAGCAGAAATGAATCCATATCTAAAAGTAATCCCGATCGCACCCAGACAGCCGGTCTCGCCTGCAACAACAACGGCAACAACGGCAACAACAGAAAAGTTCTGACACTGTGAAAAGACATGCAATCAACTATAAGTGTGCCACATTTATTGTTGTGTGAAATATGTCAGTGTTTAGAATGTTTCATTCATCTTAACATTTAGAGTTCGAGCCAAAATATTACAGCTTCACCTTCAATGGACAAAGGAACCCAAATAACATTTATTATTGATATCAGCCAGCTTGCTGCCTCCAAAGTACAAAATAAAAAGATTTTTCTAACAATAAAACTACTTTTGTAATATCGAACACCTGCAATTTTGGCAACGTTTACCTCAGTCCCTGTACGCCCGAACACAACATAACATACAAATCAATTCTGACTGCCAACATCACATCTAGCTACTTCGATCTCTTAAGCATTTACTGTATTGTGTTCAGGGTCATATTTTGTAATGCTTCTGTTTGATGGTAGTTAACATAATGCAAGAATAGATTTTGTCTAGCACAAAAACATTTACTAAGCTGAGTTTTGTGTTTCTTTTAAAAGTACATTAGGTGGTTTTATGTTCATGCTCCTGTCCAGTGTCACTTGCACTTATCAGTAATCCATTAGTGAAATCTTCTGATGATATCACAGGAATGTGACCAGAACATTTTACAGTGATTTAAACAGACAAATCTGATTTAAAGAGCAGGCATAAATAAGAGACGTGCGCCCTCACCAATGTGCCTGATGAATAATGGATGTGTGTTTTGTAATCATTTTCCAATATTGCGCTGCTTTTTTTTTCCAGTTCTGCTTAGAGAGGATTATTTTTGCCTCTGCTTCACTTTGTATCTCCCTCTCTCCTCTTTTTCTTCCATGCTGAGACACGTACCACAAATGTCATCGACACCAAAATGCGGAGGTTAAAAATCCAGCTGGGACTCTCAAATGAGGATTTCTAAAGAATCCTGTGATGTCTTTACGGCTTCACGAGTGCCTTCTTCCCGTCTGGAGAGTGTGGATGGGTGGATGGGGGGTGGGAGGGTGGGGTGATGATGAGGAGTGCAGAAGTAAAATAATAGACAAGTCTGTTTCTTTAATCGTAGATGAAGATGGCAGTGCCAGCGTCTGAGCTGAGTGCTAATGACAGATGTCAGTACGTGTGAGGCTGGCAGAAGAGAAGCCGATGGCTGAGTGCCATGCTCATGATGTGGTGATAATAGGGGCTGCAGGTCACATGACTTTTTACCAGGGTTGTGTGCTTCCAGTTGGTGACAACAACTTTAGATGTGAAAAATCCTCCACACTGCACTGCAGTTTGAAATAAGGCACAAGAGCCCTGCCTGAAATGGATCAGCAATCTTTATAACTCAAAGCCTTTTCTATATGTGATTATTAAACATGTGGAAGTGCACTCAGTATGTTAACAAACACCTTTGACAAATCATGTGAGAAAATCCCATGTGAATAAAACCATATGTCGTACATTCGAAATCATTGACAGTAATAAATAAATAAATCATGCGTGAAAATCAAGTGGGAAAAAAAATACTTTTTTTAACTATATTTTAAAAAATGCAAACTTTTAACTGCAACTGTAACCAAACAGTGTGGGAAAAAAAGGGTGACATGGTGGTAGTTAGCATGTCCACCTCACAGCACGAAGTTCCTGGGTTCGAGTCCCGGGCTCACGGAGGGTGTTTCTGTGTGAAGTTTGCATGTTCTCACCATGCTGTTCTAGGTTTCCTCCAAGTACCCCAGTTTCCTCCCACACTCCAAGGACATGCACCTATGGCTATTTGGCTGTTCCAAATTGGCCCTAGGTGTGAGTGTGCATGTGAATGGTTGTGTGTCGGCCTTGCCATGGATTGGCAAATTGACCAGAATGTACCCCGCATTCAGTGTCAGCTGAGGTTCTGGCCTCCCTGCCACGCTAGTAGGATACAGTGGTTCAGCAAAGGAATGGATGTATGGAACTCACACAAAAATCATTTACTCATTCACTCTTTTGCTGAACAGTTAAATCCACAGGAAGGCTGCAGTCACTGGACAAAGGTGGGATTTGGAATTTGGAACAGCCAAACTGTGCCTGTTTTTAGACTGTGGGGGGACCTAGAGAACCCAGAGCAAACCCACGCGAGCACAGGGAGAACTTACAAAGTCCACACAGAAATGGCCTCGCTGAGCCCAGGACTCAAACCTAGGACCTTTTTGCTGTGAAGTGGATGTGCTAACCACTACACCCACACAAAAATTAATGTGAAAAAAATAAAAAAAAGTCAAAAAACATAAAAAAATGACATGTTGAAAGTAAACAAGTAAAAAAATATAAAAATATATAACACTAAAATAATAATAATAATAATAATAATAATAATAATAATAACAACAACAACAATAATAATAATAATAACAATAACAATAACAATAATAATAATAAATGCAAAAATCATACAGAAAAATAAAAATAATCATGAAAACAAATGAATCATATGTAAAAATCTCATGAAAAATATTAAAATATGTGTAAAGTTCACGTGTGTATTGTGTCTATTCTGATGTTAAGTTCATGTGACACTTTTGCCTGGTGTAGAAGTACATTTAATTCACATTCAAGAAAATAAATATCAGCAACAACACTGCTTCGAAGGTTATACTAACATACAGTACTGTAGAAATGTAGAACCTTTAGAAATGTTCACGTCATGACTGTGGTTGTGGATCCCAAACCAGTAAAAGTCTTGCTGTGATTCACCCTTCAGCACTTCGCTATCACACGGCCACAGAGCGGATAACTCATGCAAATCCTACTGTTTCCCGGCACTGTGTGATTGGGAATGTGGTGGCAGCCAACACAGGTGAGCCCTGTGTGTGTGTGTGTGTGTGTGTGTGTGTGTGTGTGTGTGTGTGTGTGTGTGTGTGTGTGTGTGTGTGTCTTGAATGCCTGTGGGGGCTTGTTATGGCACAAGGTGAGAGCGGGTATTAATCAGCCTCCTCTCCGCTCTCTGCACTTCCTATTATAGCCCAGCACCCAAGTCCAGATTGATTTTTAATTGTCCACGCCATGTGGATATACATCATGTTTTCCCTCCTCAGATTGACATTAAGTCAACGGTTCTTTTTTTACTGAGGAAGAACAAACAGGGGAGAAGTTTTAAGGGTGTGCATGGAAAGCGTGGACTCAATCACTCATCTGGCCTTCACGCTTGGAGACCGATAAGTATCAGCGCCTGAGCTCGGATAACCTGCTCCCTCCCACCGGAACAGTAAATATTGACATTCCATCATTTGATTTTGAGGATCGAGCCGCCCTTATTTCCAGTCTTTCATTTGTGTAATGATTTGAAGTGCTCCACACTGTTTTGACTCAGGAAGCCAAACACTCTGTTATTTAAGATTACAGGATGCCTAAATCAAATGGTCTTTGATAGATAATAATATCTGCAAGTTCATTTTCAGTCCATAATTTCAGCAAAGCCCCCAGTGCAGCTAACTGGGTTATTAAATGCTGGCCATGTCTCTCACTGTCTGTGGTGAGAGGCATGTAAAAGAACCATTGCTGATTTTCGTCAAGAGTAGG
>JAOUQZ010000002.1:19981025-19992040 GCA_028564935.1 Neosilurus hyrtlii
TGTGTGTGTGTGTGTGTGTGTGTGTGTGTGTGTGTGTGTGTGTGTGTGTGTGTGTGTGTGTGTGTGTGTGTGCGAGTTGTGGTTTTATGTTCGTCAGACAGCTCCAGCGGTGTGTGCTGAGCCAAAGCGGAGCAGCTAATGACGTCTGCACTGCCTCCCAGCCCATTGGCCAGAGAATGGGATCAGTGTGAGGGCTGAGAGAATGTGTGTCGCTGAAGACACTAGTGGGACTGAAAAGGACACACACACTCTCACACACACACACACACACACACACACACACACACACACACACACACACACACTAGGAGTAAAAGCACCTATCCCTTTTACACTGCACTGTGTTTGTGCTCGTGTGTCTGTGGAAACAGCATGTGCATGATGTAACATGTGTGTGTCAGAAGTGTACAGGCAACATTTTTGTATGTGCGCCTAAGGCCTATATATATAAAAATAATCACATAAGCATAAATCATCGGGATCAGCCCCATGTTTCCCAGTCCCTATGTTCCCCAGACCTAATGTACCCCAGTCATTATGTTACCCAGATCCAATGTTCCCCAGTGCCTATGTTCCCCAGACCCCAGATCAGACTTCCAAGAAATAATAGATCTTCCATTGTATTGTATAGAAGTAAGCTACAACAATTGTATCCATATTGTTAAAGAAGTATGATGAAACAAAAACAAATATACTCATAAAAGTGACAATTTATGGAATATTTGGGTTAGGGTTAGGGTTAGAGTTCCTGAGTGGAACATAGGTACTGGCGAACATAGGTACTAGGGAGCGTAGGACTGGGGAACATGGGTACTGGGAAACATGCTGCATACCCCAGATCCCAAACTTGAAGGCATCTGTAATGACACAAGGAAAATCAGGAGATACTGTCTTTTAAAGTTCCTCTCACCACACAAAGCTAAACATGGCCTGAAGCATTTATTATAGATAGATAGATAGATAAATAGATAGATAGATAGATAGATAGATAGATAGATGGATAGATAGATAGATAGATTTTTTCTATGATATTCTTATAAAATTATCTGAAATATTAGTTATCCAATCATGAGAGGTGGCATGGTAGCTCAGTGGTTAGCACTGTCAGCTCACAGCAAGAAGTGCCATATCAAGTAATCAGATCATGTGATCCACAGTGGCGACCCAGAACAAACAAGAGCAGCTGAAAAAACGAAGGATACGATTATGCCCAGATTTGCTTGCATCAAATGTAGATATAGTTTCATGTATCATATTTCATAAATCATAAATGCTATTCTTCATTATTTCAGCTTATCCAACATGTAGCTGGGATATTATACCTCCACACCAGCAGAGGTCCCTTTCCTGAATACTACGGTCTTTTCTTCTATACTCACACTTTTCGCAGACTTCCTCGTCAAGCATATAGAGTCTGATCATGAAACTGGTACTGAAATGTGTGACGCCGACCTGAAAATTTCTGCAAGGAAAAAAATGTATAAAAAAACCTTTTTTGGTGTATTAGGCCAATATGCATTAAACCATGGTAGATGGCAGGATAATATTCCTTGGAGGAACAGTATGATGACACAAAAAGTCACACTGACAAAATGAATGGCTTTCTGTTCACTAAAATAGCTTTAGTTAATAATTGTCTAATTAGTTATAAAATGCCAATTGGAAGTGCTTGACATGTACAACTTTTCTCTCTTATCTATAGCCAATAAATGCCACTACATCAGTAATCGGTCGGAGCATAAGATACAGTACGTAACATGGACAGGAAATCTTCAACTTCAATGCTCTGTCCAATTATAAAGAAATATTTATTAGATGAAATATATTGCAGTGAAAAATAGACCTATCTTCGTCCTTTTCTGTTGGCTGTCAGATTTGTGTGCCTCCAAGAACAGGCTACTTGAATTGGTAAAAGTCAGTATATAAAATGTGCCTGTTTCATGATCAGACCCAATAAACACATGGTTCACAAACATGCACTCTGAGGTATTGCCAACTATTTAAGCTTTTATAAGTCCAGAACCTTGATGTATATTTTAATTCTTTTTACCGTGCTCCTGACCTTTTCCTGTATTTTTACCTGTTTTAATGTTTTTGTGTTACTGGTACTATGAAATTTTTACTCACTTGCCAAATCACATAATCCTAACGGAGTTGTGGGGCGTAGGCAGGTCCCACACACACGTACACACACACACACACACACACACACACACACACACACACACACACTGTTAACCTAATGGGCGTGTCTTTGGACTGGGGGAGAAAACCGGAGTACCTGGAGGAAACTCTTGCAAGCACAGAGAAAACATGCAAACTCCACACAGAAACGCCTGAGCCCAGGACCTTCTTGCTGTGATGTGCATGTGCTATGCCGCCCATATTATACTTCATTCTATCCTAAGCCACTAGGTATCAGCAGTTAGGATTGGCTAATCTTCATCTAGGATATCAGCTCATATTTAGAAATTGATTGGGATTTATTTTATGCTAAAGCACTTCATAATAAAAAAAATATATTTTGATTCATTTTTAACCTTTTGAGATCCCACTGTCCTCATATCAGAACATCAAGTTTTCTCTACACACTGTGTGTTTTTCCTTGTTAGTTCCTTATATAAAGGCAATCAGGTATTACACGTTTACCAAACTTCTTCCTGTTTGAAGATATTCAATATTTATCATGTGGTAAAGAACAGAAGCAGTGTGGGAAAATGGCAAGACTCACAACATTCTGGTTGGAACTGATGTAATGTTAACAGCTTCCACTAGTTCCGCTAGCAATTAGATTAATTTCACGAAAGGCATCTGTTTTTTATTTTAATGGACTACATGCCTTCAGCTAACTACCTGGCTCCCGCTAACCACAGCACCACAAAAAGCAACAAAATATGGAAGTGAGGTATTTTATTGTAAGAACATATATTTTTTTTATTTTTAAAAATTTGCAAAAATAAAAAATATTACAATAATTAATAATTTCCGACTTAATACCCACATTGCTGTGATGGGTCACATGTATGATAAAGAATTACAGATTTAGCAAAGCATAAGACTCATAACAGACAGAAAACTTTAAATAATAATTTACTGCATATATACACTAACTAATTCTGTGAACTACTTAAATATTTATTATAACTGGATATTAAAAGCTGCTTTAGTCAATGAGAAATTAATGAAAAATCTAGGAGGATTTTATTGGCCGGACAGCATGGTGGTGTAGTGGTTAGCGCATCAGTCTCACAGAAGGGAGGCCCTGGGTTTGAGCCCAATGACCAGCGATGGTGTTTGTGTGAAATTTGCATTTCTTCCCGTGCTTGCGTGGTTTCCTCCAGGTACTGAGGTGTTCTCCCACAGTCCAGAGACAGATTAATGCAGTTGCCCTTAAGTTTGAATGCGTGTGCACATGTGTGTGCGCGTATGCATGTGTGTGTTGGCCCTGCGATTGACTGGATCTGTTCAGTGTGTATCCTGCCTTCAGCTGAGATCCTACAACTCTAGTAACGGATAAAGCAGTTCAGAAAATGAAATGAATGAGTATTTATATATTATGTGGAAATGTGAATACATTCTAACTCTGAAAGGTCACAAATGGGCCATAATTAATTTTTAGAGCGATGTGTTAAATATAACTTCCTGCACCTTTCTAGGTACAAGATACACAGTAAGTCAATTACGTACACTTCAGAGTGTAGAGCTGTCGGTGGGGTTGATATTTGTCTATTTTCTAAAAAGAAAAAAGAAAAAATAGAAAAAAAATGTTAATAAATAAATAAAGTTATTTGTATGAAGATATATCACTTTTAATTGTTATCTTTCATTATTAGTTAAATCACATTTATTGGTACAACAGGAATTAAATGAGTTTTAATTACAATTTAAAATTGAGTTTGTTTCAGCTGTTATTCAGGATTTTGTTTATTAATAAACATGAAAACATTAAAATAATAAAAAAATAAATAAGGTCAAAAAACATTGTCATTTATTTCCTCACAAGCAGAATTATTTTATTCGATCCAAATATGTATTCTTGTACCTTCAAACAGTGGCCATTTACACCCATCATCTCTCTCACCTAAATGTCAGACAAGAGGAGAATTCTAAGAGGAGATTCCAGCATCAGATATGTGAGAGGCAGAAGGAGAAGGGGGCGATATCGTCTGGCTGTAGCTTCTCCGTTCCAGACACCTCTACTCCCCTGATGGGATTTCACTCTGCCCTCCGTCAAAACAAACGCAGCTAAAAATGGAAGCTAATTACACAGAGGGAAAGACTCGGGGAGCCGCTGTGCTGCAGAGAGCAGACTTGTTTCTGAGACCAGGCAAGGCGAGGCGAGGCGTGGCAGGGACATGGCTGTGCCCTTTCTCAGCAGGGTGTGAAGAAGGGGCTGGTGTCAGCATGTTGGATTTGGGGGCATAGTGACCTCACCGCAGTGGGAACTCTTGCATGTGATCGATGTGCTGCTGCTTGCAGCTGCCTGCCTCAGTGTAGGGAACTGAATCAGGGACTGCAGAATGTCAATCAGATTAGCCCTCACTGTATGGAGATTATTGCTGGATTTGGGAGGGAATCTAGTTAATCTTCAAGGACATGCCTTATGAGCCAATTTAGTAGTTTTAGTAATGAGACAAAATCCCATAGAACTAACTTGCTTTTCTATGAAAAGTTATTAAGATTATGGTTGGAATTTGGTTTAATATGTGTATTTTCATTAATAATAATAATAATAATAATAATAATAATAATAATAACAACAACTATAATAATAATCACAATTATAATAATAAATAAAGTTCCAGAGATTGTTCAGTTTTGGACACTTGCCAAGACTTTCCATGTCACAGAACTAACACCATACTCAGGCATGAAGTTCAGAAGGGACCAACAACCCTTATGACGGAATTTTATAAGGTCATAAGATCATCAGATGAAATTGTAAAATTGAAAAGATCACAGCATCTGAATGCAAATCCACATACACACAAGTATCAAAGTGTTAAAACACCACCCCTAGTGGTTATGTGGAGTTAAATAGAACTGGATTTTCTAATAATAAAAAAAAAAGTGTGTTTTAATAATAATAAATGTACTTCTGCTTTTATTTCGATTTAATATTCCTTGATTATTTTTTTCTAACACTCTGCATTAGGAAAATGGCCAGAATGTTGAAAACACAAAGTAATGTTGGGTTCATTATCTCGTGAAACGTAGTCCGAGTGCAGAACTAGAAAAGTATATGAGGAGACGTGCTAAGTCAAGTTTTGTTAAAAAAGAAAAAATAAATTTTTAATTAAAAAAATTATTATTTGTATTATTAGAGTTATTTCCCTTAGCCTTTATTTATAACTTGTGTTATAAATTGTAGCTGAAGAAGCAAAAAAAATTCTCATCCAAAAAAAAAATTTCAAAAATCAAAAAATTTCTCATCAAAACGTGTTGGAAGTGGACTCCTCATATGGTATTAGTGGACTGAAATGAGCATTTAAAGAAAAAAAATACAGCAATTCTAGTTTTCTACATATGAGTCAGCTTGGCATTTCTAGCAGATCCTCTGTTATGACCTATCTAATCATATACGTTTATGCAAGTAATTTAGCTAAAGTCAGCTCATCAGACATGACATTAGTTGCAGGATTAGATCTAATCTCATTAAAGGCAGAGTTTTCATATATTTTAATTTCATTTACCCTCTCCAGTTTGATTACAGAGGTGATGACATGATTGAAAACACAGAGGCAGCACTGTGGTGTAGTAGTTAGCACTTCCGCCAAACAGCAAGCAAGTCCCGGGTTTAAGCCCTGCGCTTGGCGATTGTGTTTCTGTGTGGAGTTTGCATGTTCTTCCTGTGCTTGTGTGGGTTTCGTTTTACAGTCTTACAAGCTTTCTATTATATATCCGATATTCCCGAGCCTAGGTGTGAATGCGAGTTTGAATGGCTGTGTGTTGGTGTTGGCCCTGCGATAGATGGCAAGCTGTTTAGGTGGTACCCTGCCTTCACCCAGAGCCAGCTGGGATGTGCTGCAGCCTTCCTATGACTCTGAACAGGAAAAGCAGTATGGGATAATGAAAATGAAATTTATTATCTGAGTCTCCAGTGTCAGTTCTTTTTAAGGGTCAGTAAGTTTCTTCTGCAGACGTCTTTCAAAAAAAGGACTTTGCACCTCCCTATTTGTTGAGTTGAATGATAGCCAAAAAGAGAAAGAGAGGGGCAACTGTTTACAGCTGTTATAAATGATAACAGTAATTACCTATTATTTGGGGGCATTTCATAATATTTCATGTCATGGTATTTTCCAAACCACTTAATCCTACTAGGGTCGCAGGAAGGCTGGAGCCTATCTCAGCCGACACTGGAGGCAGGGGACACCCTGAACAACTCACCAGACCATCTCAGGGCAACACACACACACACACACACACACACACACACACACACACCTAAGGTCAATTTGAAGCAGCCTAATGTCCATGTCTTCGGACTGTGGGAGGAAACCTGAGTACCTTGCTGTGAGGCGTGGCTTTTAGCTATGAGATAAACTGTCATAATGTGGGCATCATAAACAAATGTATTTAAAAGCAGACCACATACATAGTGGCATACAGTAGATAGACAACTGTTCCTGGTGTGCTCTCAAACCCATTATGATTATAACATGTTGGCTTTAACAATGTCCGATAAACAATTATATCAGAAAACATGTCATGAGATTATTTATCTGCATTGTAAGAGTGGTGCCATCATATCACGCTAAGGAAACTGTAGAAATGGTTCTCTATTTGTAATATGCACCCACAAAGCTTTCACTCTGCACATTACAGCTCTAACAAATGGGATACAAGCACACATTCGACACATACCAATTGGCAAGTGTCTGATTCCAAGCTTTAAATGGAACTGTGTCAATCAGGTTAAACCACATCAATGCCTATTCACACACAACCACCATCCTCCTAAGAGTCCCCCATTCAGCTAGCAAAGGCCATAGACAATAGGCATGACAACCACTGCAGTCACACCTGCTGTCGTAAAGCATACCGCGAGAACAGAAAGACAGACCCAATGTAAAGACCGATGGCCTTCATTAAAACCGTCACTGAGCTTATAGACTGAAAGGGTAGATACAGCTCCTTCTGAACTCAGCAAGAGGGAACACTGCAGGTCAGAATTATCAATGCTTCCCCAGAGAAATTAAAGCTAAGAAGATTTAATAAAATCCCTGTTCGAAAATCATACTACCCTGGACAAAAGGTTATATGGAGTGTCAGGTAAGTAAATTCATACATCCAAATCAATAAAACACTTTCAAGGGAGCAGGGTTGGGTAAGATCTCACAGTTTCCAGGTGTTAGTGCAATACATTTCATTCATTTAAAACAGTGTAGCCATGTGGATCAGTCTCTGAAACCGGGTCAAATTTGATGATTCACATTTTGGACTTAAAACTTTCCAGGAACTACAAAGAACAATCCCTGCCCAAAGCATACCACATGGAAAAAATAATTCGGACATACCCAGCAGGGGAAAAAAATTATTATTATTTTTTATTTTTTTTTCTTTAATTGCAAAATTGGTTGCAATGTGTGGATGAAAATTGTGACTTTTTCGTTGCTTATGTTTCATGCCATGTTATCGTCAACGTATCAACTCAAAGTGCAAATGGTAGGGCTTACAATAAAGATCTTGCATAAGAATTTATATCCAAAATAGAAATCCCTATGTTTTTCTTACTTTGTGGACTAAGAATCACATCATATAATTCTACAGTTCCGCGCATAACCAGTGGTGTCCACACCAGTTACCTGAGGAACCGACCCATTTTTCCTGTGAGGGGTGAGGTTCCATGTTACACTGTTCACTGTACAACTGAGTTTCTCCTGTAGTGTTTTTATTGCACACGTAGTCAAGCGCTAATTAATTTATTCACCAAAAACAAATGGGATGAATGTTGTGTCCATACGTGAATGAATTTAAATATGAATTTCATGTTTCATACGGATTTATTCCTGTTTGTTATTAATAAAAGTGCGGTTATGTGCATGAAGTCTCTCTCACAATCTTTGTAACAATGGTTCAAGAATTTATGGTCGATATAGAGGGAACTAAGCTGAATTTGGGGATTGTGAATGGGGATGTGTGTTATGGTGCCAGTTTCAGAGAATGACCCATGTACCCACATGTACAGTGGCTTGCAAAAGTATTCATACCCCTTGAACTTTTCCACACAGTGCACACTAATAGTGTGGACAGATTCTCCCTTCTGAGCTGTGGGTCTCTGCATATCCTCCAGAGTTAGCATGGGCCTCTTGGCTGTTCTCTGATCAATGCTCTCCTTGCCTGGCCTGTCAGATTCTGTGGATTTTTGGATGATGGAATGTAGAGTGCTCAGTGAAATGTTCAAAGCTTGGGATATTTTTTTATAACTTTAACCCTTCATTAAACGTCTCCACAATTTTATCCCTTACCTGTTCTTGGGCTTCATGATGGTATTTGTCCACTGATGTTCTCTAACAAACCGCTGAGGCCTTCACAGATCAGCTGTATTTATACTAAGATTAGATTACACACAGCTGGGCTCTATTTACTAATTAGGTGACTTCTGAAGGCAATTGGTTGCACTGGACTTTGTTTAGGGGTATCAGAGGGAGCTGAATGCAAATGCATACCACAATTTTTTATTTATAACAAAATATGAAAACCATGCATAATTTCCCCGCCACTTCACAATATCATGCCACTTTGTTTTGGTCTATCACATAGTTGTCCATCTAAGGCCCGCTGACCAAATCCGGCCCGCCTCCTCATTTTATGTGGCCCACAGGAGCTTTCAAAGTGTATGATTATCGTACATTCTTTGCATCAACCATTACCATGAAACCTAAATCATCATCCTTCCACTAGGTGGTGGCAGCCTATTTTAAGTAAACAGCTAGTCATTCATGACTCAAGAAAGATTGCAAGCTAGCTTGTTGCTGTTAAGCCCTTTTAGAATAGATGTTCAGTGATTTGGCCCTTGATCTCCTTCAAATTTAGTGATGTGGCCCTCAGTGAAAATGAGTTTGACACCCGTGGGCTATCACATAAAATCCTTTAAAAAAAAAAAATCAAATAAACATTTACTTTCTGGATGTAATGTGACAAAATGTAGAAAAGTTCAAGTGGTATAAATAGTTTTGCATGCCACTGTTGCACACACTTACACACACACCAATACATAACTAATCTCAGTTCATACTGCAGTAAGTCCTACGCATATTTCTTCTGCCATCACTTATTGGTCCAGACATCACAAGCCCCAGG
Organism: Neosilurus hyrtlii; assembly: GCA_028564935.1. Lineage (NCBI taxonomy): Eukaryota > Metazoa > Chordata > Actinopteri > Siluriformes > Plotosidae > Neosilurus > Neosilurus hyrtlii. The sequence goes on from JAOUQZ010000002.1 coordinate 19,990,329, forward strand.
AAAAGGGATCATTAGATTCCAAGCAGTCTCGCAATGGTGGCAAATAAAATAGGAATTAGTAGAGGTTCCACATCTTCAACAGGAAATAATAAAGTGGGGTGGCACAGTGGAATTGTGGTTAACACGTCCGCCTCACAGCAAGAAGGTCCTGGGTTCAAACCCTGTGGCTGGCAAAGGTGCTCCTTTGTGGAGTTCGGCGTGTGTTTCCTCCGGGTGCTCAATACAAAGACATGCACAATATTCAATTTGGAAAGTCTCGATTGCCCCAGGTGTGAATGTGAGTGTGAATGTGAATGATTGTGTGTCTGTGTTGGTTCTGCGATCATCTGGTGAGCTGTTCAGAGTTACCCTGCCATCACCCAGTGTTGGCTGTGATGAAGGAATTATATCCCACTGATCCCACTTCATTATAAAATGGGTATAAAATAAGTGAAACTGCTTTTTTTCAAGATAATCAGTTGCCAGTATAGCATCTGGTTGCCAAAAAAGCAAGCAAGCAAAAAATACAGAAAAAAAGAAATACAGAAAGAAAGAAAGAAAGAAAGAAAGAAAGAATTAAAGAAAGAAAGAAAGAAAGAAAGAATTAAAGAAAGAAAGAAAGAAAAACAGAGGGGGAGGAAAAAACAATGAAAAAAGGAGCGATAGAGAAAGAAAGAAAGAAAGAAAGAAAGAAAAAGAGTGAAATGAAATAAAGAAAGAACAAAAGAGGGAGAGAAAGGGAATCAGAGAGAAAGTATAAAGAGAGATAAAAAGAAAAAAAAAGGAAGGGGAGAGAAAGAAATAAAGAAAAAAGAGAAAGAGAAAGAAAGGAGAGAGAGACAGAAAGAGAGAGAGAGAAAAGAAAGAAATTGCTCTATAAGTATCTGTAACGTTTGAAGCCATTTCCTGTAGATGTGATTATATTTAGCCGAGGGCATTATTTCCTTTCTCCATGTATAATTTGTAGATTGCAGAACAAGAACCACCTCCATTAGTAAAACCATCAAAAACAAGCTTCATCTCTCCTGCATTACCCAGAGTACATCTGCTAGATCCAAAAAAAAAGTAGATGAGATGACTTTTGTAGACAAAGCAACATATAGCTGATTTTTTCCCGTTTTCTGACTTGTATGTACAAGTTTATAACAGAAAACTATAATCATTCAATTTTGAATGTGGACTCTTCTGCGTTATCATTTTTAAACCTGTTTTAGCCATGCCATTATGCCCCATGCAGTAGAGGTCATGAGCTCTGCGCCATGTCTTGGTCCAGGTGGGGATACAGTTAACGAGATGTGCTCGGTGGTGATTCGGTGCATTTTAACGAGGCTCTGCGCTACACGCGGCCAGGTGAGTCCCAGCTGGTGGAAAAGCTTCAACACTCCTCACCTTGAGCTGACTAGCCCTAGGGGAAACAAGATGGATGTACTCTCTGGTTATTATTTTTTTCCTTTTTTTTCCTTTTTGGGAAGGTCACTTTAGGAGATGAGGGCAAAACTGCAGTGGCTTACAAGATCCACTTGGTCTACAAGTGCTATATGTGAAACTAAAAAGAGAAAAGTGAAAAAGGTAACATGGACAGCGTCATGCGGGGTCAGTAAATGTAATATAAAGAAGTGTTTTAACTGCGTTACTTATTTTAAACTCAAGTTATTTGTCTTTACTAACTAACATAACATTTCACTCTTTGTGAAAAATAGTTTAATATATTTGGATTTTAATAGCATATTTTA
>JAOUQZ010000002.1:20005529-20023772 GCA_028564935.1 Neosilurus hyrtlii
AATTTTTATTTTGATATGATCTGGAATGGACACAATTAGTGCCAGGTTAAAAACACAAATCTGAAGTAAAAAAAAAATAAAAGAAGAAAAAAAAAAAGAAAAAAGAAAAAACCTAATTAAAATGATGAAATAAATAAATATTAATAAACTAAAGTGAAGATATATTTATTATTTCATGCATGAGAGTCAAATCAAATAGTGTATTAACCTGCCTACATCATTATTAATGACAATAACTTAAAAATAGAAATAAATGCAAAGCATTGGATTTAACATTGTACTTATTTTTTAAAAAGTTATGAAAATAATAATAATAAAAAAATTTAATTACAATATTATTTTAAACATGTTGGGCCAAAAATGTTTGCCTTAATACCTCCTTAATAAATCTGAATTTTTAATAAATTATAATTTGATTTTCACCACACAAATTATACACCTGGGGCGACATGGCGTAATGCTTAGCACTTACTCCTCACAGAAAGAAGGTTTTGGGTTTGAGCCACATTAAGGGTGAAGGTATTTCTGTGCTGAGGTCGCATGTTCTCCCTGTGTTTGCATAGGTTTCATAGGTGCTCCAGTTTCCTCCTACAGTTCATAGACATGTACCTTAGGCTAACTGGCGGTTTCAAATTGCCCCTTAATGGGAGTGAAAGTGTGAATGGTTGTGTGTCTGTGTTGACCTTTGTGATGGAATGGTGATCTGTTCAGGGTGTACCCTGCCCTCACTCTGAATCGACTGCGATGGGCTCCAGCCTCCCATAATAACAAGCATCAATCATGTAGATGGATTTAATTCACAATATCAACCCAAAACATTCTCTATTTACTTTATCAGAAGGAGATGGTTAAGTGGAAATATATGTTGGTAAAAAGTTTACCAATATTAGATAACAGAAGGGGTAATGTTCAGGTTAATATAAAGTAATTTTTAAATTTAAAATTTAAAACACCTACTCAAATCATTCCATTGGCTCATCTGCCAGTTCAGGGTGGAGAAGGTTGGTCTTTTCGCATATATTATTAAGTGATAACCTTTCTGAGCAGTTACATACTCCATACTGGAGTTCCTTTGTAAAGTGTGGACAGTTTGTTTGGTCTGAAGCAGTTAAACAGTTTGGAGATGTATAAAGTCCATGGTGACGGATAAATGTGTCCCATAAATACATAGAAAGATGCAAACTAGATGATAAGATGATTATTATAATTATATGCACACTAGCAGCACCTGTCAGCACCAGGGTCGCCCACGCTAGGACAAGACCATTACTGTAACAGCGAAGAGAATACTGTTTATGAAAACTCTCATTTAGCAAGTTGCTTCCACAGCATAAAGGCATAACTATCATGCTAGTTATTTATACATACTCTTACATTTAATTTGTAAAATTTTACCTGAAGCATTTTGACTGTTGTTGCATTTTGATCAAGTGTTGATTTCATGACACGGCGACACATCATGACATATTTGTGGAAATTTTATTTGATGTTTTGATGCGTTTCTGCATCCCTGACCTTCCTGATTACTTGCATTGTTTATTAGGAAAGCCAAACTCCTACCTACAGCACATCCTGTGCAAAGGAGATAAGGACTAAAAAAAATCTCACCCGATGCTCAACAGGCATGAAGGTGAGTAAACAAATTATCATTGTTCCCCTCGAAACAAAGTGTTCCTTTAAAAGTAGTGATATAGTTTGTCCTTTGGGAAGTGTTCAGTGCCACTTGAAAACTACTGGCAGTAATATATAAAACCAGCACTGGAGAACCTCACTGGTTCAACAAATTAATGATGCTATCAGAGAAGAGTGGGCCAGGCCAAGGTAGATAATGTAACTGCATGCATATTTATAGCTTGTATGCATCTGCCCAAACCCGATGTGTTAGGATGGGCTTGCTTTTAGTTGATTACTGAGTCCCATCTATTCAAGTGGCAAATGTATTAGAAAATATTGGACACTAACCAAAGGGTGATCTAATGCAAATAGATACATTTAAATCAGCAAATCAAATATAAACTGAGGAGAGGGGCCATAAAATTCCAAAATACTTTGACTTTACTACTATAAAAGTTTCTTCCAAGTTGGAGACAAGAAATAAATTTGGACTTAATTCCCAAACGTATTAAACCATTAAGCCTTTAGTTACTTAAGTATAATTATATCGGTATATTATCAGGGGGTGTCAAAGTGAAATCTCCACAGCTCCTTAGTAAGCTGCATCCCCACCTCCCCTAAACCTCTGATTTTGAATGCCTACTCGGGTCTGATTGGTCGTGCTCAGTGCACTGGGAGGCAGACCAAGATGAGTGGAGATACTGTTTTGTGGTGTGTGTGTTTGTTTGGTTGGAGGTGGGGTAGGGGTTGGGGATAATTTGGACCTATTTTTTTAGTATAGCACAGTGTGGTAAAATAGGGACAGATCAGTATTACTCTTTCATTATTCTATAGTCTTTCAGTGGTTTCTGGGTAAACCTTCATCCCCTGACTCATCTCTGTCAACAGACAAATCAACAGACCATATTTTACCTGTTTCTCTTTACATGGCTGTCAGTTTTCAACATGTCTAAGCCAAATATGTGAATGTATGAATGAATGAATGAATGAATGAATACATTACTTCGTCTTAAAGCATCACCTATGTTCTGATAGATGTATCTTAGGACACTTTTGGGTTTCATTCTGAAACCTAACAAACCTCTTTAATGATTTTAATGTGTCTGACATGTGTGTAGCAGAACTTAGGATTTGCCATAACTGAAGAACTAAGAATGAATGGACAATGTAATTAGAGCATGATTAGGAGAGCACTTAATTATTTCAAACTAGACAACTGTGTTTTGTCTGAAAGGGGGGAAAAAATCAGTCACAGAATGTGTGCCTCACTACTCGGTAATTGATTTCTCACTATTTACTTTCTCTTCTAATCATGGAATATAATCATGAATTGCATCAGGGAACAATGGCATCTTGACGATTTTGATTGCAACAGAAAAAAAAGGTGATGAGAGTGCTGGAGGCTTCAGTTCTGATCAGCACAGCTGGTCTGGGGAAATGAGGGGGGGTCTGCTTCAAAAACATGGCACATAAAGTTTTAGGTTATGGATATTTATGATACATTAAAGGGGCCATTTTACTTACCGGGCATATTAAATAAACATGAAATACAGTGTTATCTCTTGGTAATAAAATGGAATCAGCCATGGTGTCTTTCTGAAACCATTTGCTTACTCCTGTATATGAATGTGTGATCCCTCTACCGAAAAGTGAAATGAAAACGGTGCAATAAAAAAACACTTGATCTCAGATTTTTCCACTTTCTACAAATCAGTGTTGCACTGCCAAGTTATCGTGCATGTGCAAGATCATTCCCGCAAGTACACGGTCTTGTTATTATTATTGTAAACAGACACAGAACAAAAACAAGTAAACAAGATGTAAAACAACTGAATTAAAAGATACTAAGCCTGTGAACTGGGGTGGTTTTACTGGGATACCTTTGTATTCAGCCAAAATGAACGGATAATGGAGGATAAAACACATATTCACTATTCACTAGAGTTCATATTCACTATTCACTATTTTAAGTTCCCAGTTGAGTACCTTACATCTAATCTACTGTGTGGTATTTTCCTTTTATTGTTAAAAGATATTTATTTATTTATTTTTTTATTTATTTATGTCTCATAGTTTTATTAGATTTTGCTAGTAATGCTGTTTAAATCAAGGGCAGTGGTGGCCTGGTGGTAGGGTGCTGGTTTACTGATCCGAAGGGCGGGGGTTATCCAGTATCACCTGGTTGTCACTGCCTTCGCACCCCAGTGCAGCTAACTGGGTTACCTAAGGCCAGCCATGTCTCTCACTGTCTGTGGTGAGAGGCATGTAAAAGAACAGCTGTCATTCGAAAAGAGTAGGCCATTGGATAATTGGATGGCCATTGGATGGCCTGGCAAGCTGTCCAGGGTGTGCTCTGCCCTCGCCGAGTTGGCTGAGATGGGTGCCAGCCTCCCCACGACTGTAATTAGGATTAAGCGCTTCAGAAAAATCAATGAATGAATGACTGTATGATTCAACTTAATGATTTGAAGCCAAGGTTACTTGTTCTCTGACTTCAACCTTGTTTACATTATGATTACAAACGTGTCTGCTATGACTGAGTCTGTATTCAAAACAAAAATAGTTGATGGTGTGGCCTGGCTCAGTTAAAATTAACCACAATTATGTGCTTTCTTGGTGTTTCTAAGTGGGTCATGCTGTACCTAAATATCTATTCAGTGATCTTTTATCCTGGGAACACTGAAAACAAGGCAGGATTACACCCCAGATACAAAGATAGTCCACTGCACGGCATCATACACAGTCATTCGCAACTAAGGGCAACTCAGAGTAGTCAATCCACCTATTTAAATATTTTTCGGAGGTAAGAGACAACCAGCGAATCAAGAGCAGATACGAGAAGAAACATCTGGGACTCCCCCGGCTATTTCTGGGGGTTTTCGCTATTTGAGATTAGCCTCTGGTGCACTGGGCGACATGATAGCATAGAGCTATCTTAAATTTTTGTAGAAATGTGGGGCACGGGGTTGGACTGTTTTTGTATCCATCTGAGCAAGGAAGTAACACATTCTTTGGCTTCCTGTGTACAAATGTAGACATTTAAAGATGAAAAAGGAATCATGTTATTTGAGGTAGCTTAATACTAAGCAAGTTTATGAATTTATAAACAACAGTGATCATGTAAAGAAATATGGCAGCCACTGTGGGAAACCCTTGGTGACAGCAGAAATAGCTGACAGCGTCCTGAATGCCATTGCCCCACATATAAAAGTAGTACTGGTTTCAACATACCCATGATGCAATTCCCAACATGGCACCCCATTTGGACAGAAATCGCTGAGGGTTTCCAGAGTAAAGAAGAACATGTAATACACCACAGAAACAGCAAACTAACCTCCGAATCGCTACTGATTGGTTGGCCAAATACCCATGCTAATTATAGTTCTCCTTCTTGCCCAGGGACCCTGAATACCAAGCTTGTGAAAATGGGTGGGGACAGAATCATCACACAATCATCCTGATTAATGCCTCGGACTGGAGTTCATTTTTTACCATAACATTAATCTTCAGAAGCTGTTTAAAAATGCTAAATAGGATAATTAAATATTGTTTAATGACATGTTCACTACATTAACATTTTGGTACTATCTTGGCTCAAAGAACTGGCACTCTTGACATGCTCCATGCCTGGTGAGGGCATCTCTGTGTGGTATTTGCATCTTCTCTCCTTGCTTGTTTCTGTTGGGTTCTCAGGTTTCTCCTTACACAGTTTGAAGACATGCACATCAGACTAAGTGGATATTCGTGATTGCCTCTAGGTGTGAGTGCGAATGGTTGTGTTTGCATGTACGCGCTGTTCAGGGTGTAACACGACTTCGGCGTAACAGAGAATAAAGTGGTACAGAAAATGAAATGAAAACACATTGTATCTGAGTTTTGCACTGGCATGAACACAAATTTTCTGTATTTGTAGAGCATCCCACTAAAACTCCTCCAACTTTTACAGGTAGAGTTATGTTAGGTGTAACTGATACACCCAGTCATACAGGATATGGGTTTGGGTCCGTTAATGAGCCGTGCTGATAATTGGTAAAGTGCTAAAAGAGTTTACACATACATTTACAGGGTTTCATTATGTGACACAATCAGTTAATACCTCAACCATCCTGTCATAATACAGTACCAGTGCAAAGGAGGTGTGGGATACAATTCAAATCTAGTTAACTGACAATTAGTTGAATGAGTTAGTCATTCTGCTAACACATGAAACAGTGCAGTGCTTTAGAAACCACTTTAGTGGGTGGTTTATTGTTAAATATTGGTCTACGATTGATTTATTAAATGGAAGGAGCTGTTCGGATTGGGCTCTATGAAAAGAGGCAGATTCATGACAGTTTTTGGGCTATTTTAACATGAAAACTGGCAATCCATCTATGTTGTACACACATCGACATGCACTGCTGTTTTCTCCACCAAGGTTGTCAGTGTAAAAGACAGATCACCACGATACCCAACAAATGAGCCATTACTTTGCAATCGATCTGGCATGGTTTATAATAAAGCATGGTCTTGAGTGTAGATCACACTACACTTTTTCCGCACAAAGCATAAGCTGTGCTTATGTTGGATGCAGGAAACATATCAGGCTGTGTCTGTGCTGTCTCTCCAGGGAGACTGAGCCCCTCATACGAACACACACACATGCACATGCACACACACACACACACGCACACAACCACCCAGGGAACACAAACACATGCCGCAATGAGAGGGGTGTACACTTTCCTTTTTTGCTTTAATTAAAGCATGCAGTAAGTGTGAAATTAACTCTCTCCTGCATCGGCCTGACAGCCCTGAGTGGGAGTGTGAATCAGGTTCTTTTGTCTCTCACGTAATTAGCACCAACCGTGATGAGAGCACGGCACCAGTCCACTTAAATGAGGAGCCACCAGCATGATGAAAGAGGAGACAGGAGGAAAAATGAGAGCGAGGAAGATGGAGGAGGATAGAGAGAATGAAAGAGAGAGCGAGAGAGAGAGAGAGAGAGAGAGAGAACAAAAGAGAGAGAGAGAGAGAGAGAGAAAAAGAAAGAGAAGGGTTGGTTTATTACCACCTGAAAAAAAGGACCCTCGCTTCCTGAGTCCCTTGATAATTTGGCAATACAACGCCATTCCGTCACCCTCTGCAGAAAGAGGAGAGGACAAGGAGGAAAGCTGAGAGAAAGAGAAGGAAAAATGAGTGTAAGCAGTCTGATAGATGGTACAATTTTGAAAGGGAGAAAGGTGGGGAGTCTTATGAGTTTAAGAACTGATGAAGACAAAATGGGCCTTTAGACACACATAATAACTTATGAGGGTTCATCCTGGTCCTCGCTGCTTTTCACTGTGACACGACACTCAACCTTCTTTGTCTATGCCATCAGTATGTGCTCAACACTAGCCGAATAAAAAGCCACCCTGAATAATTTCATTTCAACTGAGTCTATGGACATTATTCTTTTTACATTTTCTGTAGTGCAGTTGGTGAAACTGTTTGAAATAGCACAAACAAAAGAAATCATAGCTTTAGCCATAGAAGGCTTTTAGTACCATGTGGACTTCTCTAGCAGAATAGCAGAAATGTTCAGCTAAATACAACAGCAGTATTTCTTGATTGAGACCCATTTCTGCACTTCTTGCAAATAATTTATTTACTAGTGTATTCACTGGAGTCACCTACATACTTTTTTTTTTTGGATAATTAGTCAGTGCTAGAACAGGGTTGTGTAGAGTTGACGCACCCATCCTCATATTTCAAATATTAAGAAAATATTCGTTCATTCATTCATTTTATGGACCGCTTAATCCTAATTAAGGTCGGGGGAGGCTGGCGCCCATCTTAGCCGACACTGGGTGGAAGACTTTCGAATGGTTCGATTTTTTCATCAGCTCAAGACGGAGAAAAATGAGCCCTATTCTGGATGGAAATAAATGTTGTTTAAGTTTGTCGAAACAATGCCACAGTGATTACACGCTGTAATCAAGGCTAAAGGAGGTCCAACAAAATATTAGAACGCACAGCTTAATTATTATTATTATTATCATTTTATTTTTTTTTGTCTGAGCAATGTATAAAGTTTCAAGTAAGTCTTGAATGAGTTTGAATGAGTTTTTGGTTTTAATCCTCTATATCACTGTATCTGAAGCTGATGATCTGAAATATCATTTTAATTGTTAAGCTTTTAGCACAAGATGGAAAGAAAGACTCAGAAACAGAGTGACTTTGTCCTCCATGCTTATTAACAAGTAAAACATGTGGGTGCTAATTTCTTTCAATAAATGACAAGACAAATCCATTAGCTTTGTTATCTTTATGCAGAATCACACTCTGGGACTTATGTAGGACTTTCCCTTTAGAACACTACTGTCATGCTGAGTCACTTTTCACCAGCACGAGCATCATGTTTACACTGGCTCCTTGTTATTGATCTGCCCTTGTGGTAATAGCAATTTGTCTCCCAATAACTTAATTGGTTAAGTGATTTCATTGATCCTTAAATTGTTCCCTAAGTTTATTTGCTACATGTCTACAAGAAGGCCAGTGCAATGACCATCATTCCCTTCACCCCAGCACCACCACTTGCTCCTGACCTCTTTAATGGGCCCGTAATTGATATATCCACTGCCATTGGGGATGAGCCTACACTGGCAATGGGGAAGTGTTGTGTAACACCGATTAGGATCATGCTAATGCCATCATTACGTCGTTACTTGCATACAGCATATCGGTCAGCACATGGGAACCATTTCTCAGAGCTGATTTGCATTTTTCTGAGCACACACGGGTTCACCCACATGATGAGTGACTACATACTGCCTTACATCCTTCAAAGTGTAGCTGCATTGCCTTCATGTAGGATTTTTTCTTTTTTTTAATCTCTTTATTACTGCCATAGTAGGACTAAGAACTAAAAAAAATCTGACCTAACTAGCATGGAGACTTGAGAGCTAATGTTGTATGCTCAGCACTGTTATCTCTTGCCCATATGTGTACCTCAGGGACATTCTTCCTGTTATAATTTACTTTGGAGCATGTCGCCTACACTCCAGGCACAAAGTTGAGTCCATGTCTCACTACTGTAATTCAGATTAAACAATTAAAAAAATGGTTTTATGAAGACTACAGTGCATATGCTGCTGCTCGCCACATCAAAGAGAGAACAGAATGGTGGCGAGCACATTTTGAGCAGATCCCCCATATAATCTCTATAACCCAAAACATGAGTCTAATGCTATCATCCAGAACCTTCAGAACGCAGAGAAAGATTGGACCATTGACCTCTATTACACCTATATTGGAGATTAACTGCAATACCAGCTCTGCCTTGGGTATCAGTTGCCTTAAAGGTTCCAGTGGCGAAAAAAGAGAACAGCCTCTGAAATCACAAGAGAGAAGCAAGAAAAAGTTTATTTTGCTATTTGTTTTGTGGATTAATTCTGTTTTTATTCTATGGTTTATTTTGTGTATTTCATTTTTGGGTCTAAATATCTTTCATTGGGCAGTAGAGTGGTTGTACGTAGTGGTTAGCGTGTCCGTCTTACTGCAAGAAGGTCCTGGGTTCGAGTCCCTGGTTCAACAAGGGCATTTCTGTGTGGAGTTTGCATGTTCTCTTCATGCTTGTGTGGGTGTCCTTCAGTTACTCTGGTTTCCTTCTACAGACCAAAGACTGAATGAATGTGAATGGTTGTGTGTGCTGCCCTGCGATGGATTGCTGAGCTGTTCAGCGTGTACCCTTCCTTCAGCACTTCACTCAGCTTAGATGGGCTGGACATGTCAACCGAATGCCAAGATATTGCTTGCCTTACTGTATTCTCTTCAGTGTACTGAAAGAGGGATCAAGGCCCATTGGCAGACCACGACTCAGATACGAGGATGTCATGAAGAGAGACCTAAGAAACTTCCATATAGACCCGGCTACCTGGACATCTGTATAGTGGACAATCATAGAGACACATGGTGTGCATGCATCTGTCATGGCATCAGGGACGACACAAGAGAATCTAGTGAAAGTGGCCTGACCTGAACTGAAACCCTTCTGAGATAGGTTCCAGCTTTCCTGCAACTCTAATAGGAAAAAGCAGTTTGTCAAATGAATGAATGAATAAATATCTTTGGTTAACATATATATTTTCCACTTTTTTTTCCTACATTGGCAGATTTCTCACTAATTTGCAGTGTGGTGATGCAGTGTGTACCACTCCCATCTCACATCACAAAAGTGTTTGAGGCCTGTTCCAGGCAAGGGTGTTACTGTATAAAGTTTGTTTGGTCTCACTGTGCTTGCCTGGGTTTCCTCCAGGTTTCCCCCTACAGACCAAAGACATGCAATGCCCCTAGGTGTTACCTAAATAGCAAGAGCTTCTTTCTTTACTCACCATTTTCCATCTATGCGTCTTATTGTATTAGGGAGAATTTTTTTTTAATTCATTTCATTTTCTAAACCTTTATTAGGGCTGTGAGAGAGGCTGGAGCCCATCCTAGCCGACTTCAGGCGAGGACGGGGTACACCCTGAACAGCTCATCAGAGCATTACAGAGCCAGCACACACACACAACCACTGACACTCACACCCGGGGCAGTGGTGGGTCAGTGGCTAAGGCTATATGTGAGCCAGGGGTCAGGGTCAGGGGTTCAAGTCCCAGTAACATTTAAGGCCATTTAACCCTCAATTGCTCAGTTGTATAAATAAGATAAATGTAAGTCACTCTGATGAGCTGTTCAGGGTGTACCCCGTCCTCGCCTGAAGTCGGCTAGGATGGGCTCCAGCCTCTCTCACAGCCCTAATTAAGGTTTAGAAAATGAAATGAATTAAAAAAAAAATTCTCCCTAATACAATAAGACGCATAGATGGAAAATGGTGAGTAAGGAAAGAAGCTCTTGCTATTTTTAGGTGTGAACAGCCAAACATTTTTGTCATATGTTTCAGATCACTGAATTATTTTTCGCCAGTTAGACAGCACTGAAGCCGTTTCAGTGTTGCCAATATGTCAATCTAAAATATTTTTTAAAATATATCCATCGAATAACTTACTAATTCACACATATGAATAGATATAGCTTTTCTAGATATTAGCATTATGAGAAAAGTTCAACCTAGGACAGTTAGGTTGCTCTTTCCTAACCTCACATTATATATATTTCCAGTATCCTGTAGTTGGCTTTGATACTGAGGTAGAGACGCTGCATTAGTGTGCGATCTCACAATGCGTGATGGAAGGAGGTCGATACTGAGGTGCCCCATTAGGGCCAGGAACATCCCACCCTAGTCCAATTAGAGCCACACAATTGCAAGCATCAACAGTCCATTATGTCTCTTTCTCCTGCAGAGAGGATGCACTGATCTGCCCATTAGAGCCATGGGCCATTAGCTATTAAGACAGCCATGCATGCACAGAGCATGGGTGCAAATGTAGCCAGGGAAGTCTAGGAGGGAGGAGTGCATTCAGAATGGATACTGAGTCTATATCCCGAGCAGATAAAGTAGGATATGTGAAAAGATCTTAGGAATAATGATCATGATGATGATCCCTCCAGACCCCCAACTTTTTAAAAGAAAGAGAATATTTAAAAAAGGAATAATTTGTCTGTTGGTGATATGGCAAGCTATCAAAAAAGGTATGTAAAGACTATAATAAATAAAGGTTCCATTTCTGATAAACACACATTCACTACAGTTGTATTAATGCTGCTGTATATCATTTACACTAATTCACAGGTATCCTGCATATTTTATATTTGATCTGGGCAATATGTAACAATAAGCACCTTAATTTGTCTTCTACACTGACATACTGGTATTTTGGCTTTTTATTATTTTAGTAATTATTATAACAACAACAAAAAAAAATAAAAAATAAAAAAAAAAAAAAATAAAAAAAAATAATAATAATAATAATAATAATATTAGTAGTAGTAGAAGTAGTAGTAGTAGTATAATAACAGGGCAGCAATGAGGCTCATTAGTTAGCTAAAACCCTGGGTTCGAGCCCCATGGCCAGCAAGTGCACTTCTGTGGGAAGTTGTGTGGGTTCCCTCTGGGTAACCCGGTTTTCTCCTACAGTCCAAAGACACAAATATGTCAATTGGCTACTCTAAATTACTGATAGGAGTAACTGTGAAATTAAGTGATTGTATCTGTGTTAAGCCTGTAACAGACTGGTGACATATTCAGAGTGTTCTCCTCCTCTTACCCAAAGTCAGCTGGCATTGGCTTTAGTTGTACATTGTACTAACGGGATAAGTGGTTTAGATAAAGACTAAATTAATTATCTGGCTCAACAAAAGCATAAATTTACTCTATACAGCACGACAGGTCCCATATGTATGTAATTTATTAGAAGTATGCATCAGTCTTGCACTCAACATCCACATCATCATTATTCATTTGCTGAAATGTTTAATCCCACAATTGGGGAGGCTGGAACCCATCCCAGCCAACACTTTGCATAGGCGAGACACACCCTGAACAGCTTGCCCAATGCAGGGCAAACACACAACCATTCAAACCCATACCTGGGAGCGATTTAAAATACACAGTTAGCCTAACATGCATGTCTTTGAACTGTGGGAGGAAACCAAAGTACCTGGAGGGTACAACTGGACACTCCACACAGAAAGAGCTGTGCCCAGGAGTCAAACCCAGGACCTTCTTGCTGTGAGGAGGATTGGCTAAGCAGTACGCCACCGTGCCACCCTCAATATAACTCCATTAGCTTAAGTATAAGCTTATTTTGTTGGCAGAAACTTCTATAAAATCTAGTTTAATAAATCCTGTTAAAATGCTGAACATGTGTGTATGGCAAAATAAACCATGTGTAGTGCCAGGAAAAGAGATATGGAGTTACTTTCAAAAGAGAAGACATGGTTTTGTGCCAACTGGAGAACAGGAAATGGTGAATTGCTCTTGTGGTTGCTTTTTCATTTCAAAAGTGAATAAAAAATAAAAAATAATATATAGGTTAAAGATAATCAAATTATTATTTGCCCACATTAACTTTAGTGAGGTCAGAAAAGCAGTGATAAGGTCGGTTGGTAGCCCAACCTCAACTTGAACACCTTGAGCTTGATAAACTTGATGTGTGGTTTCAGCAAGATGCAGCTCAAAGATCACTGGAAGTGCTGAGAATAATATTTCTGGGTTTTCATAGTCATGTTGGGTGGTCAGCCGGTTCTTCTGACCTCACACTTTGTGATTGTTTTTTTCCTTTGTGGCTATCATAAATCATGAGTGTATACTTATCAACCTCAAACTCTTAAAGCCCGTACCCTGGGTTTAAACTGGGGCACAATGTCCACGATCTCCGAGATTCAAAAAAGGTTGGCACGCCTAGGGTATATAAAAGGTGTATCCAAGTGATGAATCTTGAAGGAATTGTATTTCCAAGTGTATTAAGATCCCCTACGATGGCACATCAAGGTCTGTTATGCTCTGTTATGGTTTGTAATGGTCTACTAAACTATACCGTGATCGTGAAAGTCAAATATTTTGTCACGATCATCACAATTCCACCAAGTTCTCTTAAGATCATCACGATTCAATCCCACAACCCTCCAGGATCCTCAAGATTCTCTCAAATTGCAGACAAGATAAACATCATTCCCAATTTTATGCCATGAATTTTCACAAAATATCCCTTAAAGGAAATAAGTTGTGAAAAACCAAAAGATTCTTTTGATTCAAATGGAAAATTGAATGGAAAGGATACCTTGAGTGTTCTTCTGAGACTTGGGTACCTTAATGTATCCACATCAACAATACTTTTAATTAAATAAATGAGTGTTTCCCTAAAAGACCAAACTGAAAGATGCGAGCCAGTGTCCCTTACCATATATGGAAGTGGACCTGAGTTTAATGGTATATTTAGTGGAAAGACAGACAGACTGTTTTTTGTTTGTTATTTTCTTTTTTGGTTTTCATGAAATATATCTGTACAGGCCAGAGGACCATTAATTTAGAAGATAAACTGTAAATTTATTTCATGAGAATATTATCCTATACTATGGCCACATACCTGATCCCCCTACTACAGAATATGGGCATAGGGTACATGATGACCATAATTTTGTTTAATAACAAATTTAGTGAGCAAATTATATTTATTTTAATAGAAAGTAAGACTTGGAATAAATTCTTATTCTGAAGGAAATTACACATAAATTAAGAAAGAGTGGGTGATGTAATGAGTACATATTGTGTACACAGTACAGTATAAATGGAAGGATGGCACAGTGGTGCAGTGGTAAGCACTATCGCCTCAGGTTCTGGATTTAAACCAGCTGGTCGAGAAGGACCTCTTTATGTCGAGCTTGCATCTTTTCCTTGTGCACGTGTGTATTTCCTCCTTCAGTTCAACGGGCCACTCTAAATTACCTTTAGGTGTGAATGTGAGTATGAATGGCTGTCTGTCATAGATTAGTAACCACTCCAGGGTGTATCCAGCTTCTCACCTACTGTCAGCTGGGATTGGTTCCAGCTCACCCAAATCTAATATATTAAATTCTTTTCCCAAAATAATTTCATTTAGAACTTAGGCGAAGCAGGTAACAAGCAAGTTGTATATTTGAAGGGACTCCAGGGTGGCTCCTACATGTACGTGATTACAAAGATGTCAAGAGTGGGCAAACCTATATGCTATTCACTGCACCACCATTCCATCTCACAGCTTCAGTCTGATCCTGAGTTTGGGGTACTGTCAGTTTGGAGTTTCTCAAGTTCTCATGTGTCTGTGTGGGTGTCTGGTTTCCTTCCAGTTTCCAAATGTCAGTAGGTAAATTGTCTACACTAAATTCTTCCTAGGCAGGATTCGACTCCTCTGGCACGTACTTTGCATTAAAACCAGAACAACTCTTTTTTCAGTGTTGTCAGTCTACATCTGACAAACCCTTAAGTAAAACCCATGAAAGCTTAAAAAGAAGGCTCACCTATGATGGACCAGATTCCTCTTAGCGACTTTATGTGCCAGCACTCCAGCAGTACATCTGTTGACTGTTTAACTTTATATATACTACAATGGACTGTTCTAACATCTTTCTATAATAGCCAGCATTAACAGTTTCAGCAGTTTGTGCAACAATAACACCTCTGTGAGATCAGACCAGATGTACTACTATTCACTCCTCATTCAAGACTTTGTAGACTCTACCCTACACATAAACATTACATTCCACCTCAGCTGATTGTTGCACACAGACACTTGACTATTTACACTTTACAGACACTTGACACTTGACAGACAATATTACTTGAAAAGTCGCCACTGCATTATATTTCATTATATTGCATTTATATTTTATTTTATATATTTTATATATTTTTGCATCCTATAATTTGTTTTATATTTAATTTTATTTCATTTTCTATTTTGCATTTTTATATTTATATTAACTTTTAACTATAAAATCCTTAAATAGTTTTAGTTATAGTTATTGTTTTCTTCTTATTATTGATAGCTTATTCTTCACATTTTTGAACAGCCGTACTAAGCAGTTCACTACGTATTGTACTGTGTATGATTTTGTTGTATGTGGCAAATAAAATTGAATTTGATTTGACTTTTATGTCACTTTATTGTCACTTCACTAGATGACTTTCCTTGGACCACCTTTGGTAGGTACTTACCATTGCATACCAGGAACACACACACACACACACACACACACACACACACACATTATATATATATATACTTGCTTGCTTGCTTTGACAAGTGCAAACACTCACAGCAAGGTCCTGGGTTCAAATTATGAGCTAATATACAATCAGTATGCAATCTCCTTCCCTAACATGGCTCTCTGCCGCATGCTACGATATGCAAGATTTTGCTGGAAGGTTTTCTCCACTTTTCTCAAGAAATGCTGCAGCTACTACATAACTGACCCCAGTCTCGAAAGTAAAGCATGAAACCTTTCCCCATATAACTGTGACACAAAAAAAAAGCTTTGATGTTAAATCTGCCTTTAATCTGCTGTTCAAAGTCTCAGTAAATACCTCTGGAAACCTTACCAGAACCCCAAAGGATCATTTCCTGCCTATCACAGCCTTTGATTTCCTGAGTACTTTACTATCATTAAGTCTTATTAACTCCAATCATTTTATTGAAAGAAGTGTAGTTGTGCAAAAGAGACGCTAGATTATTTGTCTCTCCTCCTCCTCCTGATGTACTATGAGACAAGGACCTTACCAGCAATGTAGGTTATGTCCTAATTCAACAGTGGAATACGGACATGCTTGGAAATTGTAGTTCAGGAAGTTTATTATTATTATTATTATTATTATTATTATTATTATTATTATTATACTATTTTAATAGCATGCAGAGATAAGGGCATAAACCAAAAAAATTAATTAGAAAAAAAAGAAAAAAGAAAAACAATCCTTAGTTAACTGGACTGACTGGTAAACACATATTCTTACATGTATCATTGTTAATGGATTCAGAAGCTTGCTTTTGCTTCTAGGTGCCTTGGTCACATTTGGAAAAGATACTGTTAGTTTGTTAAATAAATATGTAATATTATATGGTAATAAATATTACCATAGTGAACACTATCTTCCATAGTATATAATAAGGATGTAACACAATGGGACCAAAATAGACATGGTCTAACCTGGAAAGGATTTTTTTTCCCTTCCTGTCCCTTTCCAGCCCCCTACCCCTTCTAGAAGACTGGAAAATGTAAGAAAAAAGCCAAGCTGTAATTCTGAATATTTCTTTGGGCTGCAAGTTTACAGCAGAGATAGAGAGCAGAGCACCATAGTCATAAAACTATATTATACTGTTCAATGTCCTGCCGGTGTCCACACATGCCCACCACAGAAAACCAATAAATAAGGCTGCCATATTGCAGAGCCGATGCTGATTGGCTGTTATATATCGCTGACTTGCATGATAATGGGCAGCAATTGGAAGAAAAAAAAGAACATGAAAAATTACTGATAACAACAACAAAAACAGAGGCTCATATACCACCTCTCAGACTCACGCAGAATAAACCTCAGGTAGGCAGACCGACTTGCAGGTAAATAAATGTTCACGGAGCAAATATATTCAAAGAAGAGTGGAATTTATATACACAATATGGACAAAAATTGACCATCATGTACCCATATGTAGCTTCTTCTCAAATATCATACTACAAAGTTGAAAGCACACAATTGTGCAGAACGTCATAATCTACTGTTGAGTTACAGTTTCGCTTCACTAGAATATATTTCATATTGTGTAGTCATAACAAAATAAAAATTTTTTTCTAGCAGAATTATAGGATTTTTAGTAGGTCTTTCACAGAGTTAAGCAGCCTGAAGTGCAGACACTGACAACAAGTTTTCCATGTTTCCATTTATGTTTAATGCTGCATTTCACACTCCTCTCCAAGGGCTGAGAGATGTATGCTCAAGCTTCTCAGAAAACGAGACTCATGGATCTTTCACACCCTTTGGCTTGCCTTTTTTTATTTTATTTATTAATTTATTTTACACCAAAGTAGAAAGCTATATTTTGCCATCATTTTTATTCGTTCTGAACAACCTGCAGTATAGAAAAGTTATTTCTTGTTCACATACGTGATGCCAATAAAAATCTGACCCTCCTCTTATCAAGGCTTACAGTAAAATAGTTTGAGTAAATGATATTATGAATAATTTCTGCACCTGCCTGAGTCACTTTTATAAGTATATAATACACCAGTCGACTATCTAGGGATTAAAAGTGGATAATACTTGAATCAAAACGACAGACACTCTCAGTTTGTTATGGTCACTTGGAGCAGGTGGCATCATCGTTATCATGCTTTACAAATGGGAAAATAAATAATTAAAATCTCATTTTGTTTGCTTTTCATTGTTTCTGTGTAGTACAAGCTAAACAATTATCCAAATCAGGCCTGGTGGGTATTCTCTCTCAGAGACTATTCAGTGACTTCCACCTCACCTTCTAAGAATAATGGTTAATTATTACATTTGAATACTCTATTCTAATTGGTCAATTATGCTATTCACTTATGCTATTGCATAATAAAGTATAACACACCACTACTATGGAAAATGTCATTATGGGAAGTAATAATTTTAAATCAATATATTAATTCATTAAGTTATTCTTTTACCTAACCGCTTAATCCTACTAGGGTCACAGGGTAGCAGGAGCCTATCTCAGATAACTCTGGGTGAAGGTGGGGTGCACCCTCCAGGGCCAACACATCAACAAAACAGCTCACCAATCCATCCCAGGGCCAATACGTACATAACTGTTTACATTCCCACCTTGGGGCAATTTGGAAATACATGATTATGTGATCTGGTGCCAAGTCTTTTTGACCATAACCTACCTGAGCACTAATGTGTTCTATCCTTTATGGAGTGCCTTAAGGCAGCTTACATACATTTTCTCCAGTCAGTAACTATTCACCCAATCAACAAATTTCATTTTGTGTGGAATGCTCAATTACTGTTTTCCATCTCATATTGGCTTGCTCAATATCCCTTCCATGGTACTCACAGGGCATACATACATACATATACATACACACACACCCACACACCCACATACATATATATATATATATATATATATATATATATATATATATATTTATATATATATATACACATATATATATATATATATACATACACACACATATATATACACA
>JAOUQZ010000002.1:20026189-20040892 GCA_028564935.1 Neosilurus hyrtlii
TTTATACTATTGCAGTGGCAGAGCTGGAAGATGACACTGCATGAATTGGAGGAAGCCGCCTTGATTGGCTGGCTGTTGTTGCTGTTGTGCTTTACCATGGGAATTAGCAGAGGGTAAATTGAGAAGTAAACAAAAATAGACAAAATGGCAAATTTACTGACACAGGGACACAAAGTGAGCCAAAAATAACAGCAGTTGTTCAAAGTGTCCAGTTAGGCCTCTCTTTAGGCACGCTCATTTTCTACTGTTGTACTTGGTCCCGGATGGACAGCCTAAAGATTTCCACTGCCCAGAACAGGTTATGTTCAAGTCTATGGATCCAGAATTCTGTAAAACAGCCTTGTGAGTGTCTGTTATTAAAAGTGCTACAAAAATAAGTGCATTGAATTTATTTATTAACTCAATTTCCAAACCACATCATACTAGAGTCACGTGAAGGCCACCGTGCATTCATTTTCTAAGCCGCTTAATACTAACCATTGTCGTGGGGAGGCTGGCGCCCATGTCAGCCGACTCTGGGCGAGAGCGGGGTACACCCTAAACAGCTCGGCAGGCCATTGTAGGGTCAATACACACACACACGACCATTGATACTTACTCTCACACCTAGGCATGATTTGGAACAGCCAATTAGTCTACTGTGCATGATTTTTGTGCATTGATTTCATAGTACAAGGTATTAAATTGATATTGATTACTATACGGTTCATCCAATATAAATGTACATACCCAACAAAATTCTGTCCAGACCAATGTAATGTAAGTGCAATACAGTAAAACAATGTATGTAACTGAGTAAAGCACTTGGAAACCCTGCATTCACTATATGGAAGAAACACACCTTCCTCTATACGTCTTACTTCATGACACATAGCCATTTACTAAAGTATGTACCATTTCAGTTGCCATTTTCCCTTTTTTGAATCCCCTTTGACACTCATCTCTCAGCCCACCAATGTGGAGTGTGTGTGCCTGCTGAAAAGACCTCTCAAGCACTGTGGAGACACACTGGGTGCTGGAGGTAGAGCAGTGCGCTCACCACATACTGCAACATGCCTCTATAACTGTCAGGTTGATCACAAGAACCCTGCTCTATCGCCACACACCAGCACACATGTCAAGAGCAGGACAGGCAGAGGAGGGGAATCTAGGGCTGTGCAGACTGTACCGAAGCGACAGGCAATAAAATTCTGAGTTAAGGAGTGAGAGGGAGAGAAAGAGTGTTCCTAAAGTCTCAACCCACTTTAACCTCACTAAGGCAGTACAAAGACAAAGTGGTACAGTGGAGGGTTGGACAAGTGCTGCAGACTTAAAGGAATTAGGAATGCTGGAGAATGTTCTTACTACACATTGCAGGTTTCGAAAAAAGAAAAAAGAAAAAAAGAAAAAAATTAAGCAAAAAAAAAAAAAAATTAACCTAATATAATAATATTAGTATAATAATAATATGAAATTAGTATATTAGTTTAAAGTTTTTATTGTCTTATACAAGTTACAATGGAATATCATTAGTGGCAATGAAATTAGTATAATATGAGAAAAAGATATAAAACTTTTGATTTTGATATACTGTATTAATCCTGCAAGGGAAATTTGGCTTCTGCATTGAACCCATCCAAAGTGAGCACACATACACACATAAACAGTGAACACACACGAACACATTGTAGAGGTTGGGGTTGTACAGAAAATTTTTAGATTCTTGCGCTATACAAATAAAAGTGACTTGACTTGACTAGCACTCAGAGCAGTGGGCTGCCACACATTGCAGCGCTCAGAGAGGGCACTTCAGCCATGAAGGTGGAGGAATGGAAGGTGCTGCTCACTCCCCTGCCACCACGTTTTTTTTTTCTTGGTTCAGGAATCGAACCAGTGACCTTTCAATCCCAAACTCACTTCTCTATCCATTAGGCCACAGCTACCCCATGTTTAGGAGATATTTAAATTTTAAACACGTCACATTTGAGGAAAAAAAATATGACAATTGGATTGAATTATTTCTGTACTAGTCTTCTGATTGGCAAATTAAATGCTCTCAAGAATGTATCTGTGACACCAGGGTGGGTCTTGTGCTGTACTGCAGCAGCTCATTAGCTGCAAACATTGTTCGCTGGTTTGTTTTTGGCTGAGCATCTTTCCGCATACTGTTTTCTTTTAAGGGTTTTTTGTTTTCCTTCTTCTTTTTTTGAAATGTAAGACTAATCTGAATTTTTTTTCCTTTGGAAGGGGTATGCTAAACTTTGTGCAAATTTACCACTTATATGTTTAACTAAGGGCTGTTTACTGCTGGAATGTCTTGCTCCCTCAAACTGATTGAGAACACATTTCTGACTGTACGCCATCAGAGTTTCTCTATCATTTTATGATGTAGAGTAATATTATTAAGTAATTATAACCCCACCCTACCATAAGAATACATCAAATGCCTCCTGATGACGACCCCTGCGGCTCTTTATCACCATCAGCAAGGCGGATGCTTGACTTTGGCACAAGCATGCATGGCATAACTCCACTTGTCAATATCATCCTTGTTAAAGTCGATATGCATGGGTGATGGTGGCAGCAGGAAATCCTTTAAAAATAAAAACAAATGCTCTCATTATAAACTCTTTGGTATTCTTTATATACATATATTTCATTAACCACCTCTCAGGTCTGTTTCGAACTGATGGGGGTGTGATAAATCTGAGTCTTTTGTTGTATAAAACAGTCATGCACTCTTAACACACCATCACTTCCTACTTCAAAGGAAATGCGTAAACATTCTGACTCAAAGTGGAAGAAATATGGACGCCTTCATGAAAGCATGTGTTTATTAGCAATAAGATAGCTAGCTAACTAATTAAATTTAGTGATCAGTTTATTTGTACCATGTCTTTTTGGATTGAATATATAGACTCATGAACAGCAGTGAACTATAAGAACTATAGACTCATGAACAGCAGTAAAAATTCAGCAATATTTACTGTTGATGGTTGATGGGTGGGAGAACTAAAATGACGTCAAGCTGAAATCGGAGATGAGGAGACCTTCTGAGTAGGAATTCCACGTTAAGCTACATTCTCTTGCTGTCTTTTCCTTGTCAGAGGTTGGAAATGACAAGTTACAAGCTTTAGCTGAATGCAGCTCAAATAATTCCGGAGCCATTTCATGGGGATATAAACTTAACCGTCTATGAAAGAATTCACACTGAAAAGACGAGGAAGTGCATTAAAACAGCCACAAGCACCGCCGAAGTAGAAATTCTCAGCTTTTCAAATCCATTTTATTTGGAATGTACAGGGACAATCAGAATAATCAATTAAACCATGTAGAACAGTTGAAATATTTACCAAATTAATGTGTGCAAGAATATAAATCATTAAAAGCAGAACATTAACAAAGAAATGCCGCAAAAAAAAGAAGACAAGTGAAAACATCATGAATACAGTCAGAATTACCTTAAAAAAAAATTGTGTTAATGGCGAGGTGGATGTTGCTGAATAGGTACTATTCAATTCAGCAATATCCACTGAGCCTGAAGCTAATGATTGTTTAAGTATATACTACACAGGAACCTGTGTATCTCAAACTCTCTTTAAAGGCAAAGACAACACTTGTTTAAAGTTAAACTTTTATTAAATTCTGTCTGTGCACAAAATCCTAGACCAATAGCTCCTTATTTAACAATTTTATTACTGATTATGTTTAAACTAAGTCGTAGGATGATGATGTAATCAAGGCCAAGTTCACAGGAGGAGTATGGCTTTACCATGTTACTAGTTTCCCACTGCACAGGAAATGACTTTGATCTACTTTTAACACCTCCAACACAATTCTGTCAATAAATGGTGTGGATGCATTAAATTCCTGTACTTGTACATGTTAACTTGGGCTTTGATGACATCATCATTGTGAGACTCAGTTTTCAAATAACTGTCCATAAAATCGTTTCAACAGAAGCTATCGGTCTAAAATTTTACACAGAGAAAGATATTAATCTGGAGATTTCAACAGAATTAACCTAAAACTGGTGTCTTTGCCTTTAAAAGTTTTCATTTAGGGAGTGTTTTTATTATTGAGATTGAGCTTTATAAAATTATTTATTTATTTATTTATTTGATTTTACATATTTCAATCATTACACAGTTAGGACAGATGAGGTCTGTGCACTTCCAGCAAAGGTAAATGCTATGTAGCTAACAGCATCTGTTTAGCCTCCTTTTTCAGAGATTATTACATGCTAAAGGCAAACCATGTGAGAAGTAAACCACAATCCATGAAGGAGTTTTAATATATATATTATGTGGGAAACCAAGAAAAGCAAACTAAAAATATTTAGGGTTTATTTTTCCATTTTCAAAGCATCTGTGTCAGTTGTTTTAAATCAAGCCTTATCCACTTGGAATAATGTTTTTTTAATCCCAAGATAGTGGACCAGTGAGATTGCACTATTCATTTAATTAATTCATTTTCTGAACCGCTTAATCCTAATTAGGGTCGCGGGGAGGCTGGCGCCCATCTCAGCTAACTCTGGGCGAGGGCGGGGTACACCCTGGACAGCTTGCCAGGCCATCGCAGGGCGCCTTGGTTTCATGTCAGATTTTTTTATGTTAATATGTTTATGCATTTCTTTCAGGGAATAAATAAATTAGAACAAGATCATTTATCCCTTCAAATTAGAAGAAGCATCTGAAAACTGGCTGAATAAGCATAAATATTTAATATTGGAAATATGAAAATGACTTTTGCCGACTGTAAAAGTATTTTATGACCTTACTATTATAAAGTCCTATCTCCTAATGTCATTTTTAACCCAGATACAACCTTGTGATTTTAAGGTCACAATTTATTGATCTGTTAAGTAACAAAATGAAACTTATCATAGAGCTGAAGATACACACCAAGAACGATGATCACGGTTTTGAAGTTTGGGATGAGATGCATTTCTCATCTCCCTACAGCTCGAGCTATTAGTGTGGTGTTATATGCTAGGGATAAGTAAAGGGAGAACAGGAGTGAAGTCTAGAGGAGAGTGGCCCCGCTGTGCCATGTTGCCCCTGGCACGCTGTTCTCCCTGGCTGCACTTTCTACTCAGCCGTGGTGCCTGAGGCTGGGCGAGATGAAGCAAACTTCTAACAAAACTAACAGAATCGACACTGGCTATCAACTCGAGGGGCTTTTTCAAAGCCATACGCCACTCCATGCCCTCCAGCCTTCTCTCCTTCAAACAGCCTCGTAGCCATGACTCTACCCTCCGGGGCTTGCTCTAATTGGTAGTGTTAATAGTGGCCATGTGTTTTTAATGCAGATGTAGACCAACTTTCAAACTCTTCTTTCTTTCAATCCTTTGCTCGGTGTTTCGCATTCTTTTCACTCACGTCTCCTGTATTCAGTGGTCCGAAAAAACGGTTCCATTCGCACTCACCGTATTAGTCACGCTACAGTAAGATGCGGTATTTTAGAGCCCGGGGCACTCTGTTAATCACTAGCCTCCCGTCGTAACTGAGTGATGCGAAGAGCCAGGGATCAGCTGAAGACCATTCTGCCGCATATACGCTGTCCTCGTGCTCCTCATATGTAGCAATGATGCTGTCCTGGAGTGGCTCTTTGCTCCTGCACACAGGAAACACAAGTTCAGTTACACCTGGTTGCGTATGTAGTCGATTACTATAGTAACGCCTTCTATGCATAAGCAGAACAAATCATGCTTTCTGGAAAAACAGGGCAACATACAAGACTAACCAGGACTAAGGTAAGAACAAATGCTTTAAAGTAATGAAGGAAGTGTAAAAGCAGGGCTTATAAAAATAAACTGTGTGCAGTAATATATACCTCCACCAAAAGTCTTTATGTTTTACCAGCAGTTTGTGTATTTCTTTGCTCGTAGGATTACACAAAAAGTTATGTGCTGAGTTTCACAGAATTTTTACCAGAGGTGGGACTTTGGAGAAGGAAGACTTTTGGAGCTGATCCGGATTAAATACTGGATCCAGGAATTTTTTTTAATAATTCAATAACATCGTGAGATAGGAAGCTTTTGTAGGAGTCTGTATTAGTGCGCTGTGCACTTTGTTTATTTGCAAAAAGTTATGTGTGTATTTTCATAAAATGTCTACCAGAGGTGGGGCTTTGGACAAGAAAGACTCTTGGTAAACTCTGGGTTTACACTGGGGCACGGTGTCTGTGATCTCTGTGATAAAAAAAAAATGTGGAGCATGTATATAAAGGTATAAAAAGGAAACAAGGTGCATCCAAGAGATGAAACTTGGAGAAACTGTGTTTCCAAGTTCATCAAGATCCCCTACGATGATGCCTAAAGGACTGCTATGACCTGTAAAGGTCTGGTAATCTGGTCTGTTTTTATTTATTTATTTTGCATTGTATATTTATACTGACCTTTAAAATCCTTTAAAAAGTTAAGTTATTGTTATTTTTCTTTTTCTTCTTGTTACTTTTGATAGTTTATTCTTTACATTTAGGACAGTCATACTAAGCATTTCACTACATATTGTATGGTGTATAATTTGTATGTGACAAATAAAATTTGAATTTAAAAAAATTCGAATAATCTCTACTGCGCTCTACTACGATTTCCACATTCTGTCCTGATTGGTACCAAATCATAATAATCTTGGCAAAACTTTTGAGTCAAAATTTTTTTCCACAATCAGCCTGATCATCACGAATGCACAGAGTTCCCTCAAGATCATCACAATTCCCTCCTACGATCCTCTACGATCATGATTCTGTCAAATCATGGAGATGGTGGACATCAGGCCACAGTGTAAACCCAGGGTTAGGTTTTGGAGATGATCCGAATCAAAATTTTAAAGGATTCTTTAAGACCGCAAGATATGACTACTATGGTTCACAGTGGGGATTGCTGGGTGATTGGGCTTCCTCTGAGTGCTCTTGTCCTTCTATTTATTGGAATTACATACATTTTTCCTGAGCTTTCCACACATTTCTATTCAAAAACACCATGTGATCCATGTTAACATTATGATATGGACAAAAACATCAATAAAATATATATTGCATATATTTTTTATAATTTGCATACAAATTGGACGTTATAAATTACTCTATCAACATTTTTTTTAATCGTTGCCCACCTGTTTAACCTTTTAATAATTTTACCCTACAGTATTTTTGATTTATTAAACAGCAAACCTAAATGCTGTAATACACACCGAGTATCATGAAAATGTCTCATGGCATACGTTTGCCTTTACTGTTACTGTTCATCTCAGCTCTCATGACATCAGAAAGTATGAAGAAGCATTTACCCTTCATTACTGCAGAGAACTATACATACACACATTTATACACTCATTCCTACCTATGAGAAATTTAGAGATGCCTATAATATCTAACAGCATGTTTTTTTTGGAATAGTGTTGGAAACTGGAGACCTCAGAAGAAAACTCATACAAAAAAAGGGGGAAACTCCTGACAGACATAAAGCCAAACTCAGTATTGATCCCTGGAGCTGTAAGGCTGCACCACCGCACCATCCACAAGAAGAAATCTAGCATACAGAGAGGGAAAAGGACTGAATACGCGTAAAACACAAACTTTTCCTCATGATGATTTTCCTCGCTGTCACTGAGGTCGTCGTCATCTACAAGGTGGCCAAAAGGCTCAGAGGAAATGGAAACCATGTTGGACAGGATCACTCTACTGTCACTGCTGGCTGTAAGTAGCAGCTGGTCATGGGAATGGTTATACCTCACGCTCCATACCCTAAAACAACAACACCAGTGATAATAACATTAATAATAATTAATAATAATGATAATAATATAGCTATGATGATCCTGCTGTGTTGTAGGTGATTTACAGAAAATAAATGCCTATCAATGAAATTTTATTTGTGACATGAATTAGAAACCTTGAGATGACATCATAAAATTAAGCTTGAATTGACATCATGTGCAAAATATGCAAAACATAAAATGTAAATAGTGAATATTATATCAATGTTATAATTATATTAAGTGGCATTTTTGAGCTTGGATGTCGGACTTGGACTTCAAGGAAGATTAATAAAAGGAAGGTTCTGTCACCGTAAGCTGAAAAATGTTAGTACAGTTTAGTAAATTACTTTGCTGGAGCTATTTCGCACTTTTAGGTATTTATATTATATAAATAATTTATATAAATATAATATATTACATGTAATATATAAATTATATATTACATGGTGACCCAATAAAACCTCCCACATTTCAAAGGTAAATGGAAAAAAAAAATCGTTAAAGATAATCAAACTATTATTTGCATTCAGTGCAGTTTTTTTACATCATGTTTTAAAGATGGCATCCTCCAAATCGGGAGGCATGGTGGTGCAGGGGTTAGCACATCTGCCTGGTGAGCTCTTCAGGGTGTACCCTGCCCTCGCCCAGAGCTGATCACTGCAAATAATAATTTGATTATATTTAACATTTTTTATTTTAGCTTTTAACTGTGGGAGGATTTTGTATATTTATTAAGGTGAACCTACAAAATGGGTTATTTTGTGCTTGTGAAACACCAAATCCACTATAGACCCTGCTACCAAATCAGCATGTATCTTCTTTTCTGGGATTCATCACACATTTTACACACATGAACTTATAGTAAATGGAAATCTGAATGCTGTGTGCGACTAATGGTTTGTCTGTAGAACCCCATATTCATTGTTATTTTGGAAACTTGGCTTCATGCTTAATTCTGCTCTGTCGAAAAACTGCCTACCTCCCAATTTCACTCTCCATCTCCAATTTTCTCCTTGTTTCTCTCTCTCTCTCTCTCAGCCTCAGGCATGGCTCAGGAGACGATCCCAGCCCCTCATAGAAGGGGATTGTTGGAGGATAACTTGGCTGTCGACAGCTAAATCTGGCTCAGTCAACCCTGCTTCTACAGCCTAACTAATCTGCTTCCATCCCAAAATATTCCCGAATTCCACCCTCCCCAGGCTCAGCCAGGGTCTCGCTGCCAACTGAACAAATGGTAAAAAAAAAACAAAACCAAAAAAAAACCAAGCAGAGTGTAAGCACGCTGCAGGTCTATAATTTCTTATCTAAATAGGATCAAAACTGGGTTGTTATTGATACAGTGGTGCTGTGTTACCACAAGATAGCATCCAATGCCTGACACTTTACGCAGTGATTAGTTTGTTTGTATGTCTGTGTGTGTGGCTGGGAATGTGAACTGGGATTCATATGCATGACCTCTAAATGAGACACGAAAAACTGTTGCAGATATGAGGCTAATTAAAACATCTCACAAGACCCACATCCAAGGTGATACAAAAACAAGCCTTCAGTGTGATTCGAACTTATAAATCTGTGAAGCAATCCTTTATTTGTATTGATGGTCATGCATGAGCTGAAATTCATCTGCTTTTGTACACAAAAGTGATGCTTATGCGTTTATCTCTGTCCTCAGTGTGGGCTTATGTGCTGCTAACCAGTGGGAGTGCTCCTCCAGGGTTTTGACAGGCTCACTGATGTGCCTCACATCCCAGAATTTGACCTTACAGTCGTCCCCGCAGCTGGCCAGGTAGTACTGCTTGTTGGGGTTGAAGTCCAAGTCTCGTACCAACTGCCCGTGGGCATTCTCAATGCAGTAGATCTGACTGTGTGGGAGAGAGAAACAGAAAGAAGGGCACTTAAAAGCTTCTATATAGTGATTATGAAGGAGACAAGGAAAACATATGGCGAAAACAAACAAAAGGAGAAAGAGACGAGAGAGAGAGAGAGAGAGAGTGCAGGAGGACTGACATAGATTTCTCATGAATCAAAAGCAGTCTGGTGCCGTTGCTCCGAAGGCCAAACCTCCCATCTCATATCATATAAAAAAGTGACAAGCCATAAAGCTTGTCGCAGGCTGCTCTAGTCCTCATGCAAAGTGATGACTTCTCAGGGCAGAGTGTGTGTTCGGTTTGCAAGAACTTGAGAAAGCCACTGGATGTGTATGAACTCTGTCTGAAGGACCACGGCTTCATTAGTATGGGCGACTGACAGGGGTGCCTGGGGTCCTTCAACATCTCGAGCCCACTGAACCCCTTGCTCTTTCCGTCTCTGCTAGCCGGCTATCTCACCGTCCACTGATCTCATTATGCAATTAACATGCTAATTAAAAAGCTTATTAAAACTAGGGGTGAGGAAATTTGACCAGAGGGGAGCGTCAAGGGCTTCAATTAGGTCAAGATTAAAGTCTCAATTCAAATCGTTCTGCGGGAGCTCGTGGTTGCCAAGCACAGGCAAAGGTTAAAATGTCCAGGCCCATTACGAAATGATGTATGAATATTAAGACATCAGCAGAGTAGACCGAGAAAAAAAATGTCATCGCTCATCATCTCAACCTACTAAAAGCAAAAGCTTTTGATTTGTCAAAAAGTGTCACGTACCAAAGCGGATGGATTCTAGATCACTCCACACTGTGGTAACAGCAGTGATGACCTTTAGCCCTTGGTTACAAGCTCCCCAACCCCCAATGTTCGAGGAGCAGTGGCTGCGAAAGCTACTCAGAGAAATGGAGCAGGAAATTGTTTTAGCCTCACCACACCAAAGCCTTCCATGCTTGCAAATCTGAAATTGGGACCCAACCAGGCAAATCCTGGGTTGAGCTGTGATTCGGGGACACACTCTGCAAAAAAAGTGACAGGGATAAGGCCGCTTTCGCACATAAAGCCTTGGGACATGACATGGTCCAGTCAGCAGAGCTTCCCCTCTGGTTTGTGTACATATAAGTTAAGAGGATCCCACCTTCTTGCCCCCAGCATCAGTCAGCTGGTGGTGGTATTACAAGGACACTACTAGGGAGGAATGAGGATTCCTATTGCCATGACAATCCTACTGCCTGCTTTAGTAGAAGGGGTTAAATCTTGGTGTGAGTACATTTTCAGAGTGCCATCATATAGCAAAGTGAGTTTGAGGAAATGGGGGAAGGCCATCTAATCAGACAGTCCAGCGCACAATCACACACTGGTGTGTTCCCCCACCAAAGTATGTAGTGAAAACCTTTATGGCCAGCACAAACAGCCCAGATGGAGATTAAACATCTGCTAACCTTATTTATTTGACCTTTGTTGTTTGATACTCTGGTGTCATCTAAGACGGCTAGTCAATACATTTTGAATACACTTTCTGTAATACATTAACATTTCTGTAGTAACAAATGATAAAATAAGCTATCGACAGGGTGCGCGACTATCAATCTGGATATCACCGGCTCGAATCCAGGTTGATGCCACAGTCATTCGTGACCGGGAACGTGCCCATGGGACCTAACTGGCTGGATCAGAAGGGATGGCATACACTCACTTCCCTGTCACTCTCAGTGGTCACCAGCCAATCATGAGCATCTGTGAGCTCATTCGTACAAGGGGGCGGATAGTGCTTTCCCTCCGATAGTGTTGGGTCACCCCAAAATATGCATGATTGCATGTAAAGAGGCAGTCATCAACCTGGGGGGAGGTATGTTTATAATGGAAGCATTAACAGGAGTATTATAACTAATTACTCTAAAAACATAATCACTACCAAATTGTTATTTCATAAGGAAAATTTGAACACTTAAAGACATGTTTTTATGGCAGAAAGCAGAAAGCCATTACCACCCCACAGTAACGTGTTTAATTTTTGACTTGTTTTACTTCCTGGTGGGCTGCAGACTGCAGATTGTGAAGGTGGTGTTCACTTTGCCGTGGTACAAAACAATTTGTCCTAAACTATAAATGTGGGTGGCTCAGTGCATGTTTTTCATGTACAAGGTGACCCTGTAAAACCTCCCACATTTGTAAGGTAAATAAAAAAATCGTTAAAGATAATTCAATTATTATTTGCACACATGAAACTTTATTCCATACAGTTTTTGTATAGATGGATATGGAGGTCCTTGTATAAGATTCTCCTTGAAGTTTCCCCCCCAGGGAATCCCTACAGATAAAGCATCCTTTTGTGCAGAACGTCCTGGAGACTGCACAACAGATCACCTCGATTGTATTACCATTCATACGAGCGCTCCTAGGTCAGCCAGGTGATTTTCTTTTCAAAGCCGAGCCTGTTGCTCTGAAATTCTCAACCCACTGAAAGATGGTTTTCTTATCTGGAACGTTTTGGTTCTGTGAAATCCTGAAACGTCTTCAAAAAATCCTCTGTGCAGCGTTCACGGAACAGTTGTTTGTGAAGAATGATTCGACAGTGGACACATGGTGTGCTCCCGACCATGCCATGTTGGTAACTGAGGACAGATGCGGATCTGCTAAGCCTCTCCAGCCTTACCAAGTTTCATGTGTGCAAATAATGATGAATTATTGTATAACTGCATTGACGTTTCATGGATGCAAATAATAATTTGATTATCTTTGACCCTTTTATAAATGTTTAAAGGGCTTTTGGGTCACCCCTTACTTGTGTTGGGGTTTCCTCTGGGTTCTCTAGTCTCCTCCCAGACAGGCAGACTGATTATCTCTGCTAAACTTTTCCTAGATGAATGTGAAGGAAATCCTTTGGCATACTGATATCCCATTGCAGATGACTTTGCTCCCAGTGTTACTGAACCTGACCGCAGTAAAGATGAACGAGTGAAGGAAGAATCTTGTAGTGTGCTTATGAAAAGTGTGCCCTGTCCTTGTAGCTAGCACCGGCTGTAACTGATGGAGAACAGCGATTTATGTAATATGTGCAAATTGCTCATTGTACCTGGGTTTGAGAGAGCTAGTGTGGAACTACCAGCTCAGTTGGCAAAACTAAATGTAAATTTATAGACCCATGAAATGCTTATGTATTCCTCTTGGAATAAAACCTTTTCACCAGTATTCTTCAAATGCTTTTGTCCTCAAAAAAAAAATGAAGCATTAGAAAATGAGCATTTGTTGGTCTTTCAAGCATCTGCATGAGCCTTGTATGAATTCTTTTCATGTGTTGGTATGAATCATTGTGTGTATTTATATGAAGTATTTGGATGAACCTTGAGAAGGCGAAGCACTATATCCGCAACTACAGAAAGACTAGAAAAAAAACCACCGCTGGCCTTGGACACATCTGGTACACGACTCTTTGAATAGATGAATTCTATTATTTCTCCTGCACACAAACACGAATAATCATGTAGCAATCACACCTTAATCACTTCTCACTTATCATCCATCTCAGCAACTGCAATTTCTCCAGCAGTTAAATGCTCTCTCGGTATCTCTTCTCACACAGTCTATCCTTTCCTGCCTCTCAAAAAGTTTCACTGCAGCACAGACCTGTTTCTGTTTGCATGAGATGCTGTGTGTATTGTGGCATGAGAGCTGACATCTAAGGCACAGTGTTCACACAGTTACAGGGAGGTGCTGAATGTGTGTGTGCGTGCTGTAGCACTCTCACACTGTGCCTCAGAGGTGCAAGCTGGGTTGCAGACGGATGAACAGACCGAACATGGCCATGAAGCACTGGCCGGCTCAACACCTCATTTCCAGTCCTTATATAAATATCAGAAAAAACCATGAGACATGTATATGTGGTCTATATAATAAGTGATGTCCGTGTAAATATCCTTCGGAAACCTCTGTGATTGGTCTGCTTGGGTGATTATTGTCGATGTTTCACATGGAGCGAAATCATTTCCTAGTATGATTATGCTATAAAATCCATGCTGGCTCACTGACCTCAGAAGGAGATCTGAAGTAGCCCCTGACATTTCCTCAGGAGACCAATAGCAGATTTAGTGACACATTTATGTAATTAGTGATGACGTTAAATGTTAACAGGATAATGCTGGCTGTATTTTCTCAATCAGCAAACAACTGCTGTAATTGATCTACAAAATAACCTTTAATACAATGAGCTCAGTCTTTTCTGCTTATTGTGCTGTGTGCTATTCTTCGGGGTAATGTGACGTGTGTATACACAGCTGATGTTTTTGACCAGGGCAGTGCTGGACTGACTCACATTCCTCTTGACAAGCCAGCAAAGACGCTCTGGAGGATGTCTGATGGGCAGTGGAGCAGAAGAGAACCGCACTCTTATTGCTAGCACACAGCTGTTGAACCAACTGGATGCATGAAGAGAATTGTGTGTTTGTGTGAGTGTGAGGACTCTCTTTCCACTCCTATAGACTTTCTGCAAATCCTTCTATTGCACATATAGACCCCCCAGTAGAGTAACACTTTCAGTCAATATCAAAACTTTGGGGAGGGGGCGGTTATAACGTGATGGCTACATGACATAACGTCATCGATGGAATCGATCAAAATAAATTCACATTGAAACCTTGGATCAGGACAAGATATTTTTTTTTGGAG
Organism: Neosilurus hyrtlii; assembly: GCA_028564935.1. Lineage (NCBI taxonomy): Eukaryota > Metazoa > Chordata > Actinopteri > Siluriformes > Plotosidae > Neosilurus > Neosilurus hyrtlii. Next base: position 20,040,453 of record JAOUQZ010000002.1, read on the forward strand.
ATCCGCTTTTAGGCAGTGCCTAAATCTTTATATTAGAACTTCTGGGTGTTGACTGGGTGAGCCTTTGTTTTGTTAGTGTTTATTTTTCCGCCCATTGTCAGTTAAAACTGTGTTCCACTTTCACTGACTCCTGCACCTGCGTCGCATCGCTCACACCACATCTCGACAGTGCTGCAGTGTTCGCCATTGTGATTTCATCATGCTGTTTCTGCTACTTTGACCAAACTCTCTATATTAAAAAAAAAAAAACCAAAAAAAACAAACAAACAAGCAAAAAATAAAAAAAATTAAAAAATATATAAATATTTATAAAAATTAGTGTCTGCAGACCTCCCGGTCTGTTTGCTTTTACTCACCCTGGGTCTACACTGGGGCATGATGTCCACGATCTCGACAATTTGAGAAAATCGTCATAAATGTGGGGAGATATGGGATTGAAT
>JAOUQZ010000002.1:20042954-20054652 GCA_028564935.1 Neosilurus hyrtlii
TATACACACACCTCATGCAACAAGCAGCTCATTCAAATTTCAGTATTCAAAGCTCTGCATGGAAGTGTAGTGAGCCAATCAGATTGCAACCTTTAAGATCCCAAAACTTATGGGCAAAAGAAACAATTCGCCCAACATTCACACAAGATTTCAGAATGTTTTGTCAAAGAGATGTCTATTACCCCAGTAAGAAGCATGAAGGAATCCCAGGAAGGAAGAATCTGACTGACATATCAGATAGCCAATCACAGGCCTTTTTTTTTGTTTTCATATAAAACTGTTTAATAAAGACGGGATTCTGTAAGTGGTATTACTTCATGCTTGAAAAGCTCATTGTGATGCAGATTTCAAACAGTTGCATGAAAGTGTGACGAGAAAATCTGATTAGCTTAATACTCGGAATCAGGCTCCCGAGTTACGCAACAGAAAAGCATTCACAGGCTTGAATATTGGGTGATGCCACAGCCATCCATGAGCCCAAGAGAGATAACTGGCCAAGCTATCCCTTGTCAATCACAGTGACAGTAAGCCAATCATGTGCTGATGCATACGAAGGTGGACGGATATCACTTTAATCCAAGTGTTGCATGAGCAGCAGTTGGAGAATTTGCAGCCGGGTGGCATCACATTCCCTGGAGAAAACACTTGGCGACCATGGCCCTTTGGTTGGTAGCACTCATACAACAAGGGAAATGTCCAAAGGGTGGGAATTGGCCATGACTAAAATCAGAGAGACCTAGAACTGACACCTGGTGGTTATATGCCTCAGGCAGTATACAAAGTGGACAGTGAAAGTACAGTGTTGGGTCATGAAATAGTGTTGGGGTGATGTCAGTGGTAGTTAGATTGGAAGATGTCTTAGTTTTTTAAAGGACAGGGAGAATGTTGTGCATTAAACCAAGTGTTCTTAAGATCTCATGTTCAAAGAATAGTACACATGAGGCCACAGTGACCTTGAGCGATGACCTCCAAAATCTCATTAGTCCATCCTTGAATCAGGATGAGCATTTGAGCAATGTTTGAAGAAAATCCCCCTAAGCATTCTTGAGATATCACTTTAGCAATAAAGTCCCAGACAGACAGACGACTTGAAAACATAATGCCTACAGTCCTGGCTATCGCCCGAAGAGAACCAAAAAAAACAAACAAACAGGTGGAAATAAAAAATGTAAAAAATATTCTGTTCATTCATAAAAAGTAGGCCACTGAGTTGCAGTCAGCGTGTTTCTGCCCTGCGATGGCCTGGCGAGCTGTCCAGGGTGTACTCTGTCCTCGAGCAGAGTCAGCTGAAAGGGGCGCCAGCCTCCCACACGAACATAATTAGGATTCTTGGTGCCAGAAAAGTGTACAGAAAGATATCAGATGCTCTGTGGCCCATGGGAAGAGTGTCTGTGGTTAACGCTATACACTGACTAATTATAAAGAGTGTGATGAGACAGATCTATCTTTATTTCCAAAGCACGGCTCATATCAAAGCTAAGTTTAGGAGAACAAATATAGATTAAATGCTTTCCAAGAATTAAAGTTAAAATACTGTCCAATGAGGTCATCATAAATACAGCATCATTCATAATAATTATACACATGACAGTACAAATATAAGGCTGAATATCCAGTGATTAACCCTGCTATGGCCCGGCAAGCGGTCCAGGGTGTACCCCGCCCTCGCCCAGAGGCACCAGCCTCCCCGTGACCCTGATTAGGATGACCGTGACCCTGATAAGTTGTTCAGAAAATTAATGAATAAATGAATATCCAGTGATTACACCAGACATTTAAATGCGGTCATGTACTGTCTACTTATTGGGGAACTTATTTCCTACTTTTTGAGGTACTATTATGTACCCTCTCCCAAATCTATAAATATAAGGGTGAAATATCAAACAGCAGGTGCTCGTGGAGTGATACAACTTTTCAGAGCGATATGGAAATGCCTCATCTGCTTTCTGCGCAAACCTATGCCTTCTGACCCCAGAGCTCACCTCATGCTGCGAAGGTCCCATCCTCGAATGGCCGTGTCGTTGGCGGTGGCCAGCTGGGTGCTGTTGTGGTGGGGGCTCCATTTACCCGAGGTGAATTTCAGCTGCCCTTTGCCTTCCAAGGTAGCACTGCTGGAGATCTGGAGAGGCAAATCGATCCACAGACACACACACATCTCAATCAATGGCTGCATATTCACCAAAGAGCCTTGGCAGGCTTGTGTCTTGTCCAGGATGGCCTGAGAGCGGATATTGTGCACCAGTGAACACGCCCCAAAGGCTGAAACTGCTCATATTGATGCGAATGAAACAGACAGGGCTCCCGCTGTGGGACAGAAACCATACTTTTCACCTTTTCATTGGAAACTCAATGACAGAAGCTGCTTTGAGTCTTCACTGTCCTTGATGGCTTCTCTAGAATGTTTTAAAGTGAGTCAGGATGGAAAAAAATATGGAAAGTATACCCTGAAACACCATTTGAATCAATAATTACCATGTTTCTGTAAGGGATTGAGGTTGGAGATTAATTAATATTTATGGTACACAGTACCATCTATTAGAAATGGCAAATCTGCAATGACTAAGACAAATTACTATTATGATTAATTAATATATCTTGGTTGGTTACCTAGAAAAAAATAAATAATTAAAAATAATAAAGCTACATTCTGGGTGCCAGAATTTGGAATTACAGACCTGAGTTCATCTAACTACTAAGATTTAAACCCCAGTCACACTCAGACCTGTTTCCACTATGTCCTTAAAAATTGGGTGGATGAAGTAAGAGCTTGTAGAGTGTAGGAGGAACGCAGTAGAAACCGATAAGGACGTGGTATGATCACAATGGATGCAGCGCTTTGGACATGTGTACAAAGGACTGGCAGTGACATAGTAACAACATAACTAAAATCTAGTAGGAACTTCACTGGTGCAGTAACGCATGGTATGGATGTAAATGTGGACACACGAGAACTTGCAGAATGAATGAAAAGGTCAGGATGGAGGCAGGGAACACTGGTAAGTGCGTGGTGCATTCTGATTGGTTGTAGTAAGAATACAGTAAAATCACATTGGACATGGTGCATGTGATCATGCATATGTTAATAAATTAGTAGGAACATGTTAGGACCATGTATGGACATAGTAAAAACATAGTATAGTAGTCGATAGCACACCATTAAAATTTTTCGGGGAGGGGGGCTGGGGCTTGGTAGCTAAAACCGTATTTATAATATTGTTGAAGAATACTTTTCTATTCATTCATTCATTTTCTGAACTGCTTAATCCTAATTAGGGTTGTGGGGAGGCTGGTGCCCATCTCAGCTGACTCTGGGCGAGGGCAGAGTACACCCTGGACTGCTCGATGGGCCATCGCAGAGCAGAAACATGCTGACGGCAACCCAAAGGCCTACTCTTTACAAACAAGAGCAATGGTTCTTTTACATGCCTCTCACCACATACAGTGAGAGACATGGCTGGTCCTTGATAACCCAGTTAGCTGCACTGGGGGGGGGGGGGTTCAGGGTGGTGAGTTGTGCTCCAGACAACAGCTGAGGAACACGAGGGGCTTAAACCCCCGACCTTCAGATCAGTGAGCTGGCAACCCCCGAGCCACTACTGCCCCAACACTTTTTTTACATAAATGAAATAAATAGTGTCTAATCCAAATGCAAATAGTCAACATTTTCACAAACATCAATTAGTACATGGGTTAACCTGCTTTCCCGCGTTATTAACATTACTTACAATATATTAATATAAAGGTCATGGTTTGTTAATGCTAGCAGATGCAATCAATTATGTTAATTATAGGAATATAAAGTGTTATATCAGCAGGATACCATTAACATTTTCATATACACTATATAGCCAGAAGTATGTGGACACCTGATGATCACATCAATGTGTGGTTTGTGGTTTTTCCCCCCAAACTGTTGATATAAAGCAGGAAGGTAAGATGCATTTATATACTGCAGTATTACAATTTCCATTACTGGGACTAAAGGCCCAAACCTGTTCCAGCATGACAGTGGTCCTGCTCACACAACACAACCAGCTCTTTGAAGACATGGTGGGCCAAAACTAGAGCGGAAGTCCTTACCTCAACCCCAGTGAACACCTTTTTGAATGCCAACTCCTCACTCAAAATCACTTCCTGACCTTACCTCACTAATGCTTTGTGTGTTTAAAGCTGGGGTTTGGTAATCGGAAATCTGGCAAAATTTGAGAGTAGCATCTCTTGAGGGCTCTGGCTAAACCTTCCCCTGCCTCATTCATGCCCACTCTTCACACATACGAGCTTTGCTCTGTCTACTGGTTCATGCACGGTAGGGTCATGCACAAATAGAGAGACACTGAAGCATTTGACTGGATATTTCCCAGTGGACTGCGGGGCAGTGATTGGTTGGTGTTTTTACAGGATTACAGTGTCCACAGATGACAATTTTTTTTTCCTCGAACCTTTCTCAGATCTCATAAGTTATTGATCGCTGTCAGGGTAAAAAATACATTTAGAAATTTAAGAAACCAATTGAAGAGTTTATGTATACAGCTAAAAAGTTACCAACCCCAGCTTTAAATAAGGAAGCATACATTTCCACAGCCACACAAAAGTCAAGATAAATACCTTGCCAGAAGAGTGGCAGTCATCATAACTACACCCTTATGACAGATCATTGTGGTTTCCTTTTAAAGTTAGAAAGAATAAGCTGAAAATATTCCACCTGCCTGGAGTCAACATAAGCAACAGCAGATTCAGTGAAGCAGCACGGCTTCAAATCAGCTTTATCTTCTCCAAATGTACCTGTCTGCATGCAGTTTAAGGTCTGATGACATATTGCTGTGGTGACTTCAAGCTTATTATGTTTTCTCTTCCTGCCTACATTAGTACACAGTGTCATTTTGAACTACAGTAGACATCTAATAAGAAAAAGGTAAAACTGCTGCATAAGCGATTTGAGAAAAATGTAGGCTAAAAGACGACCGTGAAACAATAAAACAATTTAACAACGATGTGGCAGGATAGTTTAGAAAAGAAGGAGAACAGAAGAAGGGCACATCATCACTCTTGGAAATGACAGTCCTGTGATAGACTAAAGCACAGCCAAACAATGTAGGCATATCGAATAATGATAAACAAAGGCCGTTGTACTGAGCGGTGGTGGGAGTTGTCCTGTGCTGCTTTGTTCCGTGCTTGGCGCTGAATGAGCAGATAGACAAGCGAGATCTTACCCTGTCTTCCCTCATATACACTAGTGTTTTTTTCCAAAGGATTCTTGAGAAAAAAAACAGCACAGAAGCATGCTGTAGCGGATTGATCCTGGCCTTATGCTAACATCCGGAAAGGACAAATTACTCTATCATCTAGCATTCTTTTTTTTTTTTAATATCTTCATTCATAGAAAAATTTTCTGGAAATGAACAGCATTAAATAAATATGTATGTTTATTTCATTATAACTAAGTGAAAGAAGGGAACACATCTTATGCTGCAGTACCCATCACAAGCACCACCCTCGCCAACCTCCATTAGCCTCGATGCCATTAAACATTAGCGTAAACTCGGCAGTATGATGGCATACACTCCGTTCCCTCTCATGAGATTCGCTGAAAGCTTGATGCTATTTCTCACACTGTGCTGTTTTGCTAAGCTGGCTTGGCTTTAGCTCGGGTGTTTCGTAAGCCGTGAAGCCATGAGCCTGTCGAATTCTCGAGCAGAATTCACAGAGATTTGGGCGAAAAGAAAAAAGAAAAAAAAAAAAAGCTTTACAGTCTGAGCAGCGGCAAGGACGCAGCCATGATGAACACATCAACGTGAGGCATTCTGGCTCAGAAAGAAAAAAGGGATGTGGGGATAGATGAGATGAACGGAGTGGGCATGTTTTCATGTGTATAAGGGAGGTTTGCATGGAGGAGATTAGCATTCTCATCAACGCTGCCAGAACCTGACTGAGCACCCTGCCTGTCTCTCTCTCTCTCTCGCTCTTTTTTCACATCTATTTTAATGGACGCTGCTCCCTCAGCAGGCCTTGTCACTCGATAACCCCCGTTTCGCTCTGCATACAAAGCTGACATTAGCGTGATAGCTTAGAGAGGCTCTCTGTGCTAGTGACCACGGACCTCTTGACTAACCTCAGCAGAGGTCGAGTGTGTTTGTGCACGCGTGTGGGGTGCTCGTGGTCTGAAAGGATCTGACGTCTTCACAGTTCTCTACTTACGCACACGGGCTCTCAAATGTCGAGTCAGGGTTATGTCCTAAAAGGCCCGTGACACGTCCAGCCTGTGAATTTCAGTCGGCGGTGCATTAATTAGTAATGACTGCAGCGCATTATTAATGAATACCTTCAACACGGCGGCTCTTCACTAATGGGACATTAAGTTAACCAACCTAAACTCACATTTCATCTGGACCTGCAATACTGTGGATACCTTAATTGCACTGGCAGTGGGTTGTGGAAGGAAAAACCTAAAGGGGCTATACTATAACTGGGGCTTTCGCTGTCTCCTCGAGCTCAAGCAAACGGGCTGCTTGAATCATCTTTACTTCAGTAGGATTAAACGAGTGTTTATTAAACAGAAAGCTTTGCAGTAAGAAATCATTCTTAACAACAAAGTTAAAAACAAAGTTAAAAGGATACTCTGCTATTTTATACTCAGTAGCTGGTATACCAGTATGGTGCCAAGGTGAGGCAGGGCAATCTCTAGGCTACAAGCCCCGTGCCAAAAACCTGTTTGCGTTTCTCTAGCTCACACCTTATAGCTCAGAATTTAAATCAAATGCTAATCTATGCTAACTGCAGCATTACAGATTTATGGTCTAAAACTTATGCTCTACCTAAAACAGAGGTGATAGGCTATTTCTTGCAAACAAGTTATTTAGTAAACAAGTAAACAGTCTTTTATCTTCCTATGTATTTTCCTGTCTTATCCTTGTAATAAACATGGTATATAAAGTGGGATACAGCTAAAACAGTGTAATAGAACAATAAATTAATTATAAAATTAATTCATTTAGATTCTAATTAGAGTCACGGGGAAGCTGGCGCCCAACACAACCATTTCCAGACGAAGGCGGGGTACACCCTGAACAGCTCGCCAGGCCTTTGCAGATCCAACACACATACAGTACAAATATTCATACTCACTCTTACACCCAAGGGGCAATTTGAAACTGCCAGTCAGCCTCCTGTGCATGTTTTTGGATTGTAGGAGTAAACCGGAGTACACAGAGGAAACCAACGCAAGCACAGGGATACCATGCAAGCACAGGAATAACGTGCAAACTTCACAGAAATGCCCTGAGCCCAGGATTCGAAGTCCAGCCTTCCACCCTGACACCCCACTTTACATAGCAGATGGCCTCACCTGGACCATGGGTAATCACAGGACCAATTCCCTAGACTTCTAACCATGAAGTAGCCTTGAGAAGGCAGGATTAAACCCTGGGAGTGACAACAAAAATGATAAAGACTTTGGTTTATGCAAGCTCACCCAGTTTTAGCTTGATAATAGAACTCATACTAATCAGAGAAAATTTTTTTTTATATGTTAGAATTTGCATTAGCAGCATTCAACAGATTAGCAAAGCAAGCTAGTACTAGTGACAAACAGGGGCATCAACAATCTCACCACCCTTTTCCCAAGCTTTATTTTTTTTCGGAATAAAACGAATATACAAATTTAATGAGTAGTTAAGATTACAAGACGCCACAGTTATACCTTTGTTCTGGCTTTTTTTTTTTCAGTGTGCAAAAAAAATGTCAGTGTGAATAACTGTGTGTTTTGGCCTTATGATGGTCCGGCAAGCTGTTCAGGGTGTACCCTGCTTTTATGCTGGATGAGGTAGGCTCCAGCCTCCTCGCGACCCCTACAGGATTAAGCAGTTTGGCAAACGCGTGAGTGAAAACATAGAAACACACAACGCATAGAAATGCATATATTTGAAATGAGGGAGGAAACTGGAGCACCTGGAGGAAACCCATACAAGCATGAGGAAAGCATTACACACACACAAAAAAAAAAAAGCCTCAGTCCACCAGCAGTCTCGAACCCAGAACCTTCTCAGTGTGAGGTAACAATTCCAGTGCACTGACGTTCTCATTCTCATGTCCGCTAAATTGTGATGGTAAACAGTTTTAATTTTAATTTCATGACTATTGATAAATCTCAAGAACTTCTCTGAAGTTAAGAGTTTTTTAGTTGTGTAAAATGGATCAAATTAATCTTTTTTATCTCTGTACATCTCCGAAATCGCAGTTTCACTACAGACCTGGTGTATAGAACTTAGATGGAAAAACAATGGCGTATGCCCCTAATTTTTAAGTACAATGATGGTAACTGAAGTGCATATTTGTCTAACAGGCTCATACTGTAGGTTGAGAGTGCAGTGTTTGATATAACGCTTATCAAATAATGAGAGGGTGCGCTATCTCACCGTGGCCTTGGTGGAGCTCTCCTGAAGGTCCCAGAGCATGATGTGGCTTTCGGCCAGAGAGATCACACGCTTGCCATCACCCATGGGCTCCCACAACACACTGCCAAAAAGAGACGACAGAACATTGATCAGCACCTGTATACCTTCCCGGCTATCCGTTGGATCACATCCACACACATGCACTATTTCATAAAACTTCCTGTAACTAGTTTCACAGTATAAAGTCAAAATCAAGCAGGGAATATACTGTAAACGAATAATAATCATCAGACTCACATCAGGACCATAACACTAGATATGAAAAAAGGAATGCTGAGAAAAAAATAAATCCTTATGGGATTCCATCCATCTTTCATTCGCATGCATGTTCAGTGAGTTGGGATAGTTGGCATGTTCTGTGAGTTGTTATCTGGCTATTGACCCTTGCTCAAAAACAGATGAGGAACACCCCATCCCCACTTTTGTCATGATCCCTTCATTTCACTTTGAGATTTCTTTTAATTACATTTAATCCGAAAAGAAGGAAGCGTCCTTTTCACCAGCTGTTTTCAGTCTTATTAAACCAGAGACCCATGTAAATTAACTTAAAAGAAGTAGGATTAAACAATGTCATACATTTGACCTTGAATAACAGAGACTTTGCCTCCTTGAATATGTAAATAGTGTCCTCATGGCTTCCTTAAAAGCCCTCAATATATTCAAATTTCTTTTTTAACCCACTTTGCTATTCCTGTCTAATCCACTTTGTATGCAAATGAGTTATAAACCGTAGCAAGTTATGACCAGATCTATCTTCGAACCAGCATTAAAGTATGGTGCTTATATTTTGGCACCATGAAAAAAAAAAGGTAAATGAAGCGGTTCTTTGGCTTCGGTTTGGTAATGTGGTTAAAGGACGAGTTTTTGGAGCTTAAGAGGGTTTTTACAGAATACTGTATAGGTATTATGCATAAATATTTCATGAGGTCATTTCATTCTTATGTCTCCACTGACTCAAAAAAATATACAGTGAAACGCACATAAAATACTAAAAAATATAGAAATTAAAATACAAAAATGACAAATTAACCTCTGTTGTACAAGGGAACATTGAGTCTTTCATTCTTTCTTCCTTCCTTTCTTTCTTTCTTTCTTTCTCCATTCACTGCATGACTCCTACTAAAATCTAAGGGCTGTAGTAATGTCTATATTTAAATGGGGATAAGTGTTTTATATTCAGATGTATTCACATAATAAAAAATTACCCACATCAGAGTTGCTGCATTTTTTCCCTGACCTTTACAACAGCACCTTTAAAAGAGAAATGTGACTTTACCCTAAAAATACAGAATGATGCCACACTTAAAATATATTTTACTAGAAATTGCGTTATACCAACACACACACACACACACACACACACACACACACACGTTCAGATTAATATGTTTATATACATACCAGCAAAAAAATGTTAAATAATAATAATAATTATATTTTAATAACAGTCTCATAGATTGCACACATATTAAAGCTGATTGAGATGAACACTACGTTTAAAGGATCCTCAGAGAAGCAGATGAACCTGTAGTTACACCCGAAACCTGAATACCGGTGTGTAAAATTTCAGTATTAACTCCTCGTTATGTTCCCAGCAATGACTATGGCATTAAATGCCTACATGGAAAAAATAATAATTGAAGGTTACTCAAAGTCCCTGCGCAGAGTCTTCAGAAAGAACACAGGGCATGCAGACAAAACACACACAATATAAGATGTGTTTAAGGATCGAAAGGCTGTCGTTCCCCACAGAGATTATTCTATCATTATTGCCAGTATTGACTGACCTACATAACGCAGTTACTATTCGCTTCTTCTTGGGCTCACATTGATCTGGAAGCGGCCAGCTCGGAGTGCAAATCGCACTCGTGATTGCGTTGTCTCGCACCACAGTCACAATCCGGGCCTGAAAATTCCTCCCGGCCCCCTGAAGTGCCTGATTGGCCACGAGGCACTCAGTGGCCATTGATTATGAGGTGCGTAGTACATTCAAAACGAGACAAGGCTCTTGTGAAAATGCTCTCTGGTCCTCGCTGAAACAAACAGCTTGTTCTAGCAGGCTTTTTCCTTTGATGCTTGATATAATGTATTTGCCAGGATTTCAGTCACAGTGGGCCGTGGAAGAATAAAGAGTGTATGAGACACGCCACAATACAGCCGGCCTTACAACACTGAATGAGAACATTCCTGTACACCAGAGTTACTGCTGACAGAGGATAAAGTGGCGGCCATCTTTATTTAATATTAAAACAGTTATATATATAATTATTTTATATATATAATATTATAATAATTATTCATTATAATATTATATATATATATATATATACATATATATATATATATATATATATATATATATATATAAAATTATTATATATATTATTATATTATATATAATACAGACTAAAGTCACACACATACCTACACACACTTTTATAACTGTACACATAAATACGATCATGCGCACACACACACACACACATTCTGCCCTTGATATTTTTACAAGGACAGACACCAGTACCATCAATCTCCACCCCAGGGCTCCAACTGTGGCCCTGCACTCTGCCAAGAGGAGGCCATTGAACTATATTGCACTTTGATTTTTTAAGAGATCATCAGGGAAAAGCAGGTCTGTCATGGAAGAGGAGCTTTTCAACACGGTTTTACTCTCAAACCAGGAAAAAACCCAATTACGCTCTAAATACCCTCTTATCCTGTTCAGCAGAACAAAATAAACAAACAGCAGCCATGCGTTACTTAGCCTAGTTAGACCAGCCAGAGATGACGATGATTATGATTATTATTGTGGTTATTCATTCATTCATTTGCCAAACCGCTTACTCCTACTAGGGTTGCGGGGAGGTTGGAACTGTTGTCATCTGACTCTAGGCGAGGGAGGGAGTACATCCGGAACAGCTTGCCAGTCCATCACAGGGCCAACACACACACACACACGCACACACACAACCATTCACAGTCATTTTCACACCTAGCAGTAATTTGGAACATCCTATTAGCCTAATGTGAATGTCTCTGGACAGTGGGAGGAAACTGGAGTATCCAGAGGAAACCCATGCAAGCACAGAGAGATTATGAAAAAACTCCACACAGAAATGCCCTTGCCAAGCCAGGGACGCATGAAGCAAACATGTTATTCACTACACCACCATTATTATTATTATTATTATTATTATTATTATTATTATTATTAGAAGTGTTATTATTAGTAATAAATATTATTATGT
>JAOUQZ010000002.1:20081545-20096480 GCA_028564935.1 Neosilurus hyrtlii
ACACACACACACACACACACACACACACACACACACACACACACACACACACACACACACACACACACACTACATGGGAACAGTGCAATCTGGTTGCTTAAATTAAAACGACAGACATTGAGGGGTTCTAGAGCAGACTCTTGGACATCAGGGTTTGAGTAGGAATACTTATTATTGTCCCACTTTACAAAAACTAAACGATTAAAGTCTTGTTTTGGTGTTTGGTTTGGTTTGGTTTCTGCTTATTTTACTCTGTATTATATACAAAAACAATCAATGACCTCAGGCTCCGTAGACATTGCTGAATTAAATAGTCTTCTCGAAGTTCCGTCTCAGGAACTACTCCACGACATTCACCTCACCCTTGTGAATGAATGGTAGAGCGAACACATGCGTTCACTGACCTCTCGCTGTTACGGGTACTCGGACACACACATGCCCTGTCTATCTTGAAGAAGAAGTTGAACTTCTAATTTTCTAATTAGATTACGTTGTTAGACCTATTGGAAAGTTCCTGTCTGTGTAAATGTAATGACTATCATAATATTACTTTACTTTAGTATAATTTCCGTAAGCTCTTTAATGTCTAGTAATAATAACATGAGCAATATATAGCTCATGTGAGAGGTAATAACTTACTAGGACTGAGTGCGCACTCGTGGACTGCGGACGGACAAACACACACAAATTCCTGCAGGATGAAAATCGGCGCTTCACAGTACTTTACATGTGGGTCACGCTAAAGGTAATAATTGTTAATTGTCTGCCCCACAAATTGGAGAGAATGCTTAAAACCATTCAAAAAATCTCATTTTAGTTTGCATTTTTATGTTCTTGTATATTGCATTCTAAAACATTTATTCGACTCAGGCTCGGTGTATATTGCCAAATAATCCCTCAGTGTTCCGTCTGGGTGAGTACTGTCTGCCACGCAGTACTGTATGCTGTGGTAGAAACATTTCCATTTCTAATGTGGTGATAGTACAAACATGAACTGCACTGGCAATTCATAACCTCTTTCTGTGATGAGCCCATGATAATAAGACTAATCCGGAGTAGGTTGAGAGTGCCTAAGGGTTGAGAGTACCTAATACAGAATGTGAAGAGTGTTTCAATTACAGCTTTGCTAGTAACTTGGAGCACCTGCAATCCATCTCCCTGAGAGAGGGAGTGTGAGTACAGAAGCCTACAGAGAAATACATCAAGGCTGCCGTGTTTGTTTGCTTCACGCTCTTCTCTCGTCTTCTTGATAGAAAGGGTAGTCCTTATGGTGTTCTTTATTCCTGACAGTTTCCCATATTCTCTCTTTCTTGCTGTATCTCAAAGCCGATTTGCACCAGCCTGTTGTTTTGCTCGTTCAGAATAACACAGACTACTTACTTATTGTTTTCAGTCTGAGTTTGATTAAACTCTTGTAGTAGAGGTGCTCAACAAGCTAGATGGGCTACTTCGTTCTGTCCCCCTGTGTGGCTCTTGAATCCTGTTGTGTGTCTTGTTAAATTGCTAAGTCGCTGGCATTTTAGAAGCAAACAAAAGGTCAGCAGGTTATTGCACAGTGTTTCAGCTTGGGACTCTCAAGGCAAGCAAGTCTCCTAACTTTCTGTTGTTCCATAGTTTAGATGGACTATTCAATTAAATAAAACAAAATTTGTTTTAGTATAAACTAAGCTGAAACTTAAGCAAAAAAGTACAATAAAATGAGATTTGTGTAGGTTTTTTTTTTTTCAGACAGACTTATGACAGACCTCTGTGTCTCTCATGTCAGTGCTCTGGTCTGTGGTCGCTTGGCTTTAGTTAACCCTGCCTGACCTGCTCTTTGATTCATTCTAACATTACTGAACAAAATGCAACACAATTTGAACAGTATTGGATGGTATGAACTTGTGGTAACCTTAACCCACAGTGGAGAATTTCACTTTTAAACATCACGCCAAATAAAATCTTTTGTTTTCCAAAAGTCAATAAATAGTTGACTAGTGTGTCCACCATTAAACAGTTAGAAAATTAATAGCCTGGATAAAGAAATCTGGTTGTAGACGTCACTCAGATCTCTGATTAGTCCATAGACTAGATAGACCATCTCTCCCAAAGGCATCCGCAGTCTACTGAATGCGAAAATAGGTTGTAGTTGTCCACTGTTTATTTTCTTCTGCGTATCCAAGTCTTGTCTGTGCCAGTGCATTTTAATACACTGTACAACAGAACCATATTTGTGTCCTTTTGATGCAAAGCATAAAACAGATGTTTTATTTGATATTTTTTGAGAATACCTTGCAACCCCTGAATTTGCAGTACATCATAATGGACCCCCATTTCCACTTGCCTTGACTTTTTTATGTTCTGTCTCAGCGGCTGCAGCTGCTTTCGCCCATTTCCCTGCCAGTCGTTTTCAGCTTCATTTCCCACCCTAATGAAGATTTAAAGGCTCCGGTGCTGTAGAGAGAACCAGAGAGACACGTTAGAGCAGGAGGCACAGGGAGAGGCTGAGCAGGACACAAATCTCAGGGCTCTGAGGGATGCAGGGAGAATATACATGAGATGGGAAAAGAGTAAGTGAAAAAGGAGCTGGAAATGCAGACCAAGGGAAACAGTGTGAGGTTTGATAGGAGCACCATAGACTTGGAGAGAGGAGCGATAATAATAAAAAAAATAGGTTGTTTTGTTTCTATACTGTTGTTGCTGGATTGCGCTAATCTAATAATTCCTGTGCCTAGAAGAGGGATCAAAGTTTATATCACAGGGATAGTGCTGTCTTTAAACACATAAGTATCATCACCTTGTCCTATGAAAATATTGGCATCATTTCTCTGTCATGTCTTCCCAACCAGGGCACAAAGAATTGGAGGGCAGCCGTAGACCTGACAGGCAGACTGCTAACGGCTCATGGCCAAGGCTACAGCAAGAGCGGCCAGCCGAGCACCCACACCACCGACTCACTGCAGGTGAGCATAGCACCACTGCCCCCTGGGATATAGAGGTGCAGCATAACCCGAGACTGGCAACCCAGTGAAATAATCAATAAAGGTTTCAGTGACATGAAGCACTTTCTGCTCTTGTTCAAAGGTTAATTTGAAAAATTACTCAGTTTCTACTTATATGATTATGTATTTAATAATAGTTAGGAAATTGCAGGTTCAAATCTCAACACTGACACCACCATTTGCTGTATTATATTATGCCAGATTGCTGTATTATAACAGAAATAAACTGGTCTGATATGTTCTATTATTGGAAAATAATCAACTTTGGTGTGATAGCCTCCATCAGCCAATAATGTTACAGTATTTAGCACTCACTATAGCTTTTTGTTTGTAATGAATGTGTTCATTTGCAGCTAATTTTAAATGCACATGTGAGAGCAGAAAAAGAATGAAAGCACATGAAGCAAAATTGGCTATGCTTTCATAGTGAAAGGGTTGGCATTCTTTCTCTCACTTGTCAATCACGGCGACAATAGCAAAACATGGGCATCTGAGCTGGCTGATGGGTGTAATTGTTAAGATTGGATCGAAACTGCAGAACAGAAATGCTTTTGGTGAACAAAACACTTCGGTGAATTGAATGTGTTTCAATTCTGGTATAAGATGTGGATTATTTTTTTGAAGCAGCATCACAGCTGAACTCGGGCTCTCTGTCCACATGCAAACCTGCACAGATCTCACATTGCCTGCCATGTCAGCTATATCAAAGCATTTCACCTCTCCTGATGTCTGACCTCCAGTGGCACACATGCGTTCCACTCTGCTGACTCTCTCTGTGATAATGGAAAGCTACTGACTTTCATTAGGAACGTTTTAGCCCTATAGGCTACAGAAAGGACATTAGCATAATGAGTTCAATTAAGTCTTTAGATACATCTAACTTTGATGCACCATTTCTGTTTGTTGTTTCTTCTCTTTGATCTATAAGGATCCTAAAACTGCAGATTGTTTTCTTTTGTTTTTTTAATGGAGAGTTCAGAAAAGGGTGCTAGAAATTCAGTAATCATTATTACAAATTCTTTAGGTTTTTGCTATTTTCTAATGCATCCACAATGTGTTTTTGCTTATTTATTGACTTTTTTTTTGTTTGTTTTTTTTTTTTTGCAGTTATGGTTTGTGCGCCTAGCTTTATTGGTTAAACTCAACCTCTTTCAAAATGCCGAGATGGAGTTTGAGCCGTTTGGAAATCTCGACCAGCCCGACCTGTACTACGAGTACTACCCTACAGTGTACCCAGGAAGACGAGGTAGCCTCTTTTCTGACGTAATGACCGCATCTGTGTGAACTTCCTAATAAAAACACATTGGTTTATCAAAAAGAGAGGATTAAGGCGCGGTTAAAAAAGGAAATCCCAGATAAAGAGTGCCTGTTTATTAAAAGTGGTTTGAGAATTTTGTTCACACTGAAGTGCAGACGAGACTTTGAAAGCCTTTTTAACAGACGGAGGCAAAGCATGAAAGCGACATTAATGGAATTATAATGTGTTTGAAGGTATGCATGTAAGACATGCATAATACAGAAACTGAATTGGGTTTTGTCATAGCCACAGGCCATTTAGTCCCTTTGAGCATTAGTGTTTGTATTTTCCTGCTTTCAAGGTTACACTTCACTGATTAGTGCAATAGAAATCCAGAGCCAAAAGTCTTCCTGTGGCTTTTCTTTCAAATAAAATGAGTCTTATCAAAGATAATACACATTCTCGTGTTACCAGTATCTTGTAGTTGTATAAGAACAATTACCTTGTGTAGCAAAAGCCTGTCTTCACTAACAGTGGTCTTTTCGGTACTAGCAGCAATCCCATTCTAGAGCTAAACCTGTGCAATTTAGTGTAAGCCAAGGCCATACCATTGCTACTGTCAATTCTGGGGCTTGATCACAATCCTCTCAAGTGTACTTTGAGGGTAGAAGCCTAAGGAAATTTCGGACTGGAACGAAAGGTTGTCAATGGGAAGTTAGTGATTTTATTAATTATTAATATTTTCGAAGCGTTTTGGTTTTTACCATTAAATTATTGTTGTCGTTAAGGGGCTGATCACACTAGAGGTTGAAATTCATGTCAACATGTTTTGTGACTCCACATACAGGCAAATATTTAGTGGCTTAAATACAAGTATCGTGAGACAATTTGTGATTGGTATGTAGATGTCTGGTTTTAAAAAAATAAATAAATAAGTCTTCTGTCCAAAATCATTCGTGTTCGGTTTTCACTTTTTTGTTCTCAAACCATTAGTTTTTTTATTTGTGTGTTATTAGCGTGGACAAAATGTGAATAAAATACGAATGATGACAAAATACACAGAATATGGCAGATGTCGGCAAGTCTTAAACTTTCCTTATGGAGGACTGACTGTTCTCAAACTCTCCGTGTGGAAGTCTCCAATTTGTCACTTTTCCTTGTAAACAAAAAACATAATTTGCGGGCCAAATGACAACTTTGCCTCGTTTCGCAACATTCGTGTAAATTTCAAACATGTTTTGAATTTTTTGTGATGTGTTCACGAACCAGCTGACTAAAATGCAATGCCGCAAATGTCGTGAGGCAAATTTGAGAGCATTTCGAGAATGAAAAAAGACATCGGCGAATTGTCATTCGCGTCAGACGCTTTTCTAGTGTGATCAACCATTAAAAAAAAGCTCAAAAGGTCAGCTGACTTAGCTTTAACTGCCATGTTACACCTCGCTCATACAGTAATGCAAGAAAATATGTAATACATTTATTTTGCAAAACAGTAGCTTATTGCCTCCATTTTACACCATAAGTCCACAATGATGCGGTTAGCATTGAGTAGTTCTGTTTTATATCTGCTGTCTATTTAAATAGTTGCATTAGTACTTGTTTGTGTTTGCTGTGATGGACACTTTAAACTATGCTGTGTGTTGGTCCTTTGCCCTCTGACCCCATGCAGCGTTATAGGTCAGGCATAGGCTGGGATAGAGCACAATAATAGATACATAATCAGGTTTTCGGCTCACGCCTTAAAGCCCCAGACTGCAAGTCTTCAGTAGCCTTGATATAGCCCTGGCTTGCCCCCACACGGTAGTGGGATAGCGACTAGTGACTCGTCTGAAGAGTCAGCCAGGGAGTCAGTGTAGCCATTAATCTTGTCAGAGAGCTGCCTGATCAAATCCAGCCCCAGAACTGGACGGAGAGATAGAGAAAGAAAAAAAATTGAGGGAAAGAGAGAGGTGAAAGTAATTAAGGATTAATTATCCTTTATCTTGTTATAAATCACAGATTTTTTTTGCTTTGTTTGTCTGAGTTAATCCTCAGGTATCGTTCTTTGTGCTTTGTATTTTTAAACTTAATTCGACTGTGTGACGTGAAGACATTAATTTATGTATCTAGAGTATACGTGAGTATATTTTGTCATTTAGGTGTATACTAGATGTTTGTGAGATTGAATAGACTAGACAAATAATATGTATTTTTTTAATTTAAGAATACTAAGAATTATAACAGTAATAATATGTTGGAGGATGTTGATTAGACAACATTGAGAAAGCAGGCTGAATGTACTCGTGGCTCTACACCAGATAAAGCTGAGGAAAATTATTACTTTCTTATACTACAGCATCAATTCAAAAAGGTGTTGTATAAGTGATAACTGAAGGTAACTTGTTTTACCAGTCTTCCATGACAGTACATGGAAATTATTTCAGCAGCCCTATGCCATGGCACCACAGAGTTGTGTTTTAAAGCCAGAGTTACATAAATTTTTCATGAGATCTTGTATTAACGAATGGAGAGCCGATCCACTTTGTATAGTCTTCTCCAGGACATGGCAAAGACTTACAGTGGGGTCAAGGTGTGGTGGCCAATTCGTGTATGAAAATAATGCTCACGTCTCATGCCCACTGAGCCACTCTTTTATAATTTGAGATCGAATTTTCTTCCCATGCTGTCAGGGAGGAAAAATCTTTTGATGGTATAACCTGGTCATTTAGTAAATTTAGGTAGGCAACTGACGTTTTATTACCACATGACGGTGCCTTGCCCCAATCTGACCAATAATTGGACCCTTCTGCAATACAGTAACATCTTTTCCTTGACATTGGATACTATTTCCAAAATGGCTGTTTAAGAAAAGAGTAGCTACTCACTGCATCACTGCAGTGAGTTAAAAGAGTTAAACGAATTGTTTAGAAATAAAGAATTGATGCCAGCTGAAACATTATTCACAGCAGGAATTAACCAATCGAAGGCTGCCAAGTTTTATCTTGTTAAAATCCCAAAATTAATTTTACATTTTTTGGCCAGCCAAAAAATATGTTGGTAAATGGTTAGTAAAAATAATCAGTATCAAGGTCACCTGTCAACACTCGATCATGTAAAATTTTCAGATACCCCACACGTCCCATTATGGTTATTTAATTTAGAGGTATGGAGGGTTTTTTTGTTGTTGTTCTGAGGTTGAGTTTATTTGTAAATTTGAGTTGCTTCATTCTGTATATGCAGTGTTGAGTTAAATAAATGAAAACAATCCCGCACACTGCGTTCAATAGGCACTCGTTTTAATTACTGTGACTTTTCTCTGTTCTGCAAGCTTCATATCTGTTTATCACACCAGTAAAAACCCACCCACTTTTCTCATTTTTGCTTGATCTCCCTCTATCCCAGTCTCATCAGACACTTTTATGAGGCTTTAAAATACAAGGTGTCTAAAAGGTCAGGAGACAATGATAGTAAAAGTACACTTAATTTTATAACACCCTTATGTACTTGATTCATGTTTTTGCAGATTTGGTTCAGGATATTCACATTGATATATGTTACCCGCTCCAGCATGATACAGATTAAGTAGGATATTTGACATACTGAGATATTCATATATTTCAAAATGAGGTATATTACATGATTATAGCATGAAAACTGGCTGAGTTACATCACTTTGTATGTCACTAATTAGGAAATGCTACTTTTGAGAAAATAGTAATTACACTTACAGAACCATTTTCTGAATGTCCGCAATTTAAATCTTCCTAGCAGTCATAGACTAAATGAATCCGGCTCTTGACCAATCAGTGCCATATTCCTAGCAACAGATGAGTTCTATTTACCCCGAGTCATGTCATGTCATGTTTTAAGACTTCTGACTGGTTTTCCGTTATATGATTCAGGGAATCCTTCTGGGGTTCTGTTAGTAGGTAGAGTATTCTGGTACTGAATATGGATAAAAGGGAAATACCCTGAGCAATCAGGAAAGCGGTTTGAAAATCAGAAAGATAAGTGAATATTTATATCGTTTTACACCAACTTGGACATGGAACCCTTTCATAAACAGGTATTTTAGCATGGATAGATTGTGTTTGTGGATATTTGAACTTGATCATGTTGAAGATTATGCTTTGAAGGATGTATTTTTGACGATGTCATATTTTGGTCCAGCCATTTACTTAGCCACTTACTACTTACCAGCCATATTACTTCTTACTCAAGACATTCCTTGCGACTTAATCCATATTATGCTGGAGCGGGTCACATGTTTGCTCAGTATATCCCTATACGGCCTTGATTTTTGATGTACAGATTTTGTTTTGCATATTTATTGCACTGATTTATTTTCATCTCAGATGCTATAGCTTAAAGTAGCATTGAAGCTGCAAGTGTAACTTGTGTGTGGCTGAATGGGGGAAAAAATTATTCGTCAACTTTTTATTTCATATTTTTCTTTAATTGCTGGTGTATCTAGGTATTGTGTGTGTATATATGTATGCATGTTTTGTGCAGCCATAATTAGGTTAATATATGCTGAAATGGATATAATTTTATTGCATGCTGTTTGCTATGAAAATAAAATGACTTTTTTCTGTATTTAAAACAAATATGATTTTAAAGATTAGATGATGTGATTGTATGATTTGAGGCATTATCATGCACCCCTTGGTTGAATGTGATTGGTGAAAATCTTTTGTGCTTTTGTACTTTACTTGACTGTGCTCTCTTTGTGGTCGTTCAGGTTCGATGGCGCCGTTCTCCATGCGTGTGCTGCATGCCGAACTGCCTCAGTACTTAAACAAGCCCCAGGAGTGTCTGGACCGCTTGCACAGCATGAGAAGCATCTGTCAGAAAGTGAGCGAGTCCAGAACTTCCCATTCACAATGTCTGTGCTGTAATTATCCTGTCCTGAAACTAGTTTGCTCTGCGAACAGATCCTGGCGAATGTGGAAGAAGGACTGGCTGAGGACGGGAGCATGATGACTCTCACACAGGAAAACAGACAAGGTACTGCATGTAGGCGGGGTACCAATACACCAATGGATTTAATCTAAAATTAATTTGTTATATATATTATTTATATTAATTATAGGGTTTTGTGCAATCATGTGGAGTCCATGCTAGCTGGGGTACACACTGTTATTAAAGCAAAAAAGGGACATATCTACTAAACTAGAATTCGTGGAAATATTTTAACAATTCTACTTTTCTCTCAAGTTGATGTCAGTAATATTAATGATGTCAGTAAAAATGTAATTATAAAACAAAATGCTGTCCCATTCTGCATATTTGTGTACGTAGACTTGTTGTTTTTAGTGTAAAATGTGTTTACACTATGAAGTATGGCCACATGTTACGCACTACGTCTACCCGGATGGTATGCCCTAAAAGGTCAGAATGTTGAATATGCATTTTTCACTCTCATTGGTCACCGTCTTGACTATGTAAGTCAATAAGAAGGGGAGGGACCAGCAACCAGTTTAGAGGGGTGTGCTGATGGAGATGATGTAATTTATACACGACATGAAATATTTCTGCACACATCCCAGATAAATTAAAAACACATTTTGTTTTTAATTAGAGGATGTGAGCAAAAAAGCAACGCTAGTTGTTCTCAGATGTTCAGATCTGCAGTTTCAACTTCTTTATATGTCTGGATATATTCCCAAAATTATTAGAATGATGATATGTTTGTCCAGTCATCCATAGGTCTCGATGCCGGGAGCCCAAGAGAGCATAACTGGCCGTACTTTCTGGAATGACACTGACCAATCATGGGCATCTGTGAGCTCATGAATATTAAGATGTTTGTATAGCGTATTAATCATGATGTGTTATGTGACCTGGATGAACAACAGTTTTAAATAAAAGGCAGTTGGCTGGTATCGTGGTGGCTTTCACCCTCCCTGGTTGGTAGCCGTTGGGAGATAGGGAGGCGATATCTGATGGGTAGGAATTGGCCATGACTAAAACTTGGGGAGAGAAAAAGAATTATGATATTAGCGAAGCTCCAGAGCTCCATACTTGTAGAAATGTTGTAAAGCCATGGGATCTATTGTGATGTCACATCTGTGCTCAAGTGCCCAACCAGGCAACCTAGTAAATGAAGAAAATGTGGGAAACTATATCGAGTATGCACACCTCTGCCGTCAACCCTGAGTGCACTAGCACTTCGATTCTTATTTTCTTACATTACATATGCATGTTTCCATGAAATTACACATGCAAACGTTTTTGGAGTCCTGCTTTTAGGCAGTGCCTAAATATTTATATTAGATGAATGGCAACCGTATGGCAACAATAGCGAAGATGAAAATAAAGTCGGGGATCAACTTGAGGTTCCGATCCGCTCCAGGTTCTTCATTGACCCACACTACACCATTCCACCAAGTTTAATGGAAATCATATTGGTAGGCTTTTGTACTGCTTATAGTAAGACAGACGAACTGCACCTAAAACATAAATCTTCTCTTTGGATATAACGGTTGGGACTGAATGTTGAATGTTAGGACATATTCTGCTTTCAGACTGCAATATGCATATTTTAATGTTGCCGATTTATGCCCTTTCAAACCTCTCGCAAAGTTTGCTAACACTTGTTTCTCTGAAGTTAGGATCCTGTTACTGTATGCTCTACTGAGGCAATTAAATATTGCATAATTTAATAAAGAACTATTATAATTATAAACATATTAAATGTAAAAGAGTGTATTAATTAAAATACAAATATTACAATATGGAGCATCAGTCTGGGTTGCTTGTTCCTGGTTTGGTTCATCATGGCACCAACTTGACACCTCCATAAATCCCACATATTCAGTGGACTCTTTCACCAAGAGTATCAGTGTTGGCCAAATCAAATGAAGATAAATGCGTGTATATGCTGAGTGTATGGAGTGGACTGGAGTGTGTGATGCAAGCTCCCACATGGACAGCTCGCTTGTCCTTCCCTCCTCCCATTCAGCATTCTTATCACCTGTGTTCCTGCAGAGGAGTGTATTAGCCTTCCCGTCAGACACACACGTCTCCAGAGAAGCCGTCGGGTGCTGACAACCCAGAGGCTTCGTTCCATTTCTCCCCATCTGCTGCCCTCAACCTTACTTCAGAGCTTGGAATAAAGCATGGCAGCTACATGACTAGTAGCTCTCTGGTCTGAATTGGTGGTTAAGCTAGTATCTCACGGAGCGGCGAATGTTGATGAACGTAGCAAATTTTGGGTTACGTCATGGTTCCTGAAAGGTTGCTAAACAGTTTGCAAACAGTTTTTCTTGTTGCAAAGAAAATTTTAACATGTTCAGATTCAATTTTCTGCAAACAGTTACAAATGTTTTTAAAACAGTTGTAAGTGTTTGCAGATGGATGTAACACGGGTCGCTAAAGTTATTTTTGGTTCGCCAGGTAGTGAACACAATGCCGGGGAGGGTTATTTATTTATTTATTTATTTATTTTTAATTAAGCAATTAATTAATTATTATTATTATTTTTGGTTTTGTCCATCAGTCATTCTTTTTCTTCTTCTTTCTTCCTTTTCTTCTGCTGCAGGATAGCTGCAGCAGCCAGACAAAGCAATTGTTCCTTAGGGGCAGCAGCACATTGGGCTTCTTCCTGACTGAAATCCATTTCCAGAATATGGAATGTGGTTCAAGTCCAAGACTCGCCTGATATTCACCTGGTATTTTCCCAGGAATTGGCAAAAGGTCCCAAACGCTCCCAAACATTGGCAATTAGTTGCTAATCAGTGCAAACACTGTTGCTAACATTTGTGTAAATGTTGCTAATTGTTGCTAAACTTTGCTAAATGTTGCAAAATAACTAATTTCCGTCAACATTCGTCACATAATTTGGCGAATCCAAAATTTACTGTGTTTTTTATTGTATTGTCCCCTCCATGAGATGTAGGCTTTAGAGATCCAGGTGCAGCCTCAGAGATTTGGAAGCTCATTCATAGGCCAAAGCTCTGGGAAACTATTAATAAAAGCCGAGAGCGAAGATTCGACATGTGCACAGTGACGTAATGATTTCATGTCACTTTTGTGCTTTTGATATATTATTTGTTTATGCCCACAGCTCAAAGTGGGATGGAGTCAATGTGAGAAATTGGTAATGCTGGCATCCAGTTACTCTGAAAGTTCGCCGAACGAAACCTCTATTTTTACAAGTACATGTATGCAATTAAATGTACAGTATGTGCTCATTCACAATTGTTGTTGTTTTTTTTTTTTTTTTTATTCCAAATTATCACATCCAGGTAATTCACATCCATCCATGTAATTTAGTAAAATGGGAAGGATGCGTCTCATGCATTTTTCTTTCTGGCAGCTGTTACTTTCTCTTCACATTGGCTGAATTTGACTATGAATTGGTGGACCCGTCTTCTGAGCTAGTAGGACACAAGTGGGCAGAACTGTGGTCTCTTTGGTAAAACAAGTGGACATGTTGAATTTAAGTAGAGGGAACATCTGAATTTTGCCTGGCTGTGTTCTTACTGTTTCTTGGTGCAGATCTACAAAAAAAATCTGGCAAAAGTTAGGATCCCCCCCCCTGCCTGCTAGAATTTTCTTGTTAGCAATGTTGACACCTGTGTACACAGATGCTGAGATTACACCTCACACGCTGTCACGAGAGGGGGGGGGGGTTCAGTTATTCAGTAGGAATGAGAAGTGTTTTACAGTATCTTGTAAGAGAATAGTAGATTAATTTCTTTTGATTTTTAATAGACCTTAATTGTTATTACATTATATATATTTTTTTACAATTCATCCAGAAAGATGTATTTGTACAGAGCGAGAAGGCATTGTCATTCATTCTGAACAGCTCATTAGCAACACAGACTCTGTTCTTTCTTTCATCTTGCGTAGTCTTTCTTATTTCAACTACACAGTTAGCAGTGTAAGATGGTAGCCTGGTTTCTCTGAATTTCACTGTAGTCCTTTGATGTCACCAGATGCTGTATAGCTGCAGCTCTCTGCCGATGAACACAAGCAGAACGCTGCAACACACACACACACACACACAAATTATGAGAGAACAGACACGCTCACTGATGGTGCCTACAGTCAGCCGAAGGGAGAAATGAATGTGACTGTCACAGTCTCTCACCCTCCTTCACTATAATTCTTTCTCGCTAAAGAATAATTGATGGTTTGGACAGTGGAAAGGGTCTGATGTTGAGGTGGAGGAGGGAATTGCCATACAATTGGCCTGTTCTCTCAATCTTTCTCTCTTTGTTTTTATCTCTCTCTTTCGCAGCCTCTATTCAGCTGTGGAGGTCACGTCTATGCCGGGTGATGTACTCCATGGCAAACTGTCTGCTAATGATGAAGGTATGTGGGCGGTGGGGGAGAGCTGCTGCAGAGATGTATTACCGTAGTTCTGCTTATACTTGCACCACATAGCCCTGTGCACAACCGCAGTGTTACACAGCAAGAGGAAACTTAGACGGATGATGGCAGGAATGAAATATCATTTTGTCTTGGTCAAATTTTTTTGCTAATTCATTTATAGGTTTAGACAAGAAACCATCATCTGTTATCATGTCATGGCCACGTGTACATTGCCACACTAAGGAACAGATAAAACGACATGAAAAGAGAACAATCTGAAAGTTTCTTAACAATTACTGATGATTGTGAAAGCACAGACTTCTAACTGTGATCTTGGAAAATATCAAGAGTAGCTTCTTCAGCAGCAAATAAAAGTAACCTGATAAAACATGTATGGCGCTTTAATGAGTGAGCGGAGCAGTGTCAGTGAGAGAGGTCATTAAAATGAAATCGTGGCATAGAGAAGGGAAGGGAGCGTATAATGAAACTGTGCCTTAGAACACTTAACTTCAGCCAACACTAAGACACTAGCTGTCATTTTTCACTCGCCATAATCTACGTAGTGCTCAAGGTATAAAGATCTACTTTATACATGAAGTATTAATTACTAGAAGCACATGGCAGCCACACACACACATACATATATACACGAACGTGTCAAGTATCCATGATTCCAAGTATATTGGGGTAAAGGTATCGCTAATGAACAAAATCTGAAAAATTTAAAGGTGTCGTGAATTTTTTTTTTCTTTACTTTTACATAGCATGAATGAACTTCAAACCATATGGAATGGTTAATGAGTGAAGAAATTAAAAAATATGTGAACACTATGCCTAAAAGGTTAAATGCTGTAATCAAAGTAAGTGGTGGCCTTACTGAATATTGCCTTTTTTTTTCAGAAAAGAGACTGTTATTTTTGTTTTTGCTATATATTGTTGTTTGTTTATTTATTGTCATCAATATGATCCAATATTACATGAAATAAACACTTGAATGGTACTTGGTTTCTGGTTTATCTTCCTTTTGTTAAGTTGGATAAGTGTACTGTATTTTTTTTATTTCTTCACTTGCTAAACCATTCCATATGATTTGAAGTTCATTTGTGCTATGCAAAAGTAAAAAAAAATAAAATTTGCGACACCTTTTAATTTATCTGAAAAATTGCTGTATATCAGTATTTTTGTTTATTAGCCTTACTTTTTACCTCAATATACTTGTCTGAATTATTTTTTTTGGTTCTCATTGCCTACAATAGCATTGTACATTTTCATCAAAAAATTTATAGAGAAGTAATTTTTCACCTCTTTTTATTAGGAGCCCTTTTAGACAAAAGTGGTGGTTTATAATCTTCACTGCACACTATTGTGTGTGTGTGTGTGTGGCTGGGCCAAAAAAAAAATACACACAAGATCG